>CM029020.1:153198829-153749585 GCA_016801055.1 Panax notoginseng
CAGTGGAGAGCTGAGAGCTGGGTCAAGAGACGCAAGACTGCCGCCTCGAACAGATCCTCAGGTGTATCTAAAGGCGAAAAGGCAAAAGGCACGTACAAGGGCGGTAGTATATCACAGCTGCAACATATTGCTGCATGGGTATGTATGTATAGCAAGCTTATTGGCTTAGTTATTTGTTTTTATGTTTATAGTCATGTTTTGTAGCTAAAATATCATATGTTTACATATTAATATGAGAACATGAACTGTAGGAGTCTCAGTCTCAAGGTCAACCTATCAATTGGTTGGATGTGTATGTGGCCACCCGTGATGGTCTGCCTGATGCTGTTCAGATAGCGATAATAAGTTAACTTTATACTAATATGTTGTTTATAAATTGTGACGACCTTTTTTTAGCATTTTTTATTTATATTTAACTATTCAATTGTTGACCTTCTGACAGGACACTTATAAGGGCTTAATGAACGAGCGCTATCCTGAAGGCACCCCGCATCCGTCGATTAATCAAGAATTGTGGGAGAGGGCGTCCGTCGTGAAGAAAAACTATGTTAAAGGCCAAGAACAAAAACGACGCCCGACCATCAGTGGCACATGTATCTCTACTACCCAGTCTACACAGTCATCAGGTCATCCAGCCTATCATACTCCTGCTGACTGTGTGAGAGCAATCTGTCAGAATCGTGATCTTCTTCGTATACTGGGCGGGCATTTACATTCTCTGAGTCCTGATGAGTTGGCGGAGGAAGTGGCGGCAGCAGCAGAATCACAGCATCAGGTTGGCGACCAGGTATATATATCGATATTGTTACTGTCACTTTCTTACTTATATGTTTCACTACATTGTCTATTGTTTAGCTTTCCCCAAGTCATAGCAGTATCAACACATGCAATATATATGTTTTATTCTTTTGTTAATTACAGGGTACTAATTTGGATGATCCATGAAGAGCTAGCTAGACCAGTCATGTTAGATTTTTAAAGCCTTGCTAGACTTGTTTTTTAGATTTTTAAAGCCTTGTACTCTTTTAGATTCATTCTTTGGACAATTGTATTGGTTTACGATTCTATTATATGGATGTTTACGATTGTATTGTGTTGGTTTATGATTCTATTATATAGATGGATGTTTATCATATAGTAGTTATCATGGATGAATGTTTATCATATGGTAGTTATCATGGATGGATGCTTATATTACTGCTGTATGTTGGGATAGAAAGCAGGTACAAAGCAAGTTATTTTTGGGAAATCAATAAAACAGGAAAATTTTTTTAAAAAACACATCAGTGACTGCATGCGGTCGCTATTACTGAAACGTGGTCACTGATAAGTACTTGGAAACTAGTGACCAATTCGGTCGCTATTACCGGTCGCTGACACGTGTGCCATGTCACACCTGACAAATGACTCAGCATGAATCAATAGAATAGCGACGGCTTAGGTCGCTGATTGCGGTCGTTAATAAGTCGGTCGCTGTTGTGGGTCGCTGATGTCCATCCAGTGAACAGATTATCTGCGACTATGACAGCGACCGCATTCAGTCGCTGATACTCATCTACGACCATATGCGGTCGCTGATAAGCCTTTTTGTTGTAGTGTTATCTGGTCAACCCTTGACCCTTAACCACATACTTTACACATATAATACCATATAGATAGAACATATTCACTTATATACTTAATCCTGAATAATTCACCAAAATATTTTAAACCTACCAAAATTCATCACAGAATTTTGAAGTCCTTAAAATTTCTTCACAAAAATAACAAATCCATTCACTTATTTTTTGTCTAGGTTTATTATTTAACCTTAATTCAATATTTTAAGATTTTATAAATACCCAAATTCTCGGGTTGTCACATTCACCATTTCTTTCTAAAAATTTTGTCCCCGAAATTTACCTTACACCTTACACCTTGAACCATTCACCATTCACCATTCACCATTCACCATTCATTCTCATCATCACATGCTACCCAATACATTTCTCACAAGTGTAAAAATTTTCAGATATTGCTGAGGAGTTATATAGACTATTGTCTGTCATTTTCGCAAAAGTTTTATGGAAATTCATCCACAAACCGCACTGGTCTTATGAACTTAGTGGGTAATTAGCCCGTTCTACCCTGTACTGGCCCAGTAATACTGGTTTGATTTGTTTCTCATCTCTGCCATAGGCACAAAATTTTTACCTCAATCTTATCATAGAATTTCGTACCAAAACAATTTGGTTCCGGAAAATTGTCAAAGAACGTTTAGAGTTTTCATAATAGTTGGTCTAGCCGAATCAAATAGCTTAGACTTATATCAATAATTCAATTCAATCGAAATATTTAGGTATAGCCAAACCCCGTTGGCAAATTAAAATTTTGAAAATTGTTTGAAAATGACATCATGATGTTGTACTGTATTAATAACTCGTTTGAGGATGTCGTCATCGAGTGACTTTGTCATAACACATCATACAATAGTGGAATAACAATTTTAGATCAAATTCAACACTAATTATTCCTGTATTTACAACTCCATCAACTTTTTATCATCTCTGCACCAGGTTACATGGTACATAAGTGATAAATAAAAATATATTTTGATATTTCAAATCATTATCGTCTAGCTGAAACAAGTAGCATAGACTATTCTTTAAACCGCTCCAAAAACCATTGCAATTTAGTTTTATCATCTCAACTGGTAACGATGTGTTGGTGGCCCAAAGTCTACTCATACACAATGGTCACCAGGAGTTGAGAATAAAAATTCATTTTAAAAAGGCACATAGTGTGTTTTTAGCTTGATGTCAAAAGTTTAGAGTCTAGCATAGCTAGAAGATTTGGAAAACTTATGTCTCCACTAATGATCAATTGCTTACTAATCTATCTATTCCTATTATCCTCAATACACATAACTATTCCCAGTTCTTCAAACTCCAAACCACACTCATGAGTTCAGGAACTTTTCATAATCATACGAGTTTAAGAACTTGTCCTAGTCAGACCTTTGGCATCCATTCGCTGAGGGGTTCATAAACATTTCATATAATCATGAGTCACGAACGTACCACAAGTATGAGTTTTAAGAACTAGTACTTAACCTGATATTCTCTACCTATAAGCTATCTATCTATTATACACATGAGAAAAGAATCACCTTCTCAACACACATATAGAAAATAGCGTGACACAAACCTAATCTCAACCCCCTTCTCAATACGAATTTCATTCAACTCGTATTCATAATCCTTTCCTGAATCTGTACCAATTCATAGTACAACTGACACACAACATTCTTGTTGTAAACTTTTCAATCATTAGATTGATTCTTTTTGTGACGCCCCCAAAATAGGTATACATTACTCATCTTGGGTCGCCAAATACATAGTACATAATACAAATATAATCTTAAATATACAACATGAGTTGTGAGTTTTAATACAAATATTGTCTTTTAGACAGTATTCAAACTCAAACTAAGTCCTCAATACATTTATTATCACACTATTTCATAGAATAGTGAGGACTACTAATGCTATCATCTCGACCGTCACTCCGTTCCCCGACTAGTCCCTGCTACGTTCTCATTTCCTGAAGAGAATAATGAAAGTAAAAGGGTGAGCTCAACTAGCCCAGTAAGAAATATTATGACTAAGATAATACAAAATAAATTATCCTTAGCCTTCAACAGTATTAAACTGATACAATCTAACAAACGTCAAGTTTAACTGCAGCGGAACTAGCAATCCATTAAAAGAGTCAGGTAGAGAATAAAATCTACTATCTTTTATGATTTAAAAGGTTTTTCATCACTTTTATCGCTGGGACTCAACTTAATAAATAATCCACATCATCCCTGCACTACGACCAAGGATATTCATTAGTATCACAACCACAAATTATCCATGCACTACGGGCCAAGGATATTCGTGTATTCATCAATGATCATGATCATGCCAACAACTGTCCATCAATGCACTACGGGCCAATGAGGACTTTTATCACATCATTTGTAATATTATGGTCATGATTATACCGATTAATCCCTGGTCATAATCATACCTAGTCCATCTATGCACTACAGACCACAGATGACTTTCAACATAACATAAACATGAGGATGATGACAACGATATAAGAATTTAATAAAACAAGTTCAAGAATTAATTTATCTAGGAACTAATAACGTCTCAATTGTCAACATGATACTTCTTTGTGGAGTAAAATTCAAGAATGCTATGAAGAATATTTTCATTAAAAGATACTTGATGAAGTGCAAATATCAAAGATATTCCACTAATTTCATGGAGTATAGAAGTCAAAACTTTAACCAACTGAGTATAATAAAGAATGGAATAACAAAAGAATTCACCAAGCATGCGATAGACCACACAGACAGGTTATTCTAACAGAATAATAAATAATGGAACCAGGTCATGCGTAAACGCACAGACAGGATATTCCAATAAAATAATAAATAATGGAACCAGGTCATGCGTAAACGCATAGACAGGATGTTCCAACAGAAAGATAAATAATGGAACCAGGTCATGCGAAAACGCATAGACAGGATATTCCAACAGAATAATAAATAATGTAATAATAGAAAATTTTCACCATGTATGCAGTACTTCACATAGACAGGTTATTCCAACATAATAATAAAGAATGGAATAACAGAAGAATTTTACCATGTATGCGGTATTTCGCATATAGAGGTTATTCCAACATAATAATAAAGAATGCAATAACAGAAGAATTTCACCAAGTATGCGGTACTTCGCATATACAGGTTATTCCAACATAATAATAATGAATAGAATAACAGAAGAATTTTACCAAGTATAGGGTAGTCCACGTATACAGGTTATTCCAACAGAATAATAAAGAATGGAATAACAGAAGTTCTCTTCATGAATACGAAAGAAATAATATCCCTTACGAGTACAACAAATAATATCCCTTACCTTAGAAGAAACTGGATATAGGAGTAGTGAAGTAGCAGAATACTTTTCTTATTTCTCTCTATAGTTTCTCTCTTTAGAGTTTCAGTGAATTCGTAAGAAATAATGAAGGAATGAGCTTCTATTTATAGGAGAATGGACTGAATAGTAACTAATTCATGAACGGTCCAGATTGATTTACTTTTAAATGGACGATCAATATTAATTTACTATGCAGTATTAATAAAATATTCTAATAAAACAAAATCTTTTAAATAAAATATAATATATTCTATTTATAATCTAATAAAGCGAATAACTTTATAAAAGTATTATGTTTTATATAAAAAAATTTACTATACAAATACTGTGCATAATAGAATATTATATATTCTAGTTATAGTCTAATAAAATAAATAACGTTATAAAAGTATTATGTTTTACATAAAAAGATTTTACTATGCAAATACTATGCAGACACTATGCATAATAGAATATCATATATTCTATTTATAGTCTAATAAAACAAATAACTTTATAAAAGTATTCTGTTTTACATAAAAAGCTGCTCTGTTTTATTACATTAATAATACTAATAAAACAAAATATAATTATTATATATATATATATAAACTTCCATGACTTCATAAAAAGACACCTCAATATATTTAACAACATTTATCATCATTATTATAATTCACAATATTAATCGACTAGGTCGTTCTCAGGAAAGAGGGGGCTTTCCAATAAGGATTTCTCCCTATTGGCGCGCAATTAGGTGAGCAAACCTCTCTTTGACAGAACTTCTAGACATCGTTAATATTATAAATAATAATATGAATAACTCTGTCATCTCAATTATTGATTAAATAATATATAAAATATCGATATAATTGAATAAAATAACGTGAGATACTATGCAACA
This sequence comes from Panax notoginseng, assembly GCA_016801055.1. Lineage (NCBI taxonomy): Eukaryota > Viridiplantae > Streptophyta > Magnoliopsida > Apiales > Araliaceae > Panax > Panax notoginseng. The sequence continues at coordinate 153,204,689 of CM029020.1, forward strand.
ATTACTATAGCAATAATTGAATAAAACTGAGTGAATTCTCACGTAAGCATCAATAACCAATACCGTGTGTTACTATGCAACCACGCGTATTACTGTACTTTTACTACCGAGTAGTTCAACAGTTTTAACGGTAAAACTTCTGCTGTTATTTTCATAAAATTATTTTTGTCGTTTTCTCAATTCGACAATAATTCTGTTGTGGGGTCCACCAATGATTGTACCGCCATACGGATATTCTCCGACAAAAAGAATATTCCCCGACCAATCGAATATTATACAACCACTTGCATACTTTTTAAAATTTATAAATATTACCCACAACTATAACATTATATCAAATCTACACCATAATATTAAAAAAATATTTTGAGAAATTTAAATCTTTATTCATAAAATTTGGGGTCTCACAATCTCCCCTCCTTATGAAATCTCGCCCTCGAAATTTACGTACGTACCTGGTATGCCGAAGAGATGAGGATACCTTGACTTCATTTCAGATTCTAACTTTTGAGGTATAACTTTTGAGTGTTGAATACGATCCTTCTTATCCAAGATTTTAACACGTATATCCTCATACGTTAAATCTTTTGCTATCTCGTCTGGTTCTAATTTAATAATCTGGTTCGGGTCGTCCACATAATTACGTAACATCGATACGTAAAAAATGTTATGAACACGCGACATACTTGGCGGTAAAACGAATCTATAGGCCACAGTTCCTACTCAATCAAGGATTTCAAATGGGCCAATTAAATCAAGGGTTGAGATTTCGTCTCTTCGTCAATTCTTGATTCTAGAATAACGCCCTCTTGAACCTTCTTCTTCACATTCATCAGATTCGGGTGTGTAGCTTGAGCGGCTTTAACTTTTTCGATTAAAGTCAATTCTACTCGTATATTTGCCATCATCACATGGGTCCCTGGAGTCTTTAACTATATCTCCATCCTTTGCAAGTCATACAAAATGAGTTTTTGTGTTAACAACATCGCACTCATAAACGCATACGATCTTCTACTCAACGCGTCACCTACCACGTTCGCTTTTCCACGATGGTATTGAATGGTACGATCATAATCTTTAACAACTCGAGCCAACGTCTTTGGCGCATTATACGTTCATTTTGGTTCAAGAAATATTTAAGGGTTTTAGAAATGGGTTTTGTACTCGGGTCAATACAAAATTTGATTTCACGCTCGAGGGGTAGGCTAAGAAGTCTTCAAGAATACGTTAGGAAATTTATTAACAATAGAAATATCATTCAAAACTGTGACTCTCATCCAAGAATTGGATAGTATGGTACATTTATATCTATCAACTTGCCATCGTCATTCACAACATCCCTTACGAAAAGTCTGGCTTCTGTGCATTCCACACAAGGAAGTCAACAACGAAAGGACCGGGGCTCTTTACTTATGGCTTGATATGACAATGATTGACTTTAGTGGTTTGGTTGCTTGAATTCGCATAACAGGTTGGTTAGGAATATGAAAGCTAACAACCTTACGAAAATAATTAATTTTTGCATGATGAGTAGTTAACCAATCAATCTCTAAAATCACATCAAATGCAAGTATTTTCAAAGAAATAAGATCGACAAGTAATGTGCGGTTACCGATTTGAATCAAATAAGACTTATAAATAGTGGAGGTAACGATGGTTTCTACTAACAAAGTTTCAACCAATAAGTCAAAGTTTAACTTCTTTGGGGTCAAATTTAAACGTTGAGCGCAAGCAAGAGAGATAAAAGAATGGGTAGAACTGATATCGAATAAGGTATAGACTTCATAAGCATTTATGATTAACTTACCCGTGACAACTTCGTTCGAGTTCCTCGACAAATGCTCTCACTTAAACTACCAGCTTTGACTTGTCTGAGACATCCTTTGGTGCTTCCATCCTAGCTAAACTTGTCTTCGGTGAATGACAAAATCGGGCTAGGTGACCTTCTCTTTCACAATTATAACATGCTTTGGACGACATCGTGCAGTTTGGACTGATGTGTCCTTCCCCTCCGCATTTGAAGTATATGATAGGTGGTAGTTCTCATTCCTTAACAACGGGTGCTGGTGCTAACGTCTTTCCATCATTATTGAACCTTCTCTTCTTGAAATTTCCACTCCTATTATCTTGGCCATGATTACCACCGAAGTGGTTACCATTCTGGGCATGATAATTTCCCCCACGATGGTTATCATTGTTCCGATGACCGTTGCCACCGGTATGATTATTATCGTGTTGCTGGTCATTACCTTTTGGTTGTGCTGACTCATTATCGCACTCCAATAACTGAGTCATATTCACAACATCTGAATATAAACAAAGTTTATGAGAAATGAGGTATTGACGTATATCGGGTTTCAAACCTCTTAGAAACATTCGTGTCATTTACTCCTCATTACCGACCAAATGGGATGCAAATCAGGATAACTCTGTAAATTTAGCCTCGTATTTCGACACAGTCATATTATTTTGCTCCAACTTGATGAATTCCACCTCCTTTATGTGACGAATACTTTCAGGAAAGTACTTGTTGTTGAACAACTCTTGGAACTTCTCCCAAGACATCTTGAGTTCGTCAGGCTGGGTACATTTTACAGATTTCCACCAGTAATCTACTTCTTCACTCAATATAAAGGTGGCAAAGGGAACCTTTTGCTCCTCGGAGCATCCCAAGACATCAAATATCTTGGTGATCTGCTTTAACCACGTCTCCGCCTTAAGTGGTTCTGGCTTTCCCAAACACTCCGGTGATCCCAGCTCCTTGAACTGCTTAGCGGTGACCGACCGTGGGTTGCCATTATTTTCACCTACATTTTGAACAGGAGTCTCTCTCACCTGATGTTGCATGAATTGCATAAAGCCTCTGAACATCCCAACGTTCATCATCTGATCGGCATTGTTGTTTACCTGAGGATTATTGTCTTCCTATTGCACATTATCATGGTATTGATCGTTGGTGACTCAATGGGCTCATGTGCTTCATTGCTTATCTCAACATTTTCGGATGCCGTTTTCAAATACTTCCACAAAACAAGGGTCAATTAACATATCACATATTATCCCTATACTCTGACCGACCAATTAAATACCAAATAAACTTAGGTAGGTTATGCTAGAGAAAGAATTCCCCATCTCTCCCCTCCTAGTTCTTATCTCACATCTCAGCCAGGGATCATATCCCTAAGCTATGATACCAACTGTGACGCCCCCAAAATAGGTATACATCATCCATCTTGGGTCGCCAAATACATGGTACAGAATACAAATACAATCTTAAATATACAACATGAGCTGCGAGTTTTAATACAAATATTATCTTCTAGACAGTATTCAAACTCAAACTAAGTCCTCAATACATTTATTATCACACTATTTCATAGAATAGTGAGGACTACTAATGTTATCATCTGGACCATCACTCCGTTCCCCGGCTAGTCCCTGCTACGTTCTCATTTTCTGAAGAGAATAGTGAAAGTAAAAGGGTGAGCTCAACTAGCCCAGTAAGAAATATTATGACTAAAATAATGCAGAATAAATTATCCTTAGCCTTCAGCAGTATTAAACTGATACAATCTAACAAACGTCAAGTTTAACTGCAGCAAAACTAGCAATCCATTAAAAGAGTCAAGTGGAGAATAAAATCTATTATCTTTTATGATTTAAAAGGTTTTTCATCACTTTTATTGCTGGGGACTCAGTTTAATAAATAATCCACATTATTCCTGCACTACGGCCAATGATATTCATTAGTATCACAACCACAAATTATCCATGTACTACGAGCCAAGGATATTCGTGTATTCATCAATGGTCATGATCATGCCAACAACTGTCCATCAATGCACTACGGGCTAATGAGAACTTTTACCACATCATTTGTAATATTACGGTCATGATTATATCGATTAATCCCTGGTCATAATCATACCAAGTCCATCTATGCACTACAGGCCACAGATGACTTTGAACATAATATAAACATGAGGATGATGACAATGATATAAGAATTCAATAAAACAAGTTCAAGAATTAATTTATTCAGGAACTAATAACGTCTAAATTGTCAACATGATACTTCTTTGTGGAGTAAAATTCAAGAATGCTCAGAGAATATTTCCATGAAAAGATACTGGATGAAGTGCAAATATCAAAGATATTCCACTAATTTCATGGAGTATAGAAGTCAAAACTTTAACCAACTGAGTATAATAAAGAATGGAATAACAAAAGAATTTACCAAGCATGCGATAGACCACACAGACAGGTTATTCTAACATGATAATAAATAATGGAACCAGGTCATGCGTAAACGCACAGATAGGATATTCCAACAAAATAATAAATAATAGAACCAGGTCATGCGTAAACGCATAGACAAGATGTTCCAACAGAATGATAAATAATGGAACCAGGTCATGCGGAAACGCACAGACAGAATATTCCAACAGAATAATATGTAATGGAATAATAGAAGAATTTCACCATGTATGCAATACTTTGCATAGACAGGTTATTCTAGCATAATAATAAAGAATGGAATAACAAAAGAATTTCACCATGTATGCGGTACTTCGCATATACAGGTTATTCCAACATAACAATAAAGAATGGAATAACAGGAGAATTTTACCAAGTAAGCGGTACTTCGCATATACATGTTATTCCAACATAATAATAAAGAATGGAATAACAGAATAATTTCACCAAGTATAGGGTAGTCCACGTATATAGGTTATTCCAACAGAATAATAAAGAATGGAATAACAGAAGTTCCCTTCATGAATACGAAAGAAATAATATCCCTTACGAGTACGACAAATAATATCCCTTACCTTAGAAGAAACTGGATATAGGAGTAGTGAAGTAGCAGAATATTTTTCTTCTTTCTCTCTATAGTTTCTCTCTCTAGAGTTTCAGTGAATTCGTAAGAAATAATGAAGGAATGAGCTTCTATTATAGGAGAATGGACTGGATAGTAACTAATTCATGAACGGTTCAGATTGATTTACTTTTAAACGGACGGTCCATATTGATTTACTATGCAGTATTAATAAAATATTCTAATAAAACAAAATCTTTTAAATAAAATATAATATATTCTATTTATAATCTAATAAAATGAATAACTTTATAAAAGTATTCTGTTTTATATAAAAAAAATTTACTATACAAACACTATACAGACACTATGCAAACACTATGGATAATAGAATATTATATATTCTATTTATAGTTTAATAAAATAAATAACTTTATAAAAGTATTCTGTTTTATATAGAAAGATTTTACTATGTAAATACTATGCAGACACTATGCACACACTATGCATAATAGAATATCATATATTCTATTTATAGTCAAATAAAATAAATAACTTTATAAAAGTATTCTGTTTTATATAAAAAGCTTTTCTGTTCTATTACATTAATAATACTAATAAAACAAAATTTATATATATATATATATATATATATATATATATATATATATAAACTTCTGTGACTTCATAAAAAGAGACCTCAATATATTTAACAACATTTATCATCATTATTATAATTCACAATATTAATCGACCAGGTCGTTCCTAGGAAAGAGGGGACTTTTCTATTAGGATTTCTCCCTATTGGCACGCAATTAGGTGACCAAACCTCTCCTTGGCAGAACTTCTAGACATCGTTAATATTGTAAATAATAATATGAATAACTCTGTCTTCTCATCTATTGATTTAATAATATATAAAATATCGACATAATTGAATCAAATAACGTGAGATACTATGCAACAATTACTATAGCAATAATTGAACAAAACTGAGTGAATTCTCACGTAAGCATCAATAACCAATACCGTGTGCTACTATGCAACCACACGTATTACTGTACTTTTACTACCGAGTAGTTCAACAATTTTAACGGTAAAACTTCCGCCGTTATTTTTATAAAAATATTTTTATCGTTTTCTCAATTCGACATTAATTCCGTTGTGGGGTCCACCAATGATTGTACCGTCGTACGGATATTCTCTGACAAAAAAAATATTCCCCGACCAATTGAATATTATACAACAACTTGCGTACCTTTCAAAATTTATAAATATTACCCACAACTATAACATTATATCAAATCCACACCATAATATTAAAAAAAAATATTTTAAGAAATTTAAATCTTTATTCATAAAATTTGGGGTCTCACACTTTTCCCTCGTATCACCTTATTAGATGACGGGGTGATCTCATCATATATATTACAATTCATTCATGTGTTATAATCGTTTTATTTTACGATCTCCTTTCCCCGTACTTTTAGTCTTTTAGACTCTATCTATTCATTACTACTGTTCATCTTTATTATTAGAGTTAGGTAACTCCGTATCTTTATAACTTACTGAGATTCGTCTTTGAATCTTATTGACTTACTAACTCTATTTGAGTTAGTACTTAACCTAATCACTGCGATTATTAGTCTCAAGTAATCCTACCTACGGTTTTTAACCAACAGCTTTGATACCAACTGTGAAAGTCCCAAATCTGGGTCCCAAATCACCGCGAATCTGGTACAATCATTCTATAACTATTACGGAAGATATAAACAGAAATTGTTTATACACTACATTTACACACTAACCCCATGGTCGAGTAACCTTAACTTATACACAATTCATAACCTGTTTAACATATAACATTATTATCATACTATACTATTACAATTTAGCTGCACATATTGTCCCAAACTAAACTTGGCTTTATCCTTTCCTGTATTCGAACGTATTTGTCTTAATCTGCAATGTTAATCATGATATAGCAAGGGTGATCAATAAGTTTGCCCAACAAGTTTAAGTTCAATAAATTAAAGATATATCATGATAGAAAGAATTGATCAATAAGCTGGCTAAAGTTCTATAATATAATTATGAACTAGCATGAACAAACTATCATTGGTGAACGAATATTGAAAGTGAACATATCAATTATATCTGGACCGAATGGTAATGAAGGTGATCATCCTTTCATACCTGATGAATATATGCAATATGCACTGAGTACTATTCAACAATTCATAGACATGAAAATCAGTAATGATTTACCATAAGTATATTTGAATGAAACAACTCGAGGTCGAGTTAAGAAAAACTTGCATGTTTCGATGTTTACCGTTATGCAATCTATTTAACTTTGACTGAAAACCTAATATAAATAATATCGATCTACAAATTAGAATAATATCATCACAATTATAAAATAACCTAAACACGTTATCACATAATTCTATCAGTCTATAACACACATAAGACCTAGTATCAAGTCAAACTATTTCAGTCTGAGTTGAGTTCGGTACTAATCTGACATCCCGATGGCCTAGGCGGTTAAGTTCAATTAAACTCTACCTAAACACTTAACAATTATCTTAGATAATTTTATTATTAGTCAAAATAATTTTCCAAGTCTTATAATAATTTTCAGATAATTATTACCATTTGTCATAATTTTTCAATCATTAATATCATATTTATCTAATTTAAATACCGCATTATTCCCTTATCATTAATATTTATTTAATATTAAATATTAATGAAAATCATACCATAATATTATAATATATTTATAATATCACAAAATAGTTTTAATACTTTAAAATCATATTTATATGATTTTTAAACAGTTAAATCCATTATCCGATCATTGCTATTAATATTAAAATATTAATATTTTCATGACAAAATATCAAAAGTTATATTTTATAACTTAAAAATATTTTTATGACACTTAAATCATTTTTATATGATTTTTAAATCATTAATTCTATTTTTCCTTAATTTATTTAATACATTTATTAAATAAGTTAATTATCATTAATATTAATTTATTAATAAACTTCATTACAAAATATTAAAAGTCATTAAAAATAACTTAAAATATTTTCTTACACCATAATATAATTTTTTTTTATGAATTTTCAAGTATTAAAATCATTTTTAAATAATTTATTTAATATTATAATTAAATAAATTAAATACCCTTAATATTCCAAAAAATATTAAATATTAATGAAATATATTCAAAATTATTAAAAACTCATTTTTAGAATTTAAAATAATTTTTAGGAATTTATTTTGTATTTTTAATAATTAAAAACTATTTTTTTTCTATTTATTTAATAAAAATAATAATTTGCGAAATTAACTGTCGCTAAATGGGCTTTAGGCGACAAATCCGTCGCTATTGGTGTTCTTGGTGTTCAAGAACACTGACAAGGCAGTATTCAAGGGGTCACGTTTGACCCCTTATGATTCTCATCCTGTTAACGATTTGGTCTATCTTAGACTTTGATCTTGCAGTAGAAATGTAACACTACAATATGCAACCATCATCTTGGTCATACTACAAAACCAACAAGGAGATCTGAGCCTCCAAACATACTGTCAGACATCATCTGGGTTTTCTGGGTAACCCAAAAACCCAGACAGTTGCGAGATACCACTTTGTGGTTCAATTAACTTAGCGTTCTGGTCATCGAATCAGTGTTCTTAAGGTTCAAATCTACAGTACTCGTGTCAAGGAACATTTACATCTCATGATCTCAGTTCAACAACAATACATTCGCCAGATTAAGCTCGGTCAAACCCTGTTAGAAGATTTGTTCTTCCGGTTTATGGAAATTCCAAAAATTACAATCGTTACCAAATGGTCTAGTTTGACCGTCCACTACATTTGATCAGCTGATGGTCTAAAGGATCTAAGGCCATGGATCTGGACTCCATGTTACAGGCTACAAATAGGTTACAACAACATCATCATATCACTTATCATTTGACAGATCAAGGCATTTAAAAACTTGTCAGACCTGGTTATATGATTTCTGGGTTACCCAAAAATCATCCGATCATGCTTGGTCAACGGGTTTTGACTAGGAATATCTTACAATCTGGACATGGAATGGTTGTGATTCCACTTCCAGATCAAAGACCTCATGTCAGACTATGGATTTAACACTTAAAATAAGAAAAATCATAAACACAGAAAGATCTAGAGCCACTGACATTAGGCTGTCAGATAATAATTTTCCAGTTTTCTAGATTTTCTAAAAACTTCAAAATCGTGCATCTAGTTGTTATAGATCTATGATCTAACAACCTAGATCACTCAAAGACACCCTAATACACAACTTTACCCAATAAATTTTAACATATAACATAAGATCACATGATTTCAAAATTTTAGGGTTTATACCTTTCTAGCTTTGATTCTTGATTTCTACCCTTGGATCCTATTCTTGGCAAGCTAATACATGATATTGGCTTAGTTTATCACGCCCTCTCACTCTATGTTCCAAATTTTTAGAGAGAGAATGGCTATGGCAATTATGAGAAATAAAGTAGGTTTTCTCTCTCCCTATAATCTATATATTTTGATGATACAATGCACTTGGCTGATCTAGATGACTGATATGCTGTGATTTAAGGTACATGGGTAGATAGAGTTGGTCACCAACTCAAGATCTTGGCAAGATTTGCAAGCTAACTAATAAAGAATGCTAAAAGGGCAAAATGACCATTTGATTTCCAATTTTAATGGCACACTTGTCAGTTGTCCAAATCCTTAGGGTCTAGGGTTTAACCCTTAAGATTTAGGGTTTAACCCTTAAGGTTTTAAAAAATCAAATTTCTAGAATTTCTAATTTAGGTTTTTAAAATAGAAAATTAATATTTCTAACTTATAATTAGGATTCTATAATTATATTAAAATTTTCTAATCATAAATTCAATCTTGCTAATTTGGATTAATACTTCCTAATTAAAATTGCTAATTTAGCAATTAAGGTCATAATTATATATTAGGGTTTGTAACGGAACAATTAGGGTTTTAAATTTTAAAATTAGAGTTCTCTAATTAATTATTAGAGTTTCCCTAATTAAGTCTATAATCACAAATACGTACCTTTAAATTCCCAATCTAGGGTTTTCAAATTCTGAATTAGGGTTTTGAATTCTCGAAACTGAAATTAGAATTTCTAGAACCGGTTTTAGGGTTTCTTATTTGTGTATTGACTGAGAAATACGAGTAGAGTTTTGCTTAATAGAGAATAGAAACTTTAACCCTAGTTACAAATAGGGATTCGGTAGAAGATACAGTTATAATAATTGTATTGATGAATATATGAGTGTTTATAACTTATTAAGTCAATTAGGCTATTAAGTTAATACACTAAAGGGATATGTTATGACATATGTGGATTATGTACGTTATTGAATAAATATGTATTAAGAATGTGTATACATTTATTTGGTAAAGAGAATTAAGATTAAAGTTATGAAACCTAATACATATATTAGGTATGATAAATAATAACCTAATGGGTTATAATATAAGTGAATGGTGGTATATAAAAAAATTAAAAAGTATAAACTATGTTGAATTGCAAGCCCAAAGAATTAGAATTTTTATCCTAAATAATAATTGATTGGCCCAACTCTTAGCCCAATTGGGAGGGGACCTTTGGACCTTTAAGTAAGCTAAATGGAGCTTAAAAGATAATAAAAAGGGGCCCAAGAAGGCCATCATGGCCGAAAATTACATAGAGGAGAGAAAGGGGGGAGGCATGTAATCATTATATTGCTTTAGTAGGTGAGCTAACTTGCAATGTGTCAAGCCTTGGTCTTATTCTTATCTTTTCATCAAACCCACAAGTTAAACCAAGAGTGCAAGCAAGCTTATAATGATAAGGAGAGAGAGGAAGAGTGGGGCATTGGATGATGATTATAGATACACTAAATATATCTATACAAAATTACTAACATCAAATTTCCTTTCTCTTACATCTTTTTTTATATCATTTCATGTTCTTAAGTTATCAAAGCAAGACCAAGAGAAAGAATAGAGGGGGACGAACAAGAGGGTTAGGAGAGTGAATGATTTTTTTTCGAAGTTCATAGTTCTCTACTCTAAGATTAGGAAGAAGAAGAGAAAGAATCAAGAGAATGTATAAGAAATCCCTACTTTTATAGTTTAATTTCTCTTTGTGATGATTTGAGTTTTGATTTTTGTAAAACTATGATCTTGAGGCTTAAAACCTTAGATCTTGATGTTTAAAAGTGTATTATGTTTAGATCCAACCCTTTTATGGATCAAAAGTTGGATCTAAACTAAGAAATATGAGTTAGGTTTTTCAAAAGATAGAAAATAAAATTTTTCATAGCTTTTGTTGTGTTTGATCTTGTGTTTGTTCACTAATTGGTGAATTAGATAATGGATCATATTAGATCCATGAGTTATATTGGTTTTATGGGAGATCATGAAAGTTTTCATACAAAACATAAAGAGTTGAAAAATAAATTTTTGAGAAAATAAAGTATGATATGGAAATGACCATCTCTCTCATTCTACTTTGAATTTTTGAGTGTGGTCAATTTTTGGAGTTAGATATATGAGTCTTCTAATAGATCCAATTGGAATCACTGAAAAATATGTTGAAAATTTTCGTGAGAAGTGATTTTAGTAACAGAAGCAAAAATCTGAAAAAGTCAAAAAAGTAGGCTGTCTAGAAATTGTAAGGGCAATTTCGGTAACTTAATTAATGTAATAAATTCCAATCTTTTGGGGAATGAAAATATGTGAGAAGAAGTAGCTTGTGTACCAAAACGAGCTCATTCCGACTTAAAATGAGCAAGTTATGACTATTTTAATATTTGGATTTTTTCGACAAAAAACGCTATAACTGGAGTTCTATAAATTCCGATGACCATGAAATTTAAACTGGAAGCTAACGTTAACATGTGTAAGATCCCACCAAGAGTTGGGAATTTTTTGGAGTTAAACGTGAGATAGATAATTTCTTAAGGAATTAACTAGAAATTGATTTTTTAAAAATACTTAAGGGAGTTGAAAAATTCCAGAAAAATACTTTTTGTGTATGGAATACATGTGTATATGATTAGCCAAAAGATTGAAAAATAATAAGCTGATTTCATATTTTCGTGAATAGTATATTTCAGCTTCCTGAAATGAACATTTCAGGTTACTAAAATAAGAAATCAAAATGTCAGAAGAGATGTCAATTTTGTTTTAGCTTGGTGAAATAGAAACTGAAATGATATATTAAGTCTTCTAAAGTCATAAATAGTTTAGAAAGTTATATTAAGAACTTATAAATGAACGAGTATGTGTTAAGTCTAAGGTAGTATAGTTATACTTTTTAATGATTGATTATGTGATTACATGCGATGAGTAAGATATGTGATGCTAATTAAGAGATCGATTTTATTAATGATAGGTCTTACAAAAGAAGTTAACATAAATTGAGTAGCAGTAGTCAACGAATCAAGCAAGTTTTCTTAACTCAACCTTGAGTTAATACTGTTTAAATATTATGGTGGTTAATTATTGTTGATTAGACCATGTTTGAGAATTATTGTTGATTATTCGCAGTTAGTGCATGTTTATTAATTCAAATTGAATTAGTGATTCTGAGAATATATTTGGAGAAAAATTATTATTGGATATTCACATCCATAGAAGCTATTATTGATTGTAAATAGTACAGTCAAATTCTGTCTATTTGTTAAATCGTGTTGAGAAATGTCTTAGCGAATTATTCTTGCTAGACGAGATTTTGTTAAAACCTAATAGGTTCGAGAAGAGAAGAGAAGTTCAAGATCCTTAGGGAACACTCAGCATAAATTTTGGAAAAATATTTCCATCTTGTTATTGGGTATACCAAAGTCAATCTGTGATAGTTACTCGAGAAGAGAATTTCAAGATCCTTTGGGGTCATTTGGCATAAACTTTAGAAAGTAATTCTATCTTATTATTCAATAGAATATCGTAGAAACTTTGAAAGCGTTTTACTCTTTCATTATCGAATTATTGTGTTGCATAGGTTGCGAGAAGACTTGTTAGTGATTAACGAATTGTTTAGCTATTTCAAAGTTCCCCGAACTTTGGTTTCATTCTATCAAATAGATAGCATGTTAATCTTGATTCTTATACATTCATTGTATGTCTTAACTTGCGGGGCAAATTTGTTGCTCACCCTTGCTAAATAAAATATTTCAGCTAGGAACGAAGAGGCCAGCGGGCTAAGAAGAACAAAGGCAAAGGCAAAGTGCTGGAGTAGTTGTACTGAATATTATTATTATGTTGTTTTGTAAACACTTTTTGTATATCGAAGGGATATGTTTGTAAAGTTATGGTTAGATAACCTGGGACAATGTATTAACAATATCAGTTAATAAAGTGTGTATTTCTATTCATAAATAAGTGGGTAGTTAGATGTTATTTATATTGTGGATCGTGAGCACCAAACCCGGGGGTCAGGTAACCCGGATTTGGGGGCGTCACAGGTTGGTATCAAAGTTGTAGGTTATAAACCTTAAGTGGGGTGGGGAAAAACGTAGGATTATAACCATAAGCGAGATAAAGAAAACTCATTTAGAGTTTTAAGTGAGGGATTGCCGAAGTGCATCAATAGAAAGATGTGTGGACACATCGTGTGTATTAATTTTGTACTATTGAAGTAATAATCAAGTTGTTTAAACTGACTGTAGGATCTTAGGAGAAGATGAAATGAGTACAGAAGCGCTAGCGGCTATTGCACCAGTGCCAGTAGCCGAGTTGCCAACGCAAATCGAGTCAGTTGAGGAAGTGGGAAATGATGAACCCATGGTTAATCTGGGGAGTGATCATGATGATTATCCCGAAATGTATCTGAGTGGTGATGAGGAGGCAGAGTCTGAAGAAGCTAAGGTGGAGAAAGAGAATAAGACCAAAGTTAGAGAACAAGATCAAGTATCTGCAGAAGTACATGAACTCCGGAGTAAAGTGTTTCTCTTGGAGGAGCTATGGAAGATAAAAAGGGCGTTACACGAGATGACCGAAGAACGAAATGAGTTGAAGGCACAGGTGGAAAGGATGAAGACTGAAGGTGGTAGATCGTCTGAAGGAACAATTAAGCAGAAGGGCAAGAATAAGAGAAAGAGGGACAACGACAGTGATAATTCTTAAAATTCAAACCCGAAGAATAAGCAAGTCTGTAGCAAGTGTGGAAAGACTCACGTGGGATAAAGCATGATGTGGAAGAATGTGTGCTTCAATTGTAAACAGGAAGGACATATTTCCCTACATTGTCCTAAGCCAAATATGAGAAAGTGTTTTTGTAATGCCCTGAAATTCGGTCTATTTTCACACCTGGATTCCGTACGTCACGGTCCCACTTCTTACCAAACATAGATCATTATATAGTTAAATATAATAACATACATTCTCAAATCCTAGGTTCTATTACCTTATAACCTCGTTCATTACAAATAATGATAATTACATTATTCTTTACATCGTATAAGAGTGACTTTTATCCGCCACCAAGGATAGATAATAGTTCATTAAACTAATCTATAGTTCTATTAAACTATTCTTCATTACAAATCTTCACTTGATCTTCACGCTCATTCATATACTGAATGGCACTTCATCTGGATACCGGTCAGCTTGATCTTTACGGGATCCTTAAGTTCTTCTAACCTCGTTCGCTGAAAATATTTTTCATTTAAAGCAAGTGTGAGCATTCTGTTGCCCAACAAAGTCATAACAGTTGAATAAACAACTTCAAGAATTTTAAACATTCCTTTAGAACTTTGATAACCGAACAAAGGTTATGAAGCAGCTTGAATAATAGGAATAATTCTGATTCCTATTATTTTAAAACATTAATCACATTCACTTTAAAATACTTTCCTTTTTCTACCTTTTTCATACTCATCTTGTCTGGCTAGAATCATTAGCACAGACTTAATAATAACGGTTCACGTATAAACAGAACATTCTCATATTGAACAATTCAATCACAGAACAATTCATCTCATAGAAACACCAAAGTGTTCACATTATGGCACAAGGTCTCATACGTTCTACCACCTTGTACAAATATCACACATTCACACATAGACAGAACTTCTCAAGTTCAACATCTGAGAAGTTTAAGAAACTAGCATTCATGTAAAATATGAATGAAGTTAGGAAACTTGCCTTACGCACAGGTACTGCTTACGCTGAACTGCTCATTCCAATCCCTATAAAACACATAAGGAAATAACACGTATACCAATTAGTCATATACTTGACTTACGCATTGGTTTACTTAACTTTACTTCTCAGGGTTCGCGTTCTTGAAACCTAAGTTTGCGTGACCAACTTTCATTACCGGTTTACGACTTCATAACATACGGAGATGTCTTACTCAAAACATTCATCATCTTTGGCGATTTACATTCTTATCTTCTTCTTATAACTTCTCTAGGACTTAGCACACATCGCTTCTCTGCTAGTAGTCCATATGGTACTCTGAGTGGTTTCCCACAAACAACCAACAAATAAGTTCCCGTCTCATCTACACTGCCATCACAGTGAGTTAGATCGGTTGCCAGTTTCGTATATACCTTCACTCTCTAAAGGAATTGTTTAGCCCAGGTCTCATATGTCAACCATCAAAGGTTACGATTGCACCACAACCTAACTTATCGTAACTTATCCGAACCATTAACTATAATGTTCGTTAAGTCAATTTCTTATTCCTTATGGCTTTCTGGAAACTAAATGCCATACCTCAGGATTCATTCTTTATCGTCCAAGTTATACAATCTTTTGTATACTCAGAGCGATTATTCAGGTTAATCCTTATTTAAGCTTCGTTACGTTAACGTCATTATCTTAATTCAGTTCTTTACCATTTATGGTTTAATCATTGATCTTCATTATCTTATGGTCAAACCATACACGAGGTGTAGGTTCAATCTGTTTAGTATTTACGTACACTCAACCTTCACGTCGGTTAAAGTGTTTAACGCTTACATTTCATTCTAACATTCTCCATCTGAATCCCTATCGGCTTCCATTAATCTTATTACCGTTCGTTACGGCTTTTTTTGATACCATTCGTATCTTTCTTAATAGTTTCGTTATCTATTACATGAACCCCACATTCATTACTCGTTCTTAGTGTCGAAGCCATGCCGATCGTTGTAGGCTAAGACCGATCGTTCATCACAACAACGTTGCGCTCACAGCGTCTATACGTTTTACACTTATCTCTCATTACCACAACATAATATCAAAATGTTATTCACTACCCTCGTTACTCAACACCTAAGGAATCACAACCATAGCAATCCCCCATGTTCGTTTATCGTGACTACGGTCCCCAGATATCGGTTCTGTAACCCGCATTTACATTCTTTGTCTTTTAATCTCGTTTAATCTTTGTGTTCAACCTTTACCAAAGGTTTAATTCACTTGTATAAGTGTTACAATTAATTAACTACATGTTCATTAGCTTTCATTACACTTCCCCCAGGATTTGAGAAGTTAAAAGCTAAACGATGGGCCTTGCCCTGCACCGGCGCTGCGGCGCCGGTTCCCTTCTTTCCTTTCGCGCTGCGGCGCGAGTCTTCAGCAACTACCTCCTTAGCCTGGCGCTGCGGCGTCAAGTCCTTCACTAACTCTCGCGCTGTGGCACCAGTTAATAGTGCATGGCATCCCGGGGGCTGGCACTGTGGCGCCACCTCCCAAGGCTCAGCTGGCGCTGTGGCGCCAAGTAAGAAACCTAGAAACATCTCTAAGTCTTTTACAAGCTTGAATCGCTTACTTTAAAATTTCGTAACTTATTCGTTATAACTTGGAACTAGGTCATTCCAAAGCCATTCTCCTCCTTATCTTATGTATTTCAATTCCCCTTAGACAGAACTTCATTTTGAATCTGTTAACATGCCATTCGATTGGTTTAATCTTCACCATTTGTTCATTTTTACGCTTTTAACGCTCTTCGTTCGTTCGTTCGTAATTCGGTCATCCGAACTCGAACTCATTCGTTCTTGAGTCCACGACTCACGTTTTCTACGTTCTCTTACTTTTCTACTAAACTCTAAACATTCCTGTTCATTTACTAACTTTCAAATTCTAGTTCATATTTTACAAAAATTTTGCCATAACTTCGTTATAGCTAAGTTTTAATCCGTTCTTCATGAACGTTTCTACCATTCCTAACCAAGCATTAAGCATCTAACTTATATGCTATAGTTTTAAACTTGTCCATCAACAACAATTACACTACGATGGTTTTAAATTTGTCCATCAACAACGTTCTTCGTGTTCTTCGTTCGTTCTTCATTTTTAATCGATATTTTGATTACGATTTCACTTTTTCTTGGAATTTGATGTTATAGAATACCATTCCTTACTTATTTCACCTACTCATTCATATAATCCACTCGGATCGTTCTAATTTATTACGAATCTTACACTTCCTTAAGAAATTTATTTACTAAACTTCAAATGCTTATTTCTTCTTTTCTCAATGATTTCAACCATATGAAATCATTACTAACATCATTTACTTCTTATTCTCATTAAGTTAAGTTTTTGAACATAGAAACTTAAAGAAAACTATATAAAAGTTAGATTTCAGATTACCTTCCTTCTTTAATCTCCTTCCGTCGGACAAAGTTTGCTCACGAGCCAACTTCTCGTCTTCCTTTCCACTTCTTTCTCCCATCTGAACCCTTTCTCTCTCACTCTCTCTCTCTCAAGTTGTAGGATTTTCAAAATCCTAAATAAATGAATTAAGCTTCCTATTTTTAGAAAAACAAGGCTAGGGGAAAAATAGTCGTTTCGCCCCCCAAACCTCCTTAGTATTCACACCTCCATACTATTCCCACCTCCTTACTATTCAGGAAGCTTCCCTTGGAAGCTTCGTGCTTTCATCTTGCAGAATTCGTCCGACAGTTCGAAAACTGCGATTCTCGGAATTCAAATATTTTTGGATATCTCGTCTTTCCATTATCGATTAATATTTACGTATTCTTCGGATCTCCGAAAAATTGAAAAATACTTTTTGACGTTAAGCATTTTCCTTCACGTTTTCCTCTAACGTAGTTAAACGAGTGAAAAGTACATAACAGTACTTTTCGTCGTTTTTGTTTCATCCAATTTTTGCACGTTTTTCGAGAAAAACTTTTATCAGCTTACTTAACTTTTCACGATATATTATCGTCAAATCTTTCAACGGAATGTCATTTTGACATACCGAACTCTTGGAAAGGCTTAAGTTATTCAAACCCTAACCCTTAAGGTTTCGTCGGGTGAATAGTGTCTATTTCGTCTTTTTCCCCGAAAATATTTTTGCTCCCGGAAATATTTTATTTTCGTCTTAAAAATTCTTATTCGTTCAATCTAGCTCGCAGCCAGAATCCTCCCGACTTATAATCATCCTAGGTTATAGAACGATTAATAAACACATAGCACAAAATAATATTAATAAAAATTCATTTTATTAATAACTGATTCTTTAAACTTAAATTCTGGACAATCTGATTTTCTGGGTCGTTACACTCTTCCCCCCTTATTGAAATTCCGTCCTCAGAATTTCTTAAAACCACACCCTTACCCGGGTCATCACATTCACCCCTTCTTCACAGAATTCGTCCTCAAATTTTTAGCTTACTCTTCTTCTCAACTTCTCTTCAAAGGAGTCCTTATCTTTCCAACATTCCCTTACCTTCATAACTTATCAAGAATTATGAAGTAGAATGAACAACGAGGAATATAAGAATTCCTTTAAAACATTTCATACTTTTGCTAAGGGGTCAAATTAACCATGAACTCTTACGAGGTTTAACAGCACGATGTTGTAACCTTTCTTATACAGTCAGTTTACAATCACTAAAAAAGTAAACTACCTCTTCCATACATAGGTGATCAACCCATTGTATAACCCCATTTCGGGGTATGTTCACCTCAAACTTAATCATAAAATTCTGCACCAAAATAATTTGGTTTAGCATAACTCTTCAAAGAAAGCTCGATTTTCTTTTAAACATGACATACCATTTGTCTTAGCCAAATCAAGTAGCTTAGACCATACCAATAAATTTGATATCAAGTTGAAACATTCGTCTAGTCAACCCAATTGACTTCGACTACTTCATTAAATTCTTTTTGCAATACATCAAAATATTTTATGATGTCATGATACCGTACTTTTCACAGTACATTGAGGACTTTGTCAGTTTATTACTTCATCATTATGCATCATACCATAGCGGGTTGTTGATCCTAAGATCACATCCAACACTAGGTTCAATTACATTAATAACTCCATCCTTTTACCATCCTTGCATCAAATGCACTGATGATATTAAATTCATTTTAATATTTCAAATCAATTTCTGTTTAGCCGAAATAATTAACAAAGACATACCAAGAATAGTTTTTTTAAAATCCATTGGTTCCAAAAGTTAAATCAATTCTTTCATTGTCAAAACGTGCACACATAAGCACGATTTCAATAAATTTCGAAATCTAGCACAACTAGATGATTTGGAATATCCTATTCTCTATCTTCCTTCATTTTCTTGCTTGTGACAGTAGTTAATCTTCTCTAGCACCTTCAAGGCTAATTCTATTGAAATACACAATTTTAGTCTAAACATACCTATACCTTAGTACAATCCATCAACTTACCACACATTATGAGTTCAGGAACTTTCCACAATAATATGAGTTTAAGAACTATCACAGACAGACCATAAGCGTCCATTCGCTGAGAAGTTCAGAAACATACCATATAATTATGAGTCACGAACATACCATAAGTATGAGTTTCAAGAACTCGCACCTACCTTATTATTCTCTATCTATCAAGTATATGCATGAGAAAAGATTCACCTTCTCGTCATATACATCTTAATAGTATGACCAATTCCAATGTTTATCACTGTAAAAAGCTAAGCAATTGTTACACCCAGCACAAACCTCTGCCCATAACAAAGGTTCATACAACTCAGCTATCACATGAGTCCTCAATTGAAATTTTACAACTTTTAAATTTCTCTTTACTTAATACAAATTTTCTTTAATTTGTATGATATCCTTCTCAACGTAATCTGAGTTCTTCTTCCCGTACTACTTCATAGTACCATTCATTCATAGCATTATCTATAAATCATTCAACGTGTAACAGCCCATCTGTTAATACAATTTACTATGATCACGTGGTGATCTTCTTATCCTTCTCTCTACGATTATAGTCTTAGGTACTCCTACCTAAGATTTATAACCTATCAGCTCTGATGCCACTCTGTAACGCCCCAAAATCTGATCTATTTTTACACCCGGATTCCGTACGTCACTGTCCCATTTCTTACCAAACATACATCATTATATAGTTAAATATAACAACATACATTCTCAAATCTCAGGTTCTATTACCTTATAGCCTCGTTCATAACAAATAATGATAATTACATTAATCTTTAAATCGTATAAGAGTGACTTTTATCCGTCACCAAGGATACATAACAGTTCATTAAACTAATCTATAGTTCCATTAAACTATTCTTCATTACAAATCTTCACTTGATCTTCAAGCTCATTCACATACTGAATGACGCTTCATCTGGGTACCAGTCAGCTTGATTTTTACGGGATCCTTAAGTTCTTCTAACCTCGTTCGCTGAAAATGTTTTTCATTTAAAGCAAATGTGAGCATTTGTAATAACCCGATATTTTTTATATAATTAAATAAGAAACTTTTGCGTATAATTTTTTTAATTTTATTTTATTTTATTAAAATAAATGTGGGAATATGTGTAAGGTAATGTGTGTGTGTGTGTGTGTGTGTGTATATATATATATATATATATATATATATATATATATATATATATATATATATATATATTATGTGATAAATAAAATTTATTTTACATGAATATTTACAAATAATTTTATTTTAGAATTATGGATCATTATAAAGAATATTCTTATAATAATTAATTTTATAGTAGAAATATTTTTATTATTTATTTTCCATGAAAATATGATTATATATTATTTAAACAATATATATAATGATAATTAGAATTATTATAATAATTATTTTGTTATATGAATTTATTTCAGATTAATTAAGTTAATTATTTTAACTTAATGATGGTATATAGGAATGTTATGTCGGATATGTATTCAAAACCCTAATTCTGGATTTTGAATAAGAAATGAGAATAATAATTGTATATTATTTATATTTCAGTGCTATAACTATGTACTGTATGTACGTATTGATAATGGTTGGTCATGTATGATATATCATGTTAAAATCCTAATATTAATTTGTTAAACCTTAATTTGAAACTCAAATAGGAGTTCAAGACTGGGTAGTGATGGTGTGATATGATTTATGTCGCGTATTATCGGATTTAATGTTAATTAGAGAAAACCTAATTAATAATTAGAAATCCTAATTAGTGATTAGAAACCCTAATAATTAGAAACTCTAATTACTAAATTAAGAACCCTATTTTTGCTAATTGAAAACCATAATTGCTAATTAGTGAATTATTAAACTTAATTTCAAGTCTAATGTAATTAGCAAACCTATTTAATTAGCAAATCCTAATTTTTATTTTTAAACCCTAAATAAAAATCCTAGAGAAATTTAAATTTATGGAGCCTTAGGGTTAGACCCATAGGGTTAAACCCTAAGAGTTTACCAAGTTTACCAATGTGCCATTAAATTTATAATTCAAATGACCAAAATGCCCTTATGCACATTATTTAATAGTTGTTTGCAAATCTTTCCATATATGTAGTAGGTAACCTAATGAGATTGCCCATGTGACTTAAAATAACACATATCAGCCATATATTGACAGCTACACCAACCATACATTGCATCTAGCTCTCTCTCTCTCTCTATATATATATATATATATATATATATATATATATATATATATATATATATATATATAGATTAAGAGAGAGAAAGTTCATAAATTTGGGTTATTTGTGTTCTAACACTCAACCCACTCTCTCTCTCTCTCACTAAACCTCTGAAATTATCTAGCATATCAGTCCCATATCCAGTCCCTAGTTCGTTCTTATCAAATCAGAAAGCTAAGAGTCAAAATTTATCAAAGAAAGATATAAAACCTAATTTAGAATTTGATCTTGATTGGTATGATAAAAGTTATATTTAAGTGTTAAAACGTGTTGTATGTTATGTTAATAAATGATCTGGGTTGGTATTTAGTGGATCCATAACATCTAGATTCATGAAATAGGAATTTTCAAAAATCAAGAAATTTTTGTTTTTGTGGTCTGACAATGAATGTCAGGTCCCCTAGATCTCTTTTTGTTTATTTGTTTAGTGTTTTAAATGTTTGAAGTAGTAGTATGTAATGAAGACTTTGTTCTGGAACTTGAATCAGAGCCAGATCTGGTACAGATTGAAAGTTATTGATGGTCAAAGTCGGTTGACAGACCATGGCCAAACCTTTTTGGGTAACCCAGAACTTACCCAGATGACTCTGACAAGAAGTTCATGCCCACAGATCTGTCAGTTGGTTGTTTATTTCTTATAGTTGATGTATCCAGGTTGTAATATGTTATATGGACTATATTTTTATTCTTTTAGATCACCTACACATCAAATAGATTTAAAATAGAGGCTGGCCAAAGTAGGCCAGATGATCACAACTTGTGTTTTATGGGTAACCCAGAAAACTCAAGACCGTGATCTCTGACATGGTTTGACTGGCTTAGATCGGTTGTATGTAATGTAGTTAGATTTGTTTTATGTATTGGATCTCTTCATTTGCATGTTGGATACACACTGAAACCACAAAATCACTAAAGCATTGCTTAAATCACAAGTTGTGGAAGCCCAAAGTAGGGCAGTCGAACTGTTCTTCATTTTTGGGTAACCTAGGAAGTGAAGAACAATTCTGACAGTTTGTTGAAGGGCTCAGATCTTGCATCTTGATGATGTATAAACATTATCAATGATTGAAACATGTTATCTGTTAGTTACTCTACACAGCCTGACGTCTAGAACACATTTACCATGAACAGATTTCATACTAGAGGGTTATCAAAAGCATTGACTGGCCATGACTTTATTTTTTGGGCAGCCCAGAAACGTGAAGAATAGCTCTGACAGCTTGTTCATGAGAAGACTTAAGTCTTAATATGCCGTGAATAAGCACTTTGTTCATAGATAAGCTATGAACTAAGGAAGAACTTGTAAGGCTTGTAACTTGTTTACATGAATGAAGTTTATATGTTAAAAGGATGTAAGGATGTTGGTTAGAAGACTTAAACCACCATAGGTCATGAGAAATGAAAGTATATGTAGTTTATACTTTGATAAGTTATAAACTCATGAAGAATACGTAATAACTTATCATGTAAATAAGTTGATGTACTATGTATGTTAAGATGTTAGTATGATGGATAGAATCCATTTGAAACAATGAATAAATTATAAGTAACGAAGTTATACCGGAATTCACACGATTAGACGATAATCGTCAAATTCGTGAAATTCTCGAAATGGAAGTCAAATTTTGATATTGAGCTCGGAAACGTTGGTTTTCGATGGGTATATGTCTTATTTGGAATTATAGAGTTGCGGACTCAAAAATGACCGAATTCTGACTTAGAACGAAGAAACGAGCGTTAAACGTTCACGAACGTTTATTATTTTCGTTAAAAATGAACCAATAGGTGAATTTTGAGTTAACAAAGTCGAAAATATAAAACTCTTGCCTGAACACGTAGAGTATGTGATTTGTGAACTAATGGCTTTTGAATGAGACAATTCGGACTTAAAATGATCAAATTTGGAGTCCGGGAAGTTCGTTGTGTAAACAAAATGTCAAAATTTCTGGTGCACAGAGATGACACCGTGGCGCCAGCCCAAGGAAAAAAGGTGGTGCTGCAGCGCCGAGCAATGTCGAGAAAATGCCATGACCTACTAGAGTTTTGCGCCGTAGCGCGGTAGGTAACGCTAGGACTCGCGCCGCAGCGTCGAGTCTGATCCTTAGCCACTGAAGTGTGGAGCCGCAGCGTGGCATAAAGAAGGGAAGCTGGCGCCACAGCATCAGCCTTAGGGATTGCTCAGTAAGGAGAGTTTGTAAGAAAAGAAAGAAAGTAAACTAATTAGTAATGAAATAAAGCTTGAAGTAATATTGTTTAAAACATTGTTAAACCTTAAGTATGATAACTAAAGGTTTAAGATAATCAATCGAACATGAATGTAATGACAATGTAAACTATAACGGCAAACCGAAACCAATAGTAACAAATCTAATACATGATTAGATGGAGAAGAAGGGTAAGATTCATTAGGAACCATGTATGTTTATTCATGACCTAATGTGTTATGTTATGTGATCATTTACTGTAGAGTCCTTAAAGACTTAAAGTGAACGTGTAATAACAGTAGCAGACGCTGAAGGCAAGTGTTTTGACCCTTGTCTCAGTTTAATATAGACAAGCTCTGTGATTCATGTATTCTTATGCATGAATTGATGTATGATAAAGTCGAAGTCAATTCTTTCGGTTAGACTTATGATATGTTGGATTTCTTATAATCTATCAAAGTATTGTCAATGTTTTGCCAAATTATTTGGTGTGGTTTTCAAATGAAGATTGAGTATGCTAAACAAATGTTTTGTCGTCAAACAATAGGCACGTAAGGTTGCCGCAACTTAAACGTACATACAATTAAAGAATGTAGTATTGATCAACATAGAGTACTATAGGCTGATTACCTAGACGTGCTCGTAAGTAATGTCAGACTTACGGACTTAGTGTCGGGTTGTTCTTTTTCAAAGAAAGTATGAAATGCTCATGGTCTTGGACCAAAATTGATGTTTTACTGAATATTATCATTGTAAAACGTTTTGAAGGAAAAGAGAAGTGCTATTTTGAATTATCGATAGAACTTCAGAACTATTGTTCAATTATTGAAGATAGATGATTTATATGATTCAAGCATATTGTTAAATGGAATTGTTGTACTTGTTGAGCTGGTTATGCTCACTCTTGCTTGAACCATATGAATGCAGCTAAGACCAAACGGACCGAAGGATCCGGCAAGGATAAAGGGAAGGCTAAGGCGAATCTGTAGCTTACCTATGTAATAGTATAGGTTTAATGTTGGAATGTATTTGATATTATGACAAAGAACTTATGTGATGGTTATAGAGAACCTGGGAAGGGAATATTGCTTTGGAATATATATAAGACATATTCATTCTTTTGAGGCATTTCAATTGAATGTATGTGTGAAGTGTAGCACCGTGTAGCACCATTTGTCGGGTTGGAAGATACCCGTATTTGGGGGCGTCACAAGTTGGTATAAAAGCAATAGGTTATCAAACTTAAGGGGGGATTAGAACCTTAAGTCATAACCTTAAGAGAAGTCAAAGAAGTAAAAGTTGAAAATTAACCCTATAAAAATGCATTATATATGTTATGTGTTTTTATTATTCTACTGACGTGTTCTAATCAAACTTTATTGTTTTGTTGTAGATGTCAGGGGGAAATGGAATGTATAGAGACGTACAGGTAGAATGTGAAGAATCGGTTAATCAGATAGAGTTTATACCGAACCCAATAGAAGAGGAGCCAGAAGTAGTAGTGATTAAGTCGAGAGACTCAGAGAACCATGACCTAATGTCAGTTTTCGACGGGATGTCAGAAGAAGAGGTGGAGGTGATGTCCTTCAACCCGGTAGCACTTGCGAAAGAGACACCTCTGGAGGAGTCGATGATGTCATTATTTATGACAGTGTTGGATAGAAACATCCATTACTGCCAGGAGGTGAAGGAGCTAAAAGCAGAACTCCATGCTGTCTTGGAGGATAAGACAGATGTGGAGTCTATGTGGGAATAGGAACACGACAAAAGAATTTTAGCCAAGGACAAGGTACACAAGCTAAAACAGGAGGTCTTTAAGCTCAGGGGGGAGCTAAAGGTTAAGAAATAGAAGATATAGAGAATGTCCTATATTCATAGGAGTTCGAATAAGGATTTCCAGCAGCAGGTAGCTGGGTATCCAATAGAGGCATAGCAGACTCGAAATATTATCAGCCGTGATGTTTTCACCGGTCTTGCCACCGCAGATTTTGATAATGCCTTGAGGCAGATGTAATCTAGTAGTAGCTATAGTAGAATTAGATATGTAAATATTGTGTATCAAGTAGTAACGTAAAACCCTCTTTTGTATATCAAAGGGTAGTCTTTTGTAAATCCCAATTTTTGGAAAGTAATTATGGGATAGTAATGTAAGCAGCTTAGGCTGTGTAATGTAAACGATGTAGTATTATACTACAAGGAATGAATCAATATAAGCCTTTTGTGGAACATATTGTGTAATGGGTTGAAGCTATTATTTAATCATGAATAATAACTAACTAATGAGAAACGATTAATAACGAAATGTGTTGTTTATTGTAACAACAAATTGCCACCGAGAAGGAGACAACGTAATCAAGAGGCAGATGAAAATCAACCAGAGGGAGGTCCAGTTAACCCGATGCAGGAATTTTTCAACTTGTTAACAATCGCGTTTAATAGGAATGGGGCTAATATTCCCGTAAATCCTGGAGTAGTACGAGCTACTACTTTTAAGGATTTCTAGAGTGTTGGTCCGCCGGAGTTCAAAGGAACTACGGACCCAATAGAAGCCCAAACGTGGGTGAAAGAAATCGAGAAGGCATTTGTTATTGCAAATGTCGACGAGGGTCAGAAGGTTTCCTTTGCAACTTATATGATGAAGGGGGAGGCCAACTTTTGGTGGGAGGCTAATCAGGCTAGGGCTGGTATGGAGAATCTAACGTAGGTATGGTTCAAGGAGAACTTCTTCGAGAATTACTTTCCCACGAGTATGCAAGGGAGGATGGAAATGCGGTTTCTTGATTTAAAATAAGGGGAAATGACGGTTCCCCAATACACCGCCAAGTTTAATGAGCTGGCAAGGTTTGCTCTACACCAAGTGGACACTGAGGTTAGGAAAGCTCAATAGTTCGAGCAGGCTTGAAACCCTGGCTCTATAACCGTATATCTGTGTTCTAAAGTACTTCGTTTGGGACCATTTTAGAGAAGGCAATAATCGCCGAAGGTGATAGCGAGGCTTTAAGACAGTACCAATAAGGACAAAAAGAATAAGGGGAAAGTTAAGGGGGGAGTGAAGATAGAAGGAGCCAACGGGAGTGGCGAAGTATAGAAACGGAAAGGGTTTAACTCTAAAAATACCAGAGTGAAGCAAGGAGATCCAAATATGAGGATGGAGGACTGCAAGTGTGACACCCCCAAATCCGGGTACCTCGATTCCACGGGATTTGGTGTTCACTGTACAAGCATCATCTATCTATCTACCCATAAATAATATCAAACCATACAATAGAAAGAAATCATAATAAAATCTCTTCCCTTAAGGGTTACATCAACTGAATCATAAAATAAATCCCAGGTTACTCTAACCTTAAAACATCTGTGCGGAATTCTAAACAAATAAGTCTTAACATCAACATAACTCAAGTCTTAAACAAATACATCAGTTAATGAATAACAGGTCTTCATCATTTGCTAACTTTGCCCTTGCCCTTACTAGTGGAGGGTTCATCGCTTCTTTCATTCTTAACTGTAATGTTATTATTAAGCAAGAGTGAGCTCAAATGCCCACAAGTATAATAATGAAATAACGGTATAATAACATGCGAATAAATCAAAGACGTCTGAATAAGAGCTCAACTTTTGAATCAAGAATGAATAACAAGAATCAAAAGAATTCTGAGGGTCATAAGACCTTGAACTATGTCCTAGGTTATCAAGGATTATACTTGAAACCTTTAACAGTCATAAGACTATGGACCTTCTTCTCGTACTTAGGGGGATCAGCCCTTAGTGCCATACTGTGCACAATATCTTAACGCTAAAGCGTAAATAATCCCCTATACAGGGTTGTTCATCTCAGGTTGACATTCGAGTCCGCACCAAAGGAAGTTTGGTTTGGATAATTCATCAAGGGTTCTGAAATTTAGAACGCTCATCAACTATGGACTAGTTGAATCAATAAGGTTCACTAGTCTAATAAGGTTCAACAATAATTGATATTCGATTTGAATAATAACCTCAAAAGTATACAATAGGACAATTATTGTATAACTGAATCATGCTTTGGAAAGATAATTAATCTTTAATATCATGCTTGAACTTGAATAATAACAAGGATAATTTATTCAAGGTAAATAATAAACTTGAACAATAATGACAAGTAGGGTTAGGGAAACTTGCTCAACATAAAAGTAACGTTTAAGTTTAAATAAACTTGCTCAATAGAATGGAATTAGGGATAGGATACTTGCCTCGTGCGTAGATTACACTTTAACTAAGCACGTTCTTTGAATTAAATCCTACATACCATTCATATACACAATACCAGTTAATTATAAATTAACTAATCAATATAAACTCATTCTCGTTGTCTACTTTAATTATTGACTAAACTTAGTCAAATTATCACGTTGTCACATAATTTATACTTCATGAATTATCAAACTAATTATGTATTTAATAATTCAATTCACATATAGTATTTTATTACATGTTAAACAACTATTTTATCATCTCATAATACCTCTAACATGATTACATATTCATTACATCAATCCACTAACACTTGTTAGACTTTAACATTTTAAAAATACATTTCTGACATTTTGTGGAGAGTGGCGCTGCGGCGCCACTAATGTGCTAAGGAGTCGCGCTGTGGCGCGGTGGCGCTGTGGCCGGGCCCTTGGCGCTGCGGCGCTGTGGCACTGTGGCTCGAGTCTTGGCGCTGCGGCGCGAGAAATCAGTTCTAGAGCTAGCGCTGCGGCGCGAGACCCCAGAAACTGAATCTCAGTTCGCGAAGAACACAGAGTTCAGCGAAATCAACACATTTTTAACACTAATTTCACCAAATCACATATACCCACATGTTATAATTCATGCATAATCATAATACAACATCTATAAAATGATTTTAACCTATTAAAACATATAATCACATATTTAAATCATAAAAATTTAGACTGTTCTTGAAGTTCTTGAGGATTTTGAACAAAACTTATAATTTAACACTACGGATTCGTTATAAGGCCAAATCCGTTCGTTTAAAGCTTGATCACTTCGTATTAACATGCTCAATAATATAAGGGTGTAAAATTTAGGGATAATATATAATCAATACATAAATTATCACATATAAAGCCATATGGCCATATCACGTACTCTGTTTATTTTGAAATAACAAGTCATCAGATTACTACATGTTTTCATGAACTTGATGATATGAAATCATGTAATATATATATATAAAACATGTTATGCTATTCTTACTATCACATAAATCCATATAATAGTACAATTCCCAAATCACAGAGATTAACAGAAGTTTTGAAAGCCAATTTATAAAAACTAAAAGACGTAAATGTAGAAATTGGGTTTGGGAGAAATTACCCAGAATACAAACTAGAAGAGTGATTCCAAATGTCCCTTTTACAAAAGCCTGTTGATTACACACTCACTTTATCTCCCAGACTTCTCAATCCTCTCTGTAATTCTCACTGAACAATTTTTTTTTTGGACTTAGAAAAAAAAATGAAAGGAATGAGAAGACGTCGATTGAAATAGATCTGACGCGATGTGGTCAGTTACCCAGTCATGGGTTAACTGCCCATAACCTCCCTTAGTGCCATGTTTGGCTTAGCAAGAAAATAACTCAAAGCTCTTTATTTTAATAAAACCTTTATCATATAGTTCAATAATGTCACCCTCTTTGTAAAATAAATCCCATATTTTATTTAATTTACTTTAAATAAAATATAATAATTACTCGTAAATTCACATAATCAT
This sequence comes from Panax notoginseng, assembly GCA_016801055.1. NCBI lineage: Eukaryota > Viridiplantae > Streptophyta > Magnoliopsida > Apiales > Araliaceae > Panax > Panax notoginseng. Next base: position 153,234,423 of record CM029020.1, read on the forward strand.
ATATTCAATTATCTCATTAGAAGATATTAGAAGATATATTGAGATCTTGTGTCATGGATTTCAAGGGTAGTTGGGATGATCATCTACCATTAATAGAGATGACAACAGTTATCATGCAAGCATAGGTATGCCGCCTTACGAAGCTTTGTACGAAAGGAAATGCATAACACCATTGTATTGGGATGAAGTGGGAGAACGCCGAATGCTAGGACCAGAATTGGTGCAGCAGACAGCGGATGTAGTAAAGTTGATACGAATGCGTCTAGTAGCAGTTCAAGATAGACAGAAGAAATTTACAGATTTGCATCGAGTAAATAGAGAATTTGAAGTAGGCTCGTATGTATTTCTAAAGGTATCTCCCTGGAAAAGAAAGATATGATTTGGAAAGAAGGGAAAGTTAAGTCCCGGGTTTATAGGACCTTTTGAGATATTAGAAAAGGTAGGAGGGGTAGCTTACGTGTTAGCCTTACCTCTAGACCTAGAATGAATACATAATGTGTTTCGCGTATCTGTATTGCGTCCTTATAAGCCAGATTATAAGCACGTAATCAAGTATGAGCCTATTCATATTGAGAAGGACTTAACGTAAGAAGAGATGCCGATTCAAATCATTGATAGAAAAGAGCAAGTTCTACGAAATAAAGTTATACCTTCAGTAAAGGTGTTATGGAAGAACCACGATGCCGAAGAAGCAACGTGGTAATTAGAAGAAAAGATGAGAAAGAATTACCCTCAATTGTTTGTGTAATTTTTTTTAAAGCGAGATTCTGGGGACAGAATCCTTATAAGGGGGAGAGAGTGTAACACCCCAGAAAATTAAACAATTTGTAAAATAATTTTATTTGATTTAATAATGGATAAAATTATATTATATGTTATTATTATGTGGTAGTAAGTTGGATGTCGTTCTATAACCTAGAAACGTCAAAAAGTCGTAATATTCCGACTACGTGGAGGAATTAAAGTGTTTGAATTTCCATGACGAAAATATAAGTTTTCCGAGAATTTTTTCAAAAAATACTGTTCATTGATTTCTGCTCGAGAATTATTTTTGAACTTCCAAGAAATACGTCACGATAGAATATCGAGGTGAGATGGACTATGTAATAATAATTCAAGTATGGAAAATGTAATTTTTCACATGCAGACTTAATTGAGAACGTTATGGAAAACAAAACGTTAGAAGCTAATATGATGATCGTATGATACGTATGTATTGTACGAGATAATGAATACGAGTATGATACGAAGTATTATATAAGTATGTATGAATGATGGTATATCATATATTATGAATTAATATACGAGTTAGAATACGAGAATAATACGTTCAGTATACGTTCTAAAGCTTTAAGCCAAATGAGATGGACTTATAGTATTGTGTAACAATTTGTGAAGTCCAATAAAAGTTAATGTGCAAGCCCATGTGTGAGTAATGTTAAAAGCCCAAGTGGTTATTAAAGTAAAGTCCAGAGTAAATTAATGCAAGCCCAAGAGCTTACGTTAAGTTAATTAAACCTAAGCCCAAGCTTTGATCCAATGGGTTAGGGTGACCCATGGGGCAACCCATGATCATATGGTTAATCTTGGTGACCAAGATAATAATGTGATGGCCAAGTAATTAGTATATTGAGCAAGATAACTTAATTGCTAAGTAATGAATAGTATGGAGGTGTAATAAGGAGGTGGGATTGGCAATTGTCCATTATACCCTAACTTAGAAAATCCTATAAATAGCAAGCTAAGGATTTCATTTGTTGTTTGTTAATTTTCACCAACAAGTTAAGTGCATAATTGTTAGAGAGAATAAACAATAATAAGCTAGACTTTCATTAGTTAGAAAAGAAGAAGAAAGCTTGTTAATCAAGGGTAAGCCTCTTATGTCATTAGTCTTTCATCTCTATCATTGTAGGTTGGTAAGATAAGTGCGGATTAATAGACATGTATGCTAAGAAATGATAAGAATGACTAATCTAAAGAGTTAAGTCTTAATAAGCCGTGAATAAGCACTTTATTCATAGATAAACTATGAACTAAGGAAGAACTTGTAAGGCTTGTAACTTATTTTCATGAATGAAGTTTATATGTTAAAAGTATGTAAGGATGTTGGTTAGGAGACTTAAACCATCATAGGTCATGAAAAATGAAAGTATATGTAGTTTATACTTTAATAAGTTATAAACTCATGAAGAATAAGTAATAACTTATCATGTAAATAAGTTGATGTAATATGTATGTTAAAATGTTAGTATGATGGATAGAATCCATTTGAAATAATGAATAAATTATAAGTAACGAAGTTATACCGGAATTCACACGATTAGACGATAATCGTCGAATTCATGAAATTCTCGGAATGGAAGTCAAATTTTGATATTGAGCTCAAAAACATTGGTTTTCAATGGGTATAAGTCTTATTTGACATTATAGAGTTGCAGACTCAAAAATGACCGAATTTCGACTTAGAACGAAGAAACGAGCGTTGAACGTTCACGAACATTTATTATTTTTGTTAAAAATGAACCAATAGGTGAATTTTGAGTTAACAAAGTCAAAAATATAAAATTCTTGCATGAACACGTAGAGTATGTGATTTGTGAACTAATGGCTTTTGAATGAGCCAATTCAGACTTAAAATGATCAAATTTGGAGTCCGGGAGGTTCGTTGTGTAAACAAAACTGTCAAAATTTTTGGTCCACAAAGCTGGCGCTGTGGCGCCAACCCAAGGCAAATAGGTGGCGCTGTAGCGCCGAACAGTGCCGAGAAAATGCTATGACCTACTGGAGTTTCATGTCGCAGCGCGGAAGGTAACGCTATGACTCGCGTCGTAGCGCCGAGTCTGGTCCTCAAACCCTGAAGTGTGGCGCCGCAGCGCGGCATAAAGAAGGGAAGCTAGCGCCGCAGCACCAGCCTTAGGGATTACTCAGTAAGGAGAGTTTGTAAGAAAAGAAAGAAAGTAAACTAATTAGTAATGAACTAAAGCTTGAAGTAACATTGTTTAAAACATTGTTAAACCTTAAGTATGATAACTAAAGGTTGAAGATAATCAATAAAACATGAACGTAATGACAATGTAAACTGTAACGGCAAGCCGGAACCAATGGTAACAAATCTAATACATGATTAGATGGAGAAGAAGGGTAAGATTCGTTAGGAACCATGTAGGTTTATTTATGACCTATGTGTTATGTTATGTGATCATCTATTAAGAGACCTTAAAGACTTAAAGTGAACGTGTAAGCAGACGCTGGAGTCAGTTCAATCTGGACAAGCTTTGTGATTCAAGTATTCTTACGCATGAATTGATGTATGATAAAGTTGAAGCCAATTCTTTCTTCTAAACTTACGATATGTTGGATTTCTTATAATCTATCAAAGTATTGTCAATGTTTTGCCAAATTTTTTGGTGTGGTTTTCAAATGAAGACTGAGTTTGTTAAACAAATGTTTTATCGTCAAACGACAGGCACGTGAGGCTACCACAACTTAAATGTATATACGTTTACAGAATGTATTGTTGATCAACATAGAGTACTATAGGCTGATCACCTAAACGTGCTCATAAGTAATGTCGAACTTACGGACTTAGTGTCGGGTTGTCCTTTTTTAAAGAAAGTATTAAATGCTTATGGTCTTGTAGCAGAATTGATGTTTTACTGAATATTGTCATTGTAAAACGTTTTAAAGGAAAAGAGAAGTGCTATTTTGAATTATCGATAGTACTTCAGAACTATTGTTCAATTATTGAAGATATATAATTTATATGATTCAAGCATATTGTTAAATGGAATTGTTGTACTTGCTGAGCTAGTTATGCTTACTCTTGCTTGAACCATATGAATGCAGCTAAGACCGAACGGATCGAAGGATCCGACAAGGATAAAGGGAAGGCTAAGGCGAATCTGTAGCTTACCTATGTAATAGTATAGGTTTAATGTTGTAATGTATTTGATATTATGACAAAGAACTTATGTAATGGTTATAAAGAACCTGGGAAGGGAATATTGTTTTGGAATATATATAAGACATATTCATTCTTTTGAGGCATTTCAATTGAATGCATGTATGAACTGTAGCACCGTGTAGCACCATCTGTCAGGTTGGAAGATACCCGATTTTGGGGACCCCACACTTCTTATCAAAGATTTTAATAGGTACCTCTTCATATGTTAAATCTTCCGCTATCTCATCCGATTCTAATTCAATAATGTGGTTCGGGTCTTTCACATATTTATATAACATAGATATGTGAAAAACGTTATGAACACGAGACATACTTGGCGGTAAGGCGAGTCTATAGGCCACAGTTCCTACTCGGTCAAGGATTTGAAATGGGCCAATGAATCGAGGTTGAGCTTTTCTCTCTTTCCAAATCTTGTAACTCCTTTCCATGGAGCAACACGTAATAACACATAATCTCCAACATTGAATTCCACGTCCTTTCGATGAAAATTAGCATAACTCTTTTGTCGATCTTGTGAGGTTTTTATACGTTGTCGGATCATTTGAATCTTCTCCGTACTCATACAAACCAATTATGGTCCCAACAACGTTGCTTCACCCACCTCGTCCTAGCATACTGGAGAACGACACTTGCGTGTATACAACGTCTCGAATGGAGCCATGCCAATACTTGCTTGATAACTATTATTGTAGGAGAATTCTACCAATGGCAAGAACTTGTCCCAACTTCCTTTGAAGTCAAGAACATAGAGTCTTAATAGATCTTCAAGAGTTTTAATAGTCCTCTCTGACTGCCCGTCCGCTTGAGGATGATATGTCAAACTAAATCATAAATCCGTGCCTATAACTTTTTACAAACTAACCCAAAATTGTGAAGTGAATCTTGGGTCTCAATCAAAAACTATGGATACTGGCATACCATGCAGTCTTATAATCTCATTTATGTATATACGAACAAGACGTTCAAGTGAATAAGTTTCTCGTATAGGTAAGAAATGAGAAGACTTGGTCAATCTATCGACAATGATCCAAATCGGATTTATGCCTTGAGAAACCTTTGGAATACCAGTAACGAAATCCATGGTAATGTGCTCCCACTTCTATTCTGGAATTTCAAGTGGTTGCAATGGACCTTTTGGCACTTGATGCTCCTCCTTGACACGTTGACAAGTTAAACACCTTGAAATAAACTCCGCTATCTCTCTCTTCATATTGTTCCACCAAAATGTATGTCAAAGATCACGATACATTTTGGTACTCCCAGGATGGATTACAAATGGTGTGTTGTGTGCCTCCATCATGATTTTATACTTTAAATCAGGGTTGTTAGGAACACAAAGTCTGGAGTTGACTCGAAGTATTCCTTCTTCATCGACTCTTTCTTCCAGAATAGCACCTTCTTATACTTTCTTCTTCATACGCATCAGCTCCAGGTCTATAGCTTGAGCAGCTTTAACTTTATCGATTAAAGTAGGTTCTACTCGTATATTTGCCATCATCACGTGGGTCCCTAGAGTCTTTATCTATATCTCCATCCTTTGCAAGTCATACAAAATAGGCCTTTGCATTGACAAAATCGCACTCAAACCCGTATATGATCTTCAACACAATGCGTCAGTTATCACGTTCGCTTTTCCAAGATGGTATTTAATGGTATGATCGTAATCTTTTAACAGCTCGAGCCAATGTCATTGCCACATGTTGAGCTCCTTTTGGATGAAGAAATATTTGAGGCTTTTATGATCCATATAGATCTCCACTTTCTCCCCCATACAGGTAATGCCTCCAGATTTTCATTGCGAAAACAACAGCGGCCAACTCTAGATCATGAGTAGGATAATTCCTCTCATATTCTTTGAGTTGTCGTGAGGCATAGGCTATGACTTTCTTATGTTGCATGAGAACACATCCTAAACCTTGGCCAAAAGATAAACCCCTCCGAACCAGATGGTATTGTCAGAACAGGTGCTGAAATAAGTCTCCTCTTGAGTTCTTAAAAACTCTTTTCACAATCCTCGCTCCAACCGAATTTTGTATTTTTTTGAGTCAGCAGGGTTAATGGAGTAGCGATACGAGAAAACCCTTCTACGAATCTCCGATAATAACCAGCTAAGCTGAGAAAGCTACGTACTTCGGTCACTGACTTAGGTTGCTCCTAGCTTTAAATTACTTCAATCTTTGCTGAGTCAACAGATATTCCATGATTTGATATCACGTGCCCAAGGAATGCTACTTCCTCAAGCTAGAACTCGCATTTTTTCAACTCGGCATATAACTTATTTTCACGAAGCTTTTGGAGTATCAGTCTCATGTGTTGCTCATGATCTTCACGGCTTTTGGAGTATATGAAGATGTCATCAATAAAGACGACCACAAAATAATCTAAATATTCCTTGAATACTCGGTTCATCATATCCATGAAGGCAGCAGGAGCATTAGTCAATCCAAAAGACATGACTAGGAATTCGTAATGCCCATACTGAGTTCTGATAACAGTCTTTGGAATGTCATTAGTTTTAATCTTTAACTGATGATATCCGAAACGAAGATTGATCTTTGAAAAGAATTTGGCGCCATGCAACTGGTCAAAAAGGTCATCAATGCGAGGCAACGAGTATCTATTTTTTATGGTGACATGATTCAACTCCCGATAGTCAATACAAAGTCCCATACTTCCATCTTTCTTCTTCACAAATACTGTAAGCCCCCAACTTTTTATAAGTAAAATCGAATTTTCTCTAATTATTATTGTGAATAATAAGGTGTTAATTTGATATAATGCTTTGGTTATGGGTGAAATGTGCAAATTTTGTAAAATAAGCAAGTGGTTATAAAATATTCATTTTTGTCCGGAAATATTCGTTTGGTCATGGAATATTCTTACTATCGGGGAATATTCGTACGACGGTGCAGCCATTTGTGGGTCCCATAACAAAAAATGGTCAGATGAAGAAAACGACAATTTTGAGTTTTTACAAATAACGGCGTAGTTGTTACCGTTAACACTGTTGGAATATCCGGTGGTTAAAATACAGTAATACGTGTGGTTGCAAAGTAGCACACGGTATTGCACAGTATTTTGAATTATTGATTCTTATGTAAAAAGGCACTACTCAATAATTGTTACAGTAATTACTGTTCAATATTTTATTTTGTTGATTCAATAATTGCTACGTTGATATTTTATATTATTGTTGTTTCAATAATTGTCACTGCACAGTATTTCCCATTATCAGATCAATAATTCATATTATTTGAATAATATTATTAGATAGCATTATTGGCAATTTCTAAGGAAGTTCTATCTAGAAAATGGGTTTGGTCACCTAATTGCGCGCCAGTAAGGAAAAATTCTTATCGGAAAGCCCTCTCTTTCCTGGGAAACGACCTGATTGTCATAATTGTGATTCTGAAATATTATTTGTGAATAATTAATTATTAATTTATATGATAAGAAAATATTTATTTTTATGTGGATATAAATGAAGGAATTGATGCTGAGATGTTTTATCGATATTTTGTTGGATTGGAGGTATTAAAAATCGTCCGTATGTGAATTTCGGGCATTTACTATTTGAAATTTAGAAAAACTTTCTTCTACAAAGTTGCAGAGAATTAAATTTCCTATGGAATGGACATAAAATTCGTATTTTTCTGATAAAAGGGCTATTTATTATGAATTATTGAAGTTGCTAATTATTGTTTAAATTTAAAATATTTTAGAAATTTTGTAAAATGGGTGGGGCCCACTTTTGGTTGGTTTAGAAATGTGCTAAAATTTTATTTCAAAAGTAATATGCGTGAATAGTAGCAGGTAAAGCCATCAGATAGCAGGTTAGTCTACTTTGGCGTTCTAAGCATTTTTCTATAAATAGGGTGCTTAGTTAGAATTGAAAATCACACCAGAATCATAAGTTTTCTCTCTCTATATTATTGAGCATATTTTGTGAGTATTTAGATACTTTGAGAGTTGCTATTCACTGTAAGTTTTCTTCAGCGTTATATCCGATATTTCAGATAGACGTACTATTCTTTTGAGGTAAAGGATGCTATTTTCTTCGTAAATAATGTTATTTCGTTCAATATCATTATGCCGAAATACTGGTATGAATTTTATTATAAAATTTTTAATTTTTCATGTCAAGGTTACTATTTACGTATACGGCACTATTCACGTATACGACACTATTCACGAATACGGTACTATTCACGAAGTATGCTTTTTCCTGTGGAATCTATACCTTTTCGTGCCGGGGTTACTATTCACGTATAAGACACTATTCACGTATACGGCACTATTCACGAATACGACACTATTTATAGAAAAATAAAATTTTCTCTTCTTTGTCCAAGATGTCTATTATGGTTACTATCTTTGATTGTATCCATGTTTTGATCTTCATTCTTGAATTTTACTCCACTATGGTTTATTATGGAGTATTTTTGAACTTGGATTATCTAAAGTACGAATATCTAATTTTTGTTCTTTTATCTCACTGGATTCGTTCTTTAAAATATTTTTCATCATCCTTAGTCCTAAATGGTGATATAACTGAATATCTTTGGCATGTAGTGCAAAGATGAATGATTACCTGATAAATATCTTTGGCTCATAGTGCAAAGATGAATAGGTGTTGAGATGAACATGACCAACTGGTGATACAAATGAATATCTTTGGCCCGTAGTGCAAAGATGAATATTTGATTCAAATTGTATATTGATTGATGTTACAGAGATAAAATATTGATGATGGACTTTTAAATTCATAGATGATAGTAGATTTCATTCTCTACTTAACTCTTCTAATGAATTATTATTTCCGCTGTGAATATTGATCTAAAACTTGTTGTTCATTATATTTTATCTAATTTGTTGAAGGCTAACGATAATTGGTTGTTCATTATCTTAGTCATAATATTCTTTACTGGGCTAGTTGAACTCACCCTTTTCTTTTTTGTTCCATTTTTCTTCTCAGGAGCTGAGAATATAGCGGGAACTAGGCGGGATATGGAATGATGGTTCTAGAAAGTTGTTTTAACAGTCCTCACTATTTTTTGTAAAATATTATATCAATAATTGTAATGAGGACTTATTTGAGTTTGAATACTGTCTAGAAGATAATATTTGTTTTTAAACTCATAGCATATGTGTTGTCGTATTTTGCACGATAATTGTAATAATGAAGTTGTAGTTGTTTTCTGTACCATGTATTTGGCGACTCAGAATGGGTGATGTTTACCGATTTTGGGGGCATCACAAATAGAACAGGAGCACCCCAAGGAGATGTATTAAGACGAATGAAACCGATGTCTAACAATTTCTATAGTTGGGTTTTTAACTCCTGAAGTTTAATAGGAGCCATTCGATATGAGGCTTTAGAAATGGGCTTTGTACTAGTTCAAGGTCAATACCAAACTCGATTTCACGCTCCGGGAGTAGACCAGGAAGTTCTTCAGGGAATACGTCAGGAAATTTATTAACAATAGAAATATCATTCAAATCTGACGTATTTTTATTTAAATTAGTGACATGGGCTAAGAAAACTTGACATCCGTTTTTCAATAAACGAATAGCTTTATGGCTTGATATGACAGTGATTGACTTTAGTGGTTTGGTTGGTTGAATTCGTATAATAGGTTGGTTAGGAATATGAAAACTAACAACTTTACGAAAATAATCAATTTTAGTATGACGAGTAGTTAACCAATTAATCCCTAAAATCACATCGAATGCAAGTATTTTCAAAGAGATGAGATCAACAAGTAACGTGTGGTTACTAATTTGAATCAAACAAGACTTATAAACCGTGGATGTAATGAAGGTTTCTCCCAACGGAGTTTCAACAGATAAGTCAAAGTCTAGTTTCTCTGGAGTTAAATTTAAACGTTTAGCGCAAGTAGAAGAAATAAAAGAATGGGTAGAACCGATATCAAATAAGGTATAGACTTCACTAGAGTTTATGATTAGCTTACCCGTGATGACTTCATTCGGGTTCCTCGCTTTTTTGGAGGTCACGACAAACGCTCTCCCTTGAACTACCAGCTTTGACTTGTCTGGGACGACCTTTGGTACCTCTATCCCAGCTGGACTTGACTTCAGTGAACGATAAAATTGGGCTAGGTGACCTTCTCTTCTATAATTATAACACGCTTTGGATTGATGCGTATAGTTTGGAATGATGTGTCCATCCCCTCCGCATTTATAGCATACGATCGGTGATCGTTCTCCTTCTTTAACAACAGGTGCTGGTGCTGATGTCTTTCCATCATTATTGAATCTCATCTTCTTGATATTTTCACTTCTATTGTCTTGGCCATGATTACCACCGAAGTGGTTACCATTTTTGGTATGTTGATTCCCTCCACGTTTGTTGTCACCGCTTCGATGACTGCTACCACTGGTAATTTCGTTTTGCCGGTTACTCTCTCTTGGTTGGGTTGACTCATTATCGAGCTCCAATAACTGAGCCCTATTTACAACATCTGAATACAAACACAGTTTGTGAGAAATGAGGTATTGACGTATTTCAAGTTTCAAACCTCTTAGAAATATCTGCGTCATTCTCTCCTCATTATCAACCAAATGAGATGCAAACCAGGACAACTTGGCAAACTTAGCTTCGTGCTACGACACAGTTATATTATTTTGCTCTAACTTGATGAACTCCACCTCCATCATGTGACGAATACTTTCAGAAAAGTACTTGTCGTTGAAAAGTTCTTGAAACTTCTCCCAAGACATCTTCAGTGCGACAGGCTGGGTACGTTTTACTGATTCCCACCAGTAATCTGTCTCTCCTCTCAACATGAAGCTGGCAAAGGGAACCTTTTGCTCTTGAGAGCATCCCAAGACATCAAATATCTCGATGATCTGCATTATCCACGTCTCCGCCTTAAGTGGTTCTGGCTTTCCCACAAACTCTGGTGGTCCCAGCTCCTTGAACTGCTTAGCAGTAATCATCCGAGAGTTGCCAGTGTTTTCACCTGCATTTTGAACATGAGTCTCTCTCTCTCCTGATGTTACATGAATTGCATAAAGCCTCTTAACATCCCATCGTTCATCATCTGGTCGGTGTTGTTGTTTACCTGAGGATTATTGCCTTCCTGATACACATTATATTGGGTATTAATCGTTGGTGACTCAACTGTCTCATGTGCTTCATTGCTTATCTCAACATTTTCTGATGCCATTTTCAATTACTGCCACAAAACAAGGGTTAATTGACATACCACATATTATCCCTATACTCTGACCAACCAATTAAATAACAAATAAACTTAGGTAGGTCATACTAGTGAAGGAATACCCGCCTCTCCCCTCCTAGTTTTAGTCTCACATCTTAGCTAGGGATCATATCCCTAAGCTTTAATACCAAATGTGACACCCCCAAAATAGGTATACATCACCCTTTTGCTTTCATTGTTCTCTTCAGAAAATGAAAACGTAGCCGGGACTAGTTGGGGAATGGAGTGACTGTCCGAGATGGTGGCTGTAGTAGTCCTCACTATTTAGTGTGATAAGAAATGTATTGAGGACTCCTTTGAGTTTGAATACTGTCTATTAGACAATATTCGTGTAAAAACTCTCAACTCATGTTGTATAATTAAGTTTGTATTTGTATTCAGTACCATGTATTTGGTGACTCAAGATGGGTGATGTATACTTATTTTGGGGGCGTCACATTTGTCGCCCATGTCAGTCATCGAACATCAAGTCATCTCACGCTTTAGTGTATAGGACGTGGTGGCTTCACATGTCAGAGGTGAAGGGTACGAGACACCTACTGAGCCACCTCCTACATCAGAGGCCGGACACTCGCAGCCACTGGAGTCAGGCTAATCTTTACAAGGACTATTGGAAGAAATTATGGCATCCCTGACCCTACTACATCAGAACAAAGACGCCAATGCTCATAGGCAGGATAGGCACATAGCAGTTGTTGCCCAGAGGCAGAACATCACATTGCAGTATCAGGCTGAGCAGGTCAACACTAAGCAGAGCATCTACACTGTTTATAGTGGTGAGGATGCTCATTTCATGTCATTCCAGTTCCCAGAGCCTCCTGTTTTCCCACCATACCCTCCACCATCACCTCTTGTAGAAGCTAACGAGGATAATGATGATGTCGAGTGACCAGACTAAAGGAAAGTCCTCTTGTATTGATTTATATATGCTTAGCAATGAGGGCATTGCTCATCTTAAGTTTGGGGGTAGTATGGTTTATCTATTTTATTCTGTCTACTGCCATGATAGGTTGCCATATATTTAGTATTTTGCTAATGTTTTATCAATATTGTAGTGCAGTCATGTATGAACTGCGGTTTTGACATCATTTTGGGCTTTATTAGCCTTTGGTTTATTATGTTTTGGTATTATTATGGATGGATACCATGAACAGTTTTTATTATTATGGATGGATGCTTTGATTATTATCAGCATATATGTTAGGTTTATAGCCATCTCTTGGGGCTGATACAAATTTGTATGCGTGTGCCATGTTATTGGCTTTATTACCCTACTTTGAGCTGTTATTATGCAAGGGTTTTATATAAATTATTAATTTTTGTTTATGGCTAATGACAAGCGCCAAGTGATTATGTCTATCTCTTAGAGTCGTGTCAAGCATGTGTGAGCTAGGGGTTTGTTTAGTTGATAAGTTGAGACTGTTATTGATCCATCCTTCTTAGCAAGCACCGACCAACTATGTTAACTAGTTATTTTTTGAATTTAGTTTGCGTGTTTATTGTTTTGAGAATATGTTCACTCTTTTAAACTTTCATGATTTCAAGGTAATAAAAGACTGTAGACGCTTATACAGTTTCGGATCTTGGATTTTGGCTTGTTGTCATATATAAAATATATATATATATATATATAATAAAAATCTAATGTCTTGCGGTGGGTTGAGATGGAGCGTGAAACACACTCACCCATAAACACAGGACCGATGTTGAGATAGAGCATAAAATGCACTCACCTAAAAATCTTCAGATTTCGTAAAGTCTAATTGGGCTTAAGATTGATTACATGGCCTTTGCTGCTCTAGTTATTAGATTCATAGGGGTGTTCTACACCTAGTGCCCTAAAGTCTTCTGGCTTGAGAGTCATTGATCAAAAGCTCATTAATGGGTAGCTCTTAATAGCCTAAGGTAATTAAGCACTGTCCGAGTCATATTTTACTGTCTTCATGCTAGAGCCTTTTGATCCTTTCCTACATTTGCGCCTCATTCTTAATTCTTGTTGAGTGTTCGAATTGCAGAGTGAACATATTGGTATTCACAATCGACTGTGTGAACTTAATTTGAGCTATGATTAGTTAGGATGGTTGGTTTCCACACACAGACATAGAATGGATTGAATACAGTCTTATGCTTGAAATGGATTTAAACCTTATTCATATATGTGTTTGCCCTGTTATCTAGGAGTAGCTATGATTGAACTTAGAAGCCATGATGCTAGTATATAATTTTATACTTCTTTCGTGTGTTGCTTTACTATTGTTATTTTTTATGTCACATAATTTGCTTGAGGACAAGCAAAGACTTAAGTTTGGGGGTATTTGACGAGTGGGATTTATACCCGCGAATCGGATCCTTTATTGCTTAAATAGTTGCTTGATCTTCGTAGATTTTATATAGCTTTTATAAGATTATAGTATTATTTTTCTTAACTGATGTGTTACAGGGCTTAATAGGTCTTTTCCAGATTTCAGGGGGCAAAACGGTTAATTTCCCTACACCGGCGCTGCAACACCAATGTCAGGCTTAAACCTGGCGTTGCAGCGCCCCAACCTGGTCAACTGTGACGTCAGCATGGCACTGCAGTGCCCCTAGTTCCTTTATGAATTGGCGATGCAGCGCCAATGCCAAGCTTACACTCCGCGCCGCAGCGTCACCTCTGGTTCCCAGGTAGTAAAGAGTTGATTTTGACCTAGCTTGAAAGGGACTGATATATATATATATATATATATATATATATACAGGGCTAGCCTCCAAACACACAATTGGATATCTCCCCCTCTGGGATAGTCTCTCTCCCCTTTGTAATTTATCTCATTCAATCTCATAGGTAATGTCTGTACATATAGTTTAGGTAGATTAGGGAGAATTTTGGGATTCCTTGAAGCTTAAGAGCAGTGAGCAATACGGATTGGAAAGCTTTAAAGTAGTGGAATTCTTGGAGACTGAAGAGCTTTGACAAAGTTTATTCTTATCCATTTGTTTCCTTTGATTTTGTAATCCATAAATGTTGTCTTTATTGCTACTTATATTTCGTTCAAGAACTATGAACTAAGTATTGGCTCTAAGGTTATAATGGAACCCTTTGTTAATTTGAATTGAATGTCCTATCTCTTTGGTTGGCACCATATGGTTAGGTTTAATATATTCATGCTTAATGATTCTTGCTAAGAAACTAGTGATGATTTTGGTAATCTACATGATGTTGAAAGAGGGATTGTAGATTTACACTGTAATATTTTGGCATGTGATTATGAGTTATCGAATTATTTTGACCGCATAAGTTGTGTATAGAATAGACATATATCTGTGCACCACGTGTGGCCTAATTGAGAACTTGCGCTTTAAATATTTGTTATGGTTAATTCACATAGACATGTGTAGGATTATCACCTAGCTTGGATGTTCTTCTCTGTTCTATTCCCTATCGGGTGGATCTAGAGAGGATATGTTTGTAACATACCTCGAAAAAGGTGCATGAGCACTTGTGTGTTCTCGGTCGACATACTGTCGTGACCACTAAGACCAAAGAGAGAAGGGTAGGAAGTTTGATGAAGCATAGCACACCAGGTGTTTGACAAAATGCTAGTGTGGGCTGAAGTTATGACCTTAGCTTGTACCACCTTCGATACCATTCATTATCCATTTACTTGCTTTGATAATTAGATATAACTAGATTAATCACACTTCTTTTATTTTGTTTTTCGAATAAGACTTAAGCGATACTAAGTCGGTATTTGGTAAATATTAGTGATAGTTCCTCGTGGGTACGATACTTTCCTTTTCACTGTATTACTTGTTAGATCGTGTATACTTGCGCGTGTTTAGTGATCGATTTTCCGACCAACATCACATCCCCAGCTCAACTAGATCCTCCGACATCCGATATCCTGACAACACAATTTTAAGTTTTAGTTACTAATCGAATTGATACTCGCGAGCACATAAGTTTTTATCACATAAGCACATAAAGTCTTTTATTGTCTTCAATGAATTAAGGAATTAATTTCTTAGAACTTGATGAAAGTTTATCACCACTATGTTCTCAATCTCCTATAAGGCTAACCTAAGGTTTTTCCCCCACCTAAGGTTCATAACCTACAACTTTGATACCAACCTGTGACACCCCCAAATCCGAATACTTCAATTCCCATGGGATTTGGTGTTCACTATACAAGCATCATATGTCTATATACCCATAATAAATGAAAACCATAAAAAAGATAGAAATAAATCCTCTCCTTATGGAGTTATAACATCTGAATGTAAATACATCGATCCCAGGTCATACTAACCTCAATTCTCAAATGCGAAAACATAAACACATATTAAGTCTTACACAACATTAACATAAGTCTGAAACGTAAATACATCAAATAAACAACAAGTCTTCATCACTTGTTGACTTTGCCCTTGCCTTTGCTAGTAGAAGGCTCGTCGGACCTTTCGTTCTTAACTGCAATGTTATTATTACGCAAGAGTGAACACGATTTCCCACAAGTATAACGATATAACAACAATATAATAACATGCGAGTGAATCAAAGACTTCTGAAATAAGAAATTCAGCTTTTGAATCAAGAATGAATATTAAGAATCAAAAGAACTTTCGAGGGTCATAAGACCTTGAAATATGTCCTAGGTTGTCAAGTGTTTATTCTTGAAACCTTTAACAATCATAAGACTATAGACTCTTCTTCTTGTACTTAGGGGGATCAACCCTTAGTACCATACTGTGCACAATATCTTAACGATAAAGCATCAATAATCCCCTATAACAGGGTTGTTCATCTCAGTTTGTCATTAGAGTCTGCACCAAAGGAAGTTTGGTTCGGATAAGTTCAATAAAGGTTCTGGAATTTAGAACGTTCATTAACTATGGACTAGTCGAATCAGTAAGGGTTCGCTAGTCTTACAAGTTTCAACAATAAATGATATTCAATTTGAATAATAAATTCTCAAGAGGTATACAATCAAATAAGTATTGCATAACGGAAATCATGCTTTAAAGAATGATAACATCTAATATGAATTCTTGACTTGAACAATAATAAACAAGATAGAATAAGGAACTTTCTTTATGTTAAAAAGGTAAGGTTTAGAAACTTACCTCGTGCGCAAGCTACAAGTCTAGTTTCAATTTAATTCCTCAACGTCCTACACATTACATGCATTCACAACAATCATTAGTTACCTTCATATTGACCTTATAGGTTTAGTTACTTCTTTTAATACAACTTATTAATCTTAGTTTAAGTTCTGCCCATTATCATCAATCTCATCTACAAAATTGAAATCTCACATCTTAAGTTTGATCATCATTATATCTTCTCATGGATATCACGTTAGCCTTAATATAACTTATCAATTTACGATACAATTACATCACATGTATGTTAACAATCTGATATGACATCCTAGTACATGTCCAACACATTATTATGTTCATTAGACTAGGTTAGACCAACATGTAATGGACTGCACAAGATAAAAACTGAAATTGTTTGACTCTGCCACCCGTCGGGGCGTGGTCACTGTGACAACCCGAGAATTTGGATATTTATAAAAATCTTAAAATATTAAATTAAGGTTAAATAATAAACCTAGACAGAAAATAAGTGAATGGATTGGATATTTCTATGAAGAAATTTTAAGGATTTCAAAATTATGTGATGAATTTTGGTAAGTTTAAAATCTTTTGGTGAATTATTCAAGATTAAGGGTTTAAGTGTATATGTTCTGTGTATATGGTTGTATATGTGTACAGTATATAGTCGAGGGTCAAGGGTTGACCAGATAACCTATATCAGTAGCAAACCCTAGTATCGTATTAAGAACGTCAACGTTCAGTTCAAAAATTCTATCAATTTATAAGAAACCCTAAAACCGGTTCTGGAAATCCTAATTTTAGTTTTGGGAATTTGAAACCCTAATTCGGTATTGGAAAACCCTAAACTGGGAATTTCAAGGTACGTATTTGTGATTATAGACTTAATTAGGGAAACTCCAATAGTTAATTAGAAAACCCTAATTTTAAAGTTTGAAACCCTAATTGTTCTATTAGAAACCCTAATGTACAATTATGACCCTAATTGCTAAATTAGCAATTTTAATTAGGAAATAATAATCCTAATTAGCAAGCTTGAACTTATGATTAGGAAATCTTAATATAATTAGAGAATCCTAATTATAATTTAGAAATATTAATTTTATATTTTGAAAACCTAAATTTGGAAATCCTAGAAAATAGATTTTTTAAGAACCTTAGGTTTTATCCCTAAGGGTTAAACCCAAAGTGTGACGCCCCCAAAATAGGTATACATCACCCATCTTGAGTCGCCAAATACATGGTACAAAAATCAAATACAACTTAATAATACAACTGTCGTGTAAAATACGACAAAGCATAAACTGAGAGTTTTAAAATGAATATTGTCTTCTAGACAGTATTCAACTCAAATGGTGTCCTCAGTACAATTATTATCACACTATTTCATAGAAAAGTGAGGACTACTAATGCTATCATCTGGACCGTCACTCCGTTCCCTGACTAGTCCCGACTACGTTCTCATTTCCTGAAGAGGACAATGAAAGCAAAAGGGTGAGCTCAACAAGCCCAGTAAGAAATATTTTGACTAAGATAATACAGAATAATTTATCGTTAGCCTTCAACAGTGTTAAACTGATAAAATATAACAAACATCAAGTTTAACTGCAGCGGAACAAGCAATCCATTAGAAGAGTTAAGTAGAGAATAAAATCTACTATCTTCTATGATTTAAAAGATTTTTCATCACTTTTATCGCTGAGACTCAACTTAATAAATAATCCACATCATCCCTGCACTACGGCCAAGGATATTCATTAGTATCACGACCATAAATTATCCATGCACCACGGGCCAAGGATACTCGTGTATTTATCAATGGTCATGATCATGCCAACAACAGTCTATCAATGCACTACGGGCCAATGAGGACTTTAACAAATTATTTGTAACATTACGGTAATGATTGTAACATTCCATAAATTTTAAAGTGTAATATTAAATATTTATTGATATATATAAATATTTAATGGATATGTTATTATTAAATAAATAATTGTTTAAATTGAGTTGATATGATTTAGTTAATTATTTGATTATTTGTTGAATAAATAATTAAATAATAAATATTAAATATTTATTGGTAATATTAAATATTTATTGAGTTATGTGGTAATTTAAGTTGACGTGGGTTAGTTAATTAATTATTGAATAAATAATTAAGGAGCTAAGTAAATTAATTATTATGAGATTATATAATAATTTAATTTAATAAGTAAGCAAGAGAGCTTATAGTGATTTAAATAGATTATAATATTTTAAATGGGAAAGGGTAATTTAAAATATTAGTTGGTTAAATAAAATTATAATTTTTAAAAGAAATTATAGTTATGTGATATTAAATTATGTGCTAAAGTAAGTTAATAGATTAATGTTTTAATTAATTTATTAAGGTGACAAATAACCTTGCTATAAAAGAGTTATTAAAATAACTTAAAGGAGTTTTAATTCCGTTTTGGCCAAACAAGGCCTAATGCATATTAAGTCCTTAATTTATCCAAACAAGGTGTAAGGTTAATGGGTTATTTTTTTTTATAGTAACCAAACAAGTCTTATGGCTTATGTTTTCAAAAAACTTTTAACTGATGTCAGTTATGTATTTTATATTTATATTATATAATTAAAATATATAATATCTAGTTACGTTAGATTGTTAGTACATTCTAGAGTTAGAGGAGAGAGGTTAGAGAGAAGAAGGGAAGAAGAAGAGAAGAAGAAAAAGTGAGAGAATCCTAGAGAAATTGGGAGTGAAGAGGAGAAAAGCTTGGCAATCAAAGAGATAGTATCATCTTCTTCTTCAAGGTATTTCTCCTATACTTTTAGTTTTAAGAGATAGTTTTTATCTTCCCAAATTCTCCATAAAATCCTTGTGTAAGTATGAAGTATTGTTGGTATGAGGCTTAATATGGCTTACTTGTAATGTTAAAACTATTTTCATGAGTTATAATCAAAGAATTGGTGATTATATATTGTTTAGTTAAAATAGAAATTGAGGGTTAATTAGTTGTTTAGTTGATAAATTGACCATTTAATTTGATAGAGCATGTATAATTGTTGATAAAAATACTTTGAATTAGTGATTTTGGTTGAAAAACAAAAGTTATAGTGTTGATTTTTCATAGAAATATAAAAACATGAGTTTTTCCCAAAAACAGTGAACTTGGGTGTGTTAATTTGGTTGTTTATGTTGTTGTATGGGTAGAATCATGTTTAGAGTTTTTGAAATATGTTTATATGAAGTCTATATGTAATTTACAGGATAATTAGTCTGTTAGAAACGAGCTTGTAGGCCAAAATTGGCTTTTTCTATGTTGTTGTCGAGGCTGTCTGCCGAGGTCTGCAACTCGGCGCCGCGGCGCGAAGTTGTAATACCTTTGTGGCGCCGCAGCGCCATACTCACGCCGCAGCGCGGCCTGGTAGCTTTGATCCCTGCGCCGCAGCGCCATGGCCACGCCGCAGCGCCGGCCCACAGTGTAACTGTGGCGCCGCAGCTCGAGTTGTCAGAAAATTATGACAGTGTACTTTTTGTACACGAAATTTTAAGAACACTTTATGTAATGATTGTAGGACTGAAAAATATTGATTTTAGTAGTTCTACACTATTAATAATAATGTTATTACGTATTAACTTGTGTTATAATTGATTATGTGATTAAATAATCAAACCTAAATGATGAACGTACTTAGTTATGTTTGTAATGTGTTAATGGCTAACTATGTCATGATGACATATATTATAGGATATGAAATGGGTTTAATATAAAACCAATAAGTAATCCTAGCAAGACCTAAGCACTTGAACGAAATTCGAGTTTGACTAAGAAGAAATATAGTGAGTCATAAATCAAAAAGTTAACACAATCTAATTGAACATTGTGTGATGATAGGAAAGATTATGAGATGTGGAGTAGAGTTTACATTACAATTACTATGTGTTGTTATGTGACTAATAGTTGATGTGTATGATTATATAATTCTGTAGGGCACGTGAAGTGCAGATAACTGTAAGCTATTAATCTATTATTGGTAAACGACGACCAAGGCAAGTCTTTCGGTTCCTATTTTCTATGTGGACTTAATGAACTGTTTAAATTGCATGATATGTTATGCATGTTGAAATCATGAAATGTTTAAGTCAATATATGACTGCATTGTTTTGGTTAAATAATGATGATTGAGTAAGGAACTCAATCTTTGTATTTGCTATGTGAATTAAAAGCATGTATGTCTTGTTACTTTAATTATTATGAGATGTATATCGAACATGTTATTATGTGATATGTGATGCATGAAAACTGTTAGATTTTGCTGGGCTATCGAGCTCACTCTTGCAAATAACCACTTTTGCAAGTACAAATTTTAAGGTAAAGATATGTGCTAAGTGAATTATAGAGATCTATATTCACGAAGATTACTTATGTTCTATGAGAAATGTGTTTCCTATTTTGAATGTAACATGTTGTTAAATTGTAAGTTGAGCTATCCAATGTATATGGATATTTAGTTATGATGTAAGACTTTGTATAGTCATTTTTTTGTAATGATTCGTGATATTTGATTTGAATCGAAGAGATGTAATGTAAAGGTTACGATTTAGGGCAAGACAGAAGGAGATGTATAAAAGTTTTAATTATTCCGCATTTTTAGTAAATTTTAATATCGAATATTGATGTAAAGATAGATTAAAGTTGTATTATTAACGACCGAGAAGGAGAATATTATTGTATGAATTTTGGGGTCGTTACAGTTGGTATCAAAGCTGATAGGTTAGAAACCTTAAGTAAGAGTACCTTAGGCTATAACCTTAGAGAAGAAATGTAAAAATAAGGAATGAATAAGCTCAAATAGAGTTTGAACAATAAGAAGTAATGTAAGAAACGTATAAAGAAGGGATAAAACTTGCGTGAAATGATTCAAAGAAGAATCTCGCAGAGTTATAAGGAATATGAATGTGGGGTTACCCAACTCCAATAATAAGGATGTAAGGTGATAACAAATAGACAATGTCTATAAGAAGAGAATGGTAAGGAAGTTAAGAATAGAGACTTATATTTAAGTATGGTGCAATTGTACTCTTTAGTAGTTGATGTATGGTATCTGGGCTAAACGATTCCTTCATAGAGCGGAGGTATATACGAACTAGCAACTCGGAACCTAGTTTATTGGTTGTTTGTGGGAAACCACTCAGCGTACCATATTGAAACTGGTAGAGACTCGATGTGTACCAAGTATAGAAATGGACACGTATGATGAGAGTGTAGAACTTGAATGAAATGTTGAGCAATGTAAAATGAAGTTAGAAATTCTTAAAGGAAGAATTGTTTATAAACAAGAAGATTCAAAGAAGAATCTAAGAGATATAAAGATAAGAAATGGGAGTTTCCTAACTCCAATAACCAAGATAACGGATAATGTCGTAAATGATGACGATCACGAGTTATGAAAATAATTTTAAAGGAGGTGATTATAGAATAAGATCACGACGTGATCTGTTTAAGTTATAAAAGGAAGATGGTCTATAATGTTTGAATAATTATAGCTTAATGCTATGAAGATGGAGTACTATAAAAAAAAGTACGAGATAACTCATGAGGAGTTATAGATGATATGATACGAGGAATTCGTATCGAGCAAAGAGCAAGTTATAAGAAAGATAGAGTTAGGTGGGATTTCAATTGAGGACTCATGTGATGGCTGAGTTGTACAAACCTTTGTATGGGCGAGGGTTTTGTGCTTGCACTCAGTTTATCACATTGATAATCATTGGAATGTTTGTGTCGCGCTATTTGATATATGCCTGTTGAGAAGGTGATTCTTTTCTCATGTGTATAACAGATAGGTAGAGTCTAGTTAAAGAATATTATAAGGTTAAGTGCGAGTTCTTAAAACTCATACTTATGGTAGGTTCGTGACTTATAATTATATGGTATGTTTTTGAACCCCTCAGCGAATGGACGCCTATGGTCTGACTAGGATAAGTTCTTAAACTCATATGATTGTGGCAAGTTCCTGAACTCATAAAGTGTGGTAAGTTTGACGAACTGGGTATAGATAAGTGTAAATGGAGTATTGAGAATGATAGGAATAGATAGACTTATTAAGCAATGGATCATTATAGAAAGTGGAGTTGATGGTGGAAGCATAGGTACTCTAAATCTACTAGCTATGCTAGACTTTCGAAATTTATTGACTTCGTGCTAATGTTTACACTTCTATTTTCTTGAAAAACATTGGATCAAATGATGGAACCAATGAGTTTTAACAACAATACTGTTATTCGTATGTCTATGCTAATTGCTTCGGCTAGACAAAAATGATTTGCAATATATCAAAATGTATTTTATATCATTAATGCATCATGTAACCTGGTGCAAAGATGATAAAAATAATGGAGTCATCAATGCAGTATTACCTAGTATTGGATGTGATCTAAGGATCGTCAGCCCACTATGGTATGATGTAGTATGATAAAATCACCAAATGACGGAATCCTCAACGGACTATAAATACAGTGCGGTATCATGACGTCATAAAAAGATTTTTGAGATTTCTTTGAGATATGAGAATACATATGTATATATGTATATGTATATTTTGGTTGATGTCTGAATTGTTGTAGAGGTCTATGCTATTTGATTCAGCTAGACAAATATTGAAAGATGTTCATGAAATTCAAGAGTTTTTTTAGAAGTTACGCCAAACCAAATTGTTTTGGTGCGGATTCAGATGTTGAAAAGCTGAGATGAACAACCCTTTTATAGGGGATTACGCGGAGGCGTTGAGATGTTTGTGCACAATACATTGTACGAAGGGCTGATCACCCTAAGTACGAGGAGTCCCTATAGTCTTATGACTGTTAAAGTTTAAGTTGATAGATTACTTATAACTATGGACATACGTATAGCGTTTAAATGTTTGTGCACAATACATCATACGAAGGGCTTAACACCCTAAGTACGGGGGTCCTTATAGTCTTATGATTGTTAAAGTTGAAGTTGAAAGATTACTTGCAACTGTGGACATAGTTCGTGGTCTTATGACCCTCAGCATGATTTGGAATCTTTTAAATTCTTGTTATTCATATCGCTTCCCAATTATTGAGCAATTGTGAAAGATTCTTGATATTCTAAAAGGTGAATGTGGTAAGGATGATATTCCTTAGAAAGAAGTAAGTCGTAGA
The DNA here is from genome assembly GCA_016801055.1 of Panax notoginseng. Classification (NCBI taxonomy): domain Eukaryota; kingdom Viridiplantae; phylum Streptophyta; class Magnoliopsida; order Apiales; family Araliaceae; genus Panax; species Panax notoginseng. The sequence goes on from CM029020.1 coordinate 153,257,911, forward strand.
ATGCGACACTGAATGATGAGTATATGGAATAAGTGAGAAAAGAAATTTTGAAATGAGAAGGAGATGAGTTATCAAAGAATAATGTAAAAATTTTAATAGAAAAGTTAATAATTACAGAAAGATGTTTGTGAAATAAGTGGTTATAGAAACCAATGAATGAATGAAGTATTAGTGTAAAATCTATTTTGTTAGATTGAATGAATAAAATTTCGAGGACGAAATTCTTAGAAGAAATGGTGAATGTAATATCCCGAGTGTTTATGATAACAATCCTTAAAAAAAAAATGAGTTCAAGTGAAAGTTATGAAATAAAACCTACAATTTGTTAAAGTAATGAATATAGTAGGAAATATAAAACATATATTTAGATAAAATAATGAAAGATTACTCTGAGTTAATTGTTTAATTTGTCTTCGATTCTGGGGACAAAATCTTTGTAAGTAGGGAAGATTGTAACGAATGAATTATGTGAGTTGTGATTCTGAGGACAGAATTCTTGTAAGGAGGGAATGATGTAACAATCCAAAAATTTTATTTGTAATTTAAAATATTTGATTTATTTGAGTTGTGATTCTGGGGACAGAATCCTTGTAAGGAGGGAATGATGTAGCATTCCATAAATTTTAAAGTGTAATATTAAATATTTATTGATATATATATAAATATTTAATGGATATGTTATTATTAAATAAATAATTGTTTAAATTGAGTTGATATGATTTAGTTAATTATTTGATTATTTGTTGAATAAATAATTAAATAATAAATATTAAATATTTATTGGCAATATTAAATATTTATTGAGTTATGTGGTAATTTAAGTTGACGTGGGTTAGTTAATTAATTATTGAATAAATAATTAAGGAGCTAAGTAAATTAATTATTATGAGATTATATAATAATTTAATTTAATAAGTAAGCAAGAGAGCTTATAGTGATTTAAATAGATTATAATATTTCAAATGGGAAAGGGTAATTTAAAATATTAGTTGGTTAAATAAAATTATAATTTTTAAAAGAAATTATAGTTATGTGATATTAAATTATGTGCTAAAGTAAGTTAATAGATTAATGTTTTAATTGATTTATTAAGATGACAAATAACCTTGCTATAAAAGAGTTATTAAAATAACTTAAAGGAGTTTTAATTCCATTTTGGCCAAACAAGGCCTAATGCCTATTAAGTCCTTAATTTATCCAAACAAGGTGTAAGGTTAATGGGTTATTTTTTTTTATACTAACCAAACAAGCCTTATGGCTTATGTTTTCAAAAAACTTTTAACTGATGTCAGTTATGTATTTTATATTTATATTATATAATTAATATATATAATATCTAGTTACGTTAGATTGTTAGTACGCTCTAGAGTTAGAGGAGAGAGGTTAGAGAGAAGAAGGAAAAACTCAGAGGAAGAAGAAGAAGAGAAGAAGAAAAAGTGAGAGAATCCTAGAGAAATTGGGAGTGAAGAGGAGAAAAGCTTGGCAATCAAAGAGATAGTATCATCTTCTTCTTCAAGGTATTTCTCCTATACTTTTAGTTTTAAGAGGTAGTTTTTATCTTCCCAAATTCTCCATAAAATCCGTGTGTAAGTATGAAGTATTGTTGGTATGAAGCTTAATATGGCTTACTTGTAATGTTAAAACTATTTTCATGAGTTATAATCAAAGAATTGTGGTTATGTATGAAGTTTGTGAAGAAAATTTTTTTGCAGAGAGTTTTTGGTGATTATATATTGTTTAGTTAAAATAAAAATTAAGGGTTAATTAGTTGTTTAGTTGATAAATTGACCATTTAATTTAATAGAGCATGTATAATTGTTGATAAAAAAACTTTGAATTAGTGATTTTGGTTGAAAAACAAAAGTTATAGTGTTGATTTTTCATAGAAATATAAAAACATGAGTTTTTTCCAAAAACAGTGAATTTGGGTGTGTTAATTTGGTTGTTTATGTTGTTGTATGGGTAGAATCATGTTTAGAGTTTTTGAAATATGTTTATATGAAGTCTATATGTAATTTACAGGATAATTAGTCTGTTAGAAACGAGCTTGTAGGCCAAAATTGGCTTTTTCTATGTTGTTGCCGAGGCTGTCTGCCGAGGTCTGCAACTCGGCGCCGCGGCGCGAAGTTGTAATACCTTTGTGGCGCCGCAGCGCCATACTCACACCGCAGCGCGGCCTGGTAGCTTTGATCCCCGCGCCGCAGCGCCATGGCCAGGCCGCAGCGCCGGCCCACAGTGTAACTGTGGCGCCGCAGTTCGAGTTGTCAGAAAATTCTGACAGTGTACTTTTTGTACACGAAATTTTAAGAACACTTTATGTAATGATAGTAGGACTGAAAAATATTGATTTTAGTAGTTCTACACTATTAATAATAATGTTATTACATATTAACTTGTGTTATAATTGATTATGTGATTAAATAATCAAACCTAAATGATGAACGTACTTAGTTATGTTTGTAATGTGTTAATGGCTAACTATGTCATGATGACATATATTATAGGGTATGAAATGAGTTTAATATAAAACCAATAAGTAGTCCTAGCAAGACTTAAGCACTTGAACGAAATACGAGTTTGACTAAGAAGAAATATAGTGAGTCATAAATCGAAAAGTTAACACAATCTAATTGAATATTGTGTGATGATAGGAAAGATTATGAGATGTGGAGTAGAGTTTACATTACAATTACTATGTGTTGTTATGTGAGTAATAGTTGATGTGTATGATTATATAATTGTGTAGGGAACGTGAAGTGCAGATAACTGTAAGCTGTTAATCTATTATTGGTAAACGACGACCAAGGCAAGTCTTTCGGTTCCTATTTTCTATGTGGACTTAATGAACTGTTTAAATTGCATGATATGTTATGCATGTTGAAATCATGAAATGTTTAAGTTAATATATGACTGCATTGTTTTGGTTAAATAATGTTGATTGAGTAAGGAACTCAATCTTTGTATTTGCTATGTGAATTAAAAGCATGTATGTCTTGTTACTTTAATTATTATGAGATGTATATCGAACATGTTATTATGTGATATGTGATGCATGAAAACTGTTAGATTTTGCTGGGCTATCGAGCTCACTCTTGCAAATAACCACTTTTGCAGGTACAAATTTTAAGGTAAAGATATGTGCTAAGTGAATTATAGAGATCTATATTCACGAAGATTACTTATGTTCTATGAGAAATGTGTTTCCTATTTTGAATGTAACATGTTGTTAAATTGTAAGTTGAGCTATCCAATGTATATGGATATTTAGTTATGATGTAAGACTTTGTATAGTCATTTTTTTGTAATGATTCGTGATATTTGATTTGAATCGAAGAGATGTAATGTAAAGGTTACGATTTAGGGCAAGACAGAAGGAGATGTATAAAAGTTTTAATTATTCCGCATTTTAGTAAATTTTAATATCGAATATTGATGTAAAGATAGATTAAAGTTGTATTATTAACGACCGAGAAGGAGAATATTATTGTATGAATTTTGGGGTCATTACAATGATTATACCGAATAATCCTTGGTCATAATCATATCAAGTCCATCTATGCACTACAGGCCACTTATGACTTTCAACATAATACAAACATGAGGATGATGACAATGATATAAGAATTCAATAAAACAAGTTTAAGGATAAATTTTTAAAGATTTATAATTTAATTTATCTAGAAATCAATAACGTCCAAATTGTCAACATGATACTGCTTTGTGGAGTAAAATTCAAGAATAATATTGTACCAAAAATAATTTGGACCAAAAACGAAGTAATTTTTATCATGAATAGTACCCCGGGTGAATAGTACTCGAGTGAATAGTATCCCGTGAATAGTACTTCGGGAATAGTAACCCTGTGAATAGTACTCCGTCATGAAAAAGTTAAAACTTATCAAGAATGCTCAGAATAATATTTTCATGAAAAGATACTAGATGAAGCGCAAATATCAAGGATATTCTACTAATTTCATGGAGTATAAAAGCCAAAATTTTAACAAAACGAGTATAGAATTCAAAATCTGAAACGAAATAATATTACTTACATACTACAGAGTATGGAAGAGAATATTATTTCAAGCGAATATTGAACAAAATAACATCCCTTACCTTAAAAAGAAGAGTATTCCAACTAGTATAGCGAGGATATTCTTGAAGAAAACTTTCACTATTTTCTACGCTCAAAGCTTTCTAAAACTCTAAAGATATACGCTCAAGATTATAGAAGAAGAATTCTCTGATTCTGGTGTGATTTTCAATTCTAACTTAAGCGCCTATTTATAGGAAAATGGTAGAACGCCATAGGAGACTAAAATAATAAAATATTATTATTATTATTATTATCTGCGCACCAACCAAGACCAATTCCAGCACTCCACTCTTGAACCAAAATTCAGCATATGTTTTCCACCAAAAATAAAAGTGGGTCCCACCCATTTTAATAAAAAATATTTTATTTTTTGAAACTTCAGTAATTCATAATAAATAGCCCTTTTATCAGAAAAATTCAAATCTCATGTTCTTTCTATAGGAAATTTAATTCTCTACAAATTTGTAGAAGAAAGTTTTTCCAAATTTCAAACAGAAAATGCCCGAAATTCACATACGGACGATTTTTAATACCTTCAAAAATTTATAACAAATCATACGTTAATTTTTAACGATTCAAAATTTGTGGACATATACTCAACTTATATATGTATAACATATCCAAAAATCACAATGATCCAACGGTCGGATTAAAATTATAACTCACACAATAGAGCTTTAAGAACACTATTTTGATTTTTTAATACCTCCATTCCGACAACATACTGATAAAACACCTCAAAATTAAATCCTTCATTTATAACCACATAAAATAAATATTTTTCTATCCATCATTTATGTCCACATAAAATAAATATTTCCTTATCATATAAATTAATAATTAATTATTCACAAATAATATTACAGAATCACAATAATGACAACTAGGCCGTTCGCAGGAAAGAGTGAGCTTTCCGATAAGGATTTCTCCTTACTGGCGCGCAATTAGGTGACCAAACCTCTCATTGACAAAACTTTCTAGACATTATCAATAACGCTATCTAATAATATTATTCAAATAATATGAATTATTGATCTGATAATGGGAAATACTGTGCAGTGACAATTATTGAAACAATAATAATATAAAATATCAACGCAGCAATTATTGAACCAATATAATAAAATATTGAACTGTAATTACTGTAACAATTATTGAGTAGTGTCTTCTTATGTAAGAATCAATAATTTAAAAATATTGTGTAATACCGTGTGCTAGTGTGCAACAACGCGTATTACTCTATTTTAACCACCGGGTATTCTAACAATTAACGGTAAAACTTTCGCCGTTATTTTATAAAAAGATATTTTTGTCATTTTCTCAATCCAAAAATAATTCTATTATGGGGTCCACCAATGATTGTGCCGTCGTATGAATATTCCCTGTTAAAACGAATATTCCCCGACCAATCGAATATTATATAACAACTTGCGTACTTTGTAAAATTTTAAAATATTACCCACAACTATAACATTATATCAAATTCACTCCATAATATTCAAAAATAATATTTATAGAAAATTCATCTTTATTCATAAAAGTTGGGGTCTTACAACCTCCCCTTCTTATGAAATCTTGCCCTCGAAATTAGGGTACGTACCTGGTATGTCGAAGTGATAAGGATATCTTGATTTCATTTCAGATTCTAACTCCAAGGTCATTTGCTCAACATCGTGGTTTATCCACAAAACTTTAACTTGAGGTATAACCTTAGAGCGTAAAATATGCTCCTTCTTATCCAAGATTTTAACAGGAACCTCTTCATACGTCAAATCTTCCGCTATTTCGTCCGGTTCTAACTCAATAATGTGGTTCTGGTCTTTCACATATTTACGTAACATAGATATGTGAAAAACTTTATGAACATGAGACATACTTGGCGGTAAGGCGAGTCTATAGGCCACAGTTTCTACTCGTTCGAGGATTAAAAATGGGCTAATGAATCGAGGATTGAGCTTTTCTCTCTTTCCAAATCTCATAACTCCTTTCCATAGAGCAACACGTAACAACACATGTTCTCCAATATTGAATTCCATATCCTTTCGATGAAGATCAGCATAACTCTTTTGTCGATCTTGTGAGGTTTTTATACTTTACCGGATCGTTTGAATATTTTTCGTAGTCATACGTACCAACTCCGGTCCCAACAATGTTGCTTCACCCACCTCATCCCAGCATACTGGAGAACGACACTTTCTCCCATACAACGCCTCAAATGGAGCAATGCCAATACTTGCTTGATAAATGTTATTGTAGAAAAACTCCACCAATGTTAAGAACTTGTCCCAACTTTTCTTGAAGTCAAGGACACAAAGTCTTAATAAATCTTAAAGGGTTTGAATAGTCTTCTCTGACTGCCCTTCCGTTTGAGGATGATATGCTGAACTAAATCGTAAATTCGTGCCCATAACTTTCTGCAAACTAACCCAAAATCTTGAAGTAAATCTTGGGTCTCGATCAGAAACTATGGATACTGGCATACCATGCAATCTTACAAGCTCGTTTATGTACATACGACCAAGACGTTCAAGTGTATAAGTTTCTCGTATAGGTAAGAAATGAGCCGACTTGGTCAATCTATCAACAATGACCCAAATCACATTTATGCCTTGAGAAACCTTGGGAAGACCGATAACAAAATCCATGGTAATGTGTGTAAGACACCAACTTTTATAAATAAAGATGAATTTTCTATAAATATCATTTTTGAATATTATGGAGTTAATTTGATATAATGTTATAGTTGTGGGCAATATTTATAAATTTTGCAAAGTACGCAAGTTGTTATATAATATTCGATTGGTCGGGAAATATTCATTTTAACAGAGAATATTCGTACAACGGCACAATCATTGGTGGACCCCACAACGGAATTATTGTCGGATTGAGAAAATGACAAAAATATTTTATTAAAAATAACGGCGGAAGTTTTACCATTGATACTGTTGAACTACTCGGTAGTAAAAGTACAGTAATACGTGTGGTTGCATAGTAGCACACGGTATTGATTATTTATGCTTATGTGAGAAGTCACTCAGTTTGATTCAATTATTGTCAGTTAATAATATGAATTATTTAGCGATAATGACGTTTTTTTTATTCGTATTATTAACATAATAAAACAGAAACATCTTTTTATATAAAACAGAATACTTTATTAAAGTTATTCTATAAATAGAATATATTTTATTTTATTTAAAAGATTTTTCTTTAAATATGAACTGTCAGATTAAAGTAATCAATCTGGACCGTTCATGGATTAGTTACTATGCATTCTATTTTTCTATAAATAGCAGCTCATTCTTTCATTATTTCTTACGAATTCACTGAACTCTAGAGAGAGAAACTATAGAGAGAAAATATAGAGAGAGAGAGAGAAGAAGAGTATTCTACTACTTAACTACTTCCTTATTTCAGCTCTTCTTTAAAACGGTAAGGGGTGTTATTCTTTTTTATTCATGAAGAGAACTGTTGTTATTCCATTTCTTATTATTCTGTTGGAATAACCTGTATACGCGGTCTACCCTATACTTGGTGACATTCTTCTATTATTCTGTTGGAACATCCTGTCTGTGTGTTGTACACCGGACCTGGTTCCATCTTTATTATTATTCGGTTGGAACATCCTGTCTGTGTGTTTTACACCGGACCTGGTTTCGTCTTTATTATTATTCTGTTGGAACATCCTGTCAGTGTGTTTTACACCGGACCTGGTTCCGTCTTTTTTATTATTCTGTTGGAACATCCTCTCTATGTTTTACACCGGACCTGGTTCCGTCTTTATTATTATTCTGTTGGAACATCCTGTCTGTGTGTTTTACGTCGGACCTGGTTCCATTATTTATTATTCTGTTGGAATAACCTGTCTGTGCGGTTTATCGCATGCATGGTGATTTCTTTTGTTATTCCATTTTTTATTATACTCAGTTGGTTAAGTTTTGACTTCTATACTCCATGAAATTTGTGGAATATCCTTGATAATTGCGTTTCATCCAGTATCTTTTCATGAAAATATTCTTCTAAGCATTCTTGAATTTTACTCCACAAAGCAGTATCATGTTGACAATTTAGACGTTGTTAATTCTTGGATAAATTAATTCTTGAACTTGTTTTATTGAATTCTTATATCATTGTCATCATCCTCATGTTTATAAAATGTTGAAAGTCATCTGTGGCCTGTAGTGCATAGATGGACTTGGTATGATTATGACCAGGGATTATTCGGTATAATCATGACCGTAATATTACAAATGATGTGGTAAAAGTTCTCATTGGCCCGTAGTGCATTGATGGACAGTTGTTGGCATGATCATGACCATTAATGAATACACGAATATCCTTGGCCATAGTGCAGGGGTGATTCGATGATGTGGATTATTTTATTAAGCTGAGTCCCAGCGATCACAATGTTGAAAAACCTTTTAAATCATAAAAGATAGTAGAGTTTATTTTCTACTTGACTCTTTTAATGGATTGCTTGTTCCGCTGCAGTTAAACTTGATGTCTATTATATTTTATCAGTTTAACATTGTTGAAGGCTAATGATAATTTATTCTGCATTATCTTAGTCATAATATTCTTATTGGGCTAGTTGAGCTCACCCTTTCTTTCACTGTTTTCTTCAAGAAATGAGAACGTAGCTGGGGTAAGTCAGGGAACGGAGTGATGGTCCGAATGATAGTATTAGTTAGTAGTCCTCACTATTCTATGTAATAGTGTGTTAATAAATGTAATGAGGACTCCTTTTGAGTATGAATACTCTCTAAAAGATAATATTTGTATTCAAACTCACAGTTTATGTTTTGTCGTATTGTACACGACAGTTGTATTAGTAAGTTATATTTGTATTCTGTACTATGTATCTGACGACCCAAGATGGGTGATGTATACCTAATTTTGGGGGCGTCACAGTTGGTGTTAGAGCTTAGGGATATGATCCCTGGCTAAGATGTGAGAATAGAACTAGGAGGGGAGAGACGGGGAATTCCTTCGCTAGTATAACCTACCTAAGTTTATTTGCATGGTATTTAATTGGTCGGTCATAATATAAGGATAATATATGACATATCAATTAACTTTTATTTTGTGGCAATATCTGAAAATGGCATCTGAGAATGTTGAGAATAGCAATAGAGCACAGGCGACTGTTGATTCACCACATATCAATAATCAGGATAATGTGCATCAGGAAGGTGACAATCCTCATGCAAACAACAACACTGACCAGATGAGAATAGAGCTTAGGGATATGATCCCTGGCTAAGATGTGAGAATAGAACTAGGAGGGGAGAGACGGGGAATTCCTTCGCTAGTATGACCTACCTAAGTTTATTTGCATGGTATTTAATTGGTCGGTTATAATATAAGGATAATATATGACATATCAATTAACTTTTATTTTGTGGCAATATCTGAAAATGGCATCTGAGAATGTTGAGAATAGCAATAGAGCACAGGCGACTGTTGATTCACCACATATCAATAATCAGGATAATGTGCATCAGGAAGGTGACAATCCTCATGCAAACAACAACACTGACCAGATGATGAATGATGGAATGTTCAGAAACTTTATGCAGTTTATGCAACATCAGGCGAGAGCGGCTCCTGTCCAAAATATAGGTGGAAACACTGAAAACTCTCGGACGGTCACCGCTAAACAGTTCAAGGAGCTGGGACCACTAGAGTTTAAGGGAGAGCCAAAACTACTTATAGCGGAAACATGGATAAAGCAGATTACCAAGATATTTGATGTCTTGGGATGCTCCGAGGAGCAAAAGGTTCCCTTTGCCGTCTTTATGTTGCGAGGAGAGGCAGATTACTGGTGGGAATCGATTAAGCGTACTCAACCTGCCGCACTGAAGATGTCTTGGGAGAAGTTCCAAGAGTTGTTCAATGACAAATACTTTCCCGAAAGTGTTCGTCACATGAAGGAGGTGGAGTTCATCAAATTGGAGCAGAATAATATGACCGTGTCATAGTATGAGGCTAAATTTGCTGAGTTGTCCCAGTTTGCGTCCCACTTGGTGGATAATGAAGAGCGAATGACGCGAATGTTTTTGCGAGGTTTGAAACCTGAGATACGTCAACATCTTATTTCTCATAAACTGTGTTTGTATTCAGATGTTATGAATAGGGCTCAGTTAGTGGAGCGCGATAACGAGTCAAAGCAACCAAAAGAGAGAAGTCGGCAAAATGATAATACCAGTGAGAGCAGTCATCGAAGCGGTGACAACAAGCGTGGAGGGAATCAACAGGCCAGAAATGGTAACCACTTCGGTGGTAATCAGGGCCAAAATAATAAGAATGGTCATTTCAAGAAGAGGAGATTCAACAATGATGGAAAGACGTCAGCACCAGCACCCATTATTAAGGAAGGAGAACGACCACCTATCATATGTTTCAAATGCGGAGGGGAGGGGCACATCAGTCCAAACTACGCGATGCCGTCTAAAGCATCTTATAATTGTGGAAGAGAAGGTCATTTAGCTCGATTTTATCGTTTACCAAAAACAAGTTCAGTCAAGATGGAGACACCAAAGGCCGTCCCAGAAAAGTCAAAACCGGTAGTGCAAGGGAGAGCGTTTGTTGTGACCTCCCAGAAAGCAAGGAACCCGAATGAGGTCATCACAGGTAAGCTTATCATAAACTCTAACGAAGTCTATACTTTATTTGATACCGGTTCTACCCATTCTTTTATTTCTCCTACTTGTACTCACCGATTAAATTTGACTCCGGAGAAATTAGACTTTGATTTATCTATTGAAACTCCATTGGGAGAAACTTTCATTACATCCGCGGTTTATAAGTCTTGTTTGGTTCAAGTTGGTATCCACACATTACCTGTCGATCTGATTTCTTTAAAAATACTTGCATTTGACGTGATTCTAGGGATTGATTGGTTAACTACTCATCATGCAAAAATTGATTATTTTCGTAAGGTTGTTAGCTTTCATATTCCTAATCGACCTATTATGCGAATTCAAGCAACCAAACCATTAAAATCAATCGTTGTCATCTCAAGCTATAAAGCTATTCGTTTATTGAAAAATGGATGTCAAGCTTTCTTAGCTCATGTCACGGATCTAAACAAAAATACGTCAGTTTTGAATGATATTTCTATTGTTAATAAATTCCCTGACGTATTCCCTGAAGAACTTCCTGGCCTACCCCCAGAGCATGAAATTGAATTTTTTATCGACCTTGAACCCGGTACAAAACCCATTTCCAAAGCCCCATATCGAATGGCTCCTATTGAACTTCAGGAGTTAAAGATCCAACTGCAGGAATTGTTAGACATTGGCTTTATTCGTCCTAGTACTTCTCCTTGGGGTGCTCCTGTGCTATTCGTGAAGAAGAAATATGGAAGTATGCGACTTTGTATTGATTATTGGGAGTTGAATCATGTCACCATCAAAAACAGGTACCCATTGCCACGTATTGATGACCTGTTTGACCAGTTGCAAGGAGCACAATTCTTTTCAAAGATCGATCTTCGTTCTGGATATCATCAGCTGAAGGTTAGAACTGAGGATATTCCAAAGACGGCTTTCAGAACTCGATACGAGCATTATGAATTCCTAGTCATGTCCTTTGGATTGACTAATGCTCCTGCTGCCTTCATGGATATGATGAACCAGGTATTCAAGGAATATTTGGATCACTTTGTGGTCGTCTTTATTGATGACATCCTTATTTATTCCAAAAGCCGTGAAGATCATGAGCAACACTTGAGGCTGGTACTCCAAAAGCTTTGTGAATACAAGCTTTATGCCAAGTTGAAGAAATGCGAGTTCTGGTTGGAGGAGGTAGCATTCCTTGGGCACATAGTATCAAGTCGTGGAATATCGGTTGATCTGGCAAAGATTGAAGCTATTCAAAGCTGGGAGCAACCTAAATCAGTGACCGAAGTACGTAGCTTTCTTGGTTTAGCTGGTTATTATTGGAGATTCGTGGAAGGATTTTCTCGAATCGCTACTCCATTAACTCAGCTGACTCGGAAAGATATAAAGTTCGGTTGGAGCAAAGAATGTGAGAAGAGTTTTCAAGAACTCAAGAGGAGACTCATTTCAGCACCTGTTCTAACAATACCATCTGGCTCGGAGGGATTTGTCATCTACAGTGATGCTTCGAGCAAAGGGTTGGGATGCGTTCTCATGCAACATAGAAAAGTCATAGCCTATGCATCAAGACAACTCAAGAAATGTGAGAGGAATTATCCTACTCGTGATCTAGAGTTGGCAGTTGTTGTCTTTGCACTTAAAATTTAGAGGCATTACTTGTATGGGGAGAAGGTGGAGATCTTTACGGATCATAAAAGCCTCAAATATTTCTTCACTCAAAAGGAACTCAACATGCGACAACGACGTTGGCTTGAACTGTTAAAAGATTATGATCATACCATTCAATACCATCCTGGAAAAGCGAATGTGGTAGCTGACGCATTGAGTAGAAGATCATATGCAAGTACGAGTGCGATATTGTCAATGCAAAGGTCCATTTTGTGTGACTTGCAAAGGATGGAGATAGAGTTAAAGACTCCAGGGACCCATATGATGATGACGAATATACGAGTAGAGCCAACTTTAATCGATAAAGTTAAAGCTGCTCAAGTTACAGACCTGGAACTGATGCGTATGAGGAAGAAAGTGCAAGAAGGTGCTGTGCCAGAAGAAAGAATCGATGAAGAAGGAATACTTCGAGTCAACTCCAGACTTTGTGTTCCTAACAACCCTGATTTAAAGTATGAAATCATGATGGAGGCGCACAACACACCGTTTGCAATCCATCCTGGAAGTACCAAAATGTATCATGATCTTCGTCATACATTTTGGTGGAGCAATATGAAGAGAGTGATAGCGCTGTTTATCTCAAGGTGTTTAACTTGTCAACGAGTCAAAGCGGAGCATCAAGTACCAAAAGGTCCATTGCAACCACTTGAAATTCCAAAATGGAAGTGGGAGCACATTACCATGGATTTCGTTACCGGTCTTCCTAGGGTTTCTCAAGGTATTGATGCGATTTGGGTCATTGTTGATAGATTGACCAAGTCTGCTCATTTCTTACCGATACGAGAAACTTATACACTTGAACGTCTTGCTCGTATGTACATAAACGAGATTGTAAGACTGCATGGTATGCCAGTATCCATTATTTCTGATCGAGACCCAAGATTCACTTCACAATTTTGGGTTAGTTTACAAAAAGCTATGGGCACAGATTTACGATTTAGTTCGACATATCATCCTCAGACGGACGGACAATCAGAGAGGACTATTCAAACTCTAGAATATTTATTAGGACTCTGTATCCTTGACTTCAAGGGAAGTTGGGACAAGTTCTTACCATTGGTGGAGTTTTCCTACAACAACAGTTATCAAGCAAGTATTGGCATGGCTCCATTCGAAGCATTGTATGGAAGAAAATGTCGTTCTCCAGTATGCTGGGATGAGGTGGGTGAAGCAACGTTGTTGGGACCGGAGTTGGTACGTATGACTACAGAAAAGATTCAAACGATCCGATAACGTATAAAAACCTCACAAGATCGACAAAAGAGTTATGTTGATCTTCATCGAAAGGATGTAGAATTTGATGTAGGAGATCATGTGTTCTTACGTGTTGCTCCATGGAAAGGAGTTACGAGATTTGGAAAGAGAGGAAAGCTCAATCCTCGATTCATCGGTCCATTTTTAATCCTAGATCAAGTAGGAACTGTGGCTTATAGACTCGCTTTACCGCCAAGTATGTCTCGTGTTCATAACGTTTTTCACATATCCATGTTACGCAAATATGTGGAAGACCCGAACCACATTATTGAGTTAGAACCGGACGAAATAGCGGAGAATTTGACGTATAAAGAAGTTCCTATTCAAATCTTGGATAAGAAGGAACATATTCTACGCTCCAAGGTTATACCTCAAGTCAAAGTTTTGTGGAGAAACCACGATGTTGAGGAAATGACTTGGGAGTTAGAATCTGAAATGAAATCAAGGTATCCTTACCTCTTCGACATACCAGGTACATACCCTAATTTCGAGGGAGAAATTTCATAAGAAGGGGAGGTTGTAAGGCCCCAACTTTTATAAATAAAGATAAATTTTCTATAAATATCATTTTTGAATATTATGGAGTTAATTTGATATAATGTTATAGTTGTGGGTAATATTTATAAATTTTGAAAAGTACGCAAGTTGTTATATAATATTCGATTGGTCGGGGAATATTCGTTTTAACAGGGAATATTCGTACAACGGCACAATCATTGGTGGACCCCACAACGAAATTATTGTCGGATTGAGAAAACGATAAAAATATTTTATTTAAAATAACGGCGGAAGTTTTACCATTGATACTGTTGAACTACTCGGTAGTAAAAGTACAGTAATACGTGTGGTTGCATAGTAGCACACGATATTGATTATTAATGCTTATGTGAGAAGTCACTCAGTTTGATTCAATTATTGTCAGTTAATAATATAAATTATTTAGCGATAATGACGTTTTGTTTTATTCGTATTATTAACATAATAAAACAGAAACATCTTTTTATATAAAACATAATACTTTATTAAAGTTATTCTATAAATAGAATATATTTTATTTTATTTAAAAGATTTTTCTTTAAATATGGACCGTCAGATTAAAGTAATCAATCTGGACCGTTCATGGATTAGTTACTATGCATTCTATTTTTCTATAAATAGTAGCTCATTCCTTCATTATTTCTTACGAATTTACTGAACTCTAGAGAGAGAAACTATAGAGAAAAAATATAGAGAGAGAGAAGAAGAGTATTCCACTACTTAACTACTTCCTTATTTCAGCTCTTCTTTAAAACGGTAAGGGGTGTTATTCTTTCTTATTCATGAAGAGAACTATTGTTATTCCATTTCTTATTATTATGTTGGAATAACCTGTATACGCGGTCTACCCTATACTTGGTGACATTCTTCTATTATTCTGTTGGAACATCCTATCTGTGTGTTGTACACCGGACCTGGTTCCATCTTTATTATTATTCGGTTGGAACATCCTGTCTGTGTGTTTTACACCGGACCTGGTTCCGTCTTTATTATTATTCTGTTGGAACATCATGTCTGTGTGTTTTACACCGGACCTGGTTCCGTCTTTATTATTATTCTGTTGGAACATCCTGTCTGTGTGTTTTACACCGGACCTGGTTCCGTCTTTATTATTATTCTGTTAGAACATCCTGTCTGTGCGTTTTACGCCGGACCTGGTTCCATTATTTATTATTCTGTTGAAATAACCTGTCTGTGCAGTCTATCGCATGCATGGTGATTTCTTTTGTTATTCCATTTTTTATTATACTCAGTTGGTTAAGTTTTTACGTCTATACTCTATGAAATTTGTGGAATATCCTTGATAATTGCGTTTCATCCAGTATCTTTTCATGAAAATATTCTTCTAAGCAGTCTTGAATTTTACTCCACAAAGCAGTATCATGTTGACAATTTGGACGTTGTTAATTCTCGGATAAATTAATTCTTGAACTTGTTTTATTGAATTTTTATATCATTGTCATCATCCTCATGTTTATAAAATGTTGAAAGTCATCTGTGGCCTGTAGTGCATAGATCGACTTGGTCTGATTATGACCAGGGATTATTCGGTATAATCATGACCATAATATTACAAATGATGTGGTAAAAGTTCTCATTGGCCCGTAGTGCATTGATGGACAGTCGTTGGCATGATCATGACCATTAATGAATACACGAATATCCTTGGCCGTAGTGCAGGGGTGATTCGATGATGTGGATTATTTTCTTAAGCTGAGTCCCAGCGATCACAATGTTGAAAAACCTTTTAAATCATAAAAGATAGTAGAGTTTATTTTCTACTTGACTCTTTTAATGGATTGCTTGTTCCGCTGCAGTTAAACTTGATGTTTATTATATTTTATCAGTTTAACATTGTTGAAGGCTAATGATAATTTATTCTGCATTATCTTAGTCATAATATTTCTTACTGGGCTAGTTGAGCTCACCCTTTCTTTCACCGTTCTCTTCAGGAAATGAGAACGTAGCTGGGGCAAGTCGGGGAACGGAGTGATGGTCCAAATGATAGTATTAGTTAGTAGTCCTCACTATTCTATGTAATAGTGTGTTAATAAATATAATGAGGACTCCTTTTGAGTATGAATACTCTCTAGAAGATAATATTTGTAGTCAAACTCACAGTTTATGTTTTATCGTATTGTACACGACAGTTGTATTAGTAAGTTGTATTTGTATTCTGTACTATTTATCTGACGACCCAAGATGGGTGATGTATACCTAATTTTGGGGGCGTCACAATGTGCTCCCACTTCCATTCTGGAATTTTAAGTGGTTGCAATGGACCTTTTGGTACATGATGCTCCGCCTTGGCTCGTTGACAAGTTAGACACCTTGAGATAAACTCTGTGATCTCTCTCTTCATATTGCTCCACCAAAATGTATGTCGAAGATCATAATACATTTTGGTACTCCCAGGATGGATTACAAACGTTGTCTTGTGAGCCTCCATTATGATTTTATACTTTAAATCAGGGTCGTTAGGAACATAAAGTCTTGAGTTAACTCGAAGTATTCCTTCTTCATCGATTCTTGCTTCTGGCATAGCACCTTCTTGCACTTTCTTCCTCATACGCATTAGCTCCAGGTCTGTAGCTTGAGCAGCTTTAACTTTATCGATTAAAGTCGGTTCTACTTGTATATTCGCTATCATCACATAGGTCCCTGGAGTCTTTAACTCTATCTCCATCCTTTGCAAGTCATATAAAATGGGCCTTTGCGTTAACAATATCGCACTCGTACCCGCATATGATCTTCTACTCAATGCGTCAGCTACTACGTTCGCTTTACCAGGATGGTATTGAATGGTATGATCATAATCTTTCAACAGTTCAAGCCAACGTCGTTGCCGCATGTTGAGTTCCTTTTGAGTGAAGAAATATTTGTGGCTTTTATGATCCGTAAAGATCTCCACTTTCTCCCCATACAAGTAATGCCTCCAAATTTTAAGTGCGAATACAACAGCTGCCAACTCTAGATCATAAGTAGGATAATTTCTCTCATATTCTTTGAGTTGCCAAGAGGCATAGGCTATGACTTCCCATGTTGCATGAGAACACATCCTAACCCTTTTCCCGAAGCATCACTGTAGATGATAAATCCCTCCGAGCCAGATGGTATTGTTAGAACTGGTGCTGAAATGAGTCTCCTCTTGAGTTCTTGAAAACTCTTCTCACATTCCATGCTCCAACCAAATTTTATATCTTTCTGAGTTAGCTGAGTTAATGGAGTAGCGATTTGAGAAAAGCCTTCTACGAATCTCCGATAATAACTAGCTAAGCCGAGAAATCTACGTACTTCGGTCACTGATTTAAGTTGCTCCCAGCTTTGAATAGCTTCAATCTTTGCCGGGTTAACAGATATTCCATGACTTGATACTACGTGCCCAAGGAATGCTACTTCCTCAAGACAGAACTCGCATTTCTTCAACTTGACATAAAGCTTATTTTCACGAAGCTTTTGGAGTATTAGCCTCAAGTGTTGCTCATAATCTTCACTGCTTTTGGAATATATGAGGATGTCATCAATAAAGACGACCACAAAGTGATCTAAATATTCCTTTAATACTCGGTTCATCATATCCGTGAAGGTAGCATGAGCATTAGTCAATCCAAAAGACATGACTAGGAATTCATAATACCCGTACCGAGTTCTGAAAGTCGTCTTTAGAATGTCATCGATTCTAATATTTAATTGATGATATCCGGAACGAAGATCGATCTTAGAAAAGAATTTGGAACCATGCAACTGGTCAAACAGGTCTTCAATACGTGGCAATGGGTGCCTATTCTTGATGGTGACATGATTCAACTCCCGATAATCAATACAAAGTCGCATACTCCCATCTTTCTTCTTCACGAATAAAATAGAAACACCCCAAGGAGACGTACTAGGATGAATGAAACCGATGTCTAACAATTCCTACAATTGGGTCTTTAACTCCTGAAGTTCAATAGGAGCCATTCGATATGGGGCTTTGGAAATGGGTTTTGTACCAGGTTCAAGGTCGATGCAAAATTCAATTTCTCGCTCTGGGGGTAGGCCAGGAAGTTCTTCAGGGAATACGTCAGGAAATTTATTAACAATTGAAATATCATTCAAAACTGACGTATTTTTGTTAAAATCTGTGACATGAGCTAAGAAAGCTTGACATCCGTTTTTCAATAAAATGAATAGCTTTATGTCTTGAGATGACAGTGATTGATTTTAATGGTTTGGTTGCTTGAATTCGCATGATAGGTTGGTTAGGAATATGAAAGCTAACAACCTTACGAAAATAATCAATTTTTGCATGATGAGTAGTTAACCAATCAATCCTTAGAATTACGTCAAATGCAAGTATTTTCAATGAAACAAGATCGACAGGTAATGTGAGGGTACCGATTTGAATCAAACAAGACTTATAAACAGTGGATGTAATAAAGGTTTCTCCCAACGGAGTTTCAATAGATAAGTCAAAGTTTAATTCCTCCGGAGTCAAATTTAAACGTTGAGCGCAAGTAGGAGAATTAAAAGAATGGGTAGAACCGGTATCAAATAAGGTATAGACTTCGCTAGAGTTTATTATAAGCTTACCCGTGATGACCTCGTTCGGGTTCCTTGCTTTTTAGGAGGTCACGGCAAACGCTCTCCCTTGAACTACCGGCTTTGACTTTTCTGGGATGGCCTTTGGTGCCTCCATCCCAGTTGGACTTATCTTCGGTGCATGATAAAATCGGGCTAGGTGACCTTCTCTTCCAGAATTATAACACGCTTTGGACTGCATCACGCAGTTTGGACTGATGTGTACCTCCCCTCCGCATTTGAAGCATATGATAGGTGGTCGTTCTCCTTCCTTAACAACGGGTGCTGGTGCTGACGTCTTTCCATCATTGTTAAATCTTCTCTTCTTGAAATGCCCACTCTTATTGTCTTGGCCATGATTACCACTGAAGTGGTTACCATTTCTGGCATGTTGATTCCCTCCACGTTTGTTGTCACCGCTTCGTTGACTGCTACCACTGGTATTATCATTGTGTCGGCTGCTCTCTCTTAGTTGGATTGACTCATTATCACGTTCCAATAACTGAGCCCTATTCACAACATCTGAATACAAGGAAAGTTTGTGAGAGATAAGGTATTGATGAATATCGGGTTTCAAACCTCTTAGAAACATCCGCGTCATTCTCTCCTCATTATCAACTAAGTGGGACACAAACCGGGACAACTCAACAAACTTGGTTTCGTACTGTGACACGGTCATGTTGTTTTGCTCTAGTTTAATGAACTCTACTCTTTCATGTGACGAATACTTTCAGGAAAGTACTTGTCGTTGAAAAATTCTTGGAACTTCTCCCAAGTCATCTTCAGTGCGGCAGGTTGAGTACGCTTTACAGATTCCAACCAGTAATCTGCCTCTGCTCGCAACATGAAGGTGGCAAAGGGAACCTTTTGCTCCTCGGAGCATCCCAAGACATCAAATATCTTGTTGATCTACTTTATCCACATCTCCGCCTTAAGTGATTTTGACTCTCCAAAAAGTTTTGGTGGTCCCAACTCCTTGAACTGATTAGCAGTGACCGTCTGAGAGTTGCTGGTGTTTTCACCTGCATTTCGGACAGGAGTCTCTCTTTCCTGATGTTGCATGAATTGCAGAAAGCCTCTGAACATTCCATCGTTCATTATTTGGTCAGTGTTGTTGTTTGCATGAGGATTGTTGCCTTCTTGATGCACATTATCCTGATTGTTGATCTGTGGAGACTCAACGGTCTCCTATGCTCCATTGCTATTGTCAACTTTCTCGGATGTTATTTTTAAATACTGCCACAAAATAAGGGTTAATTGACATGTCACATATTATCCCTATACTCTGACCGACCAATTAAATACCAAATAAACTTAGGTAGGTCATACTAGCGAAGGAATTCCCCGTCTCTCCCCTCCTAGTTATTGTCTCACATCTCAGCCAGGGATCATATCCCTAAGCTTTGATACCAACTTTGACGCCCCCAAAATAGGTAAACATCACCCATCGCCAAATACATGGTACAAAAATCAAATACAACTTAATAATACAACTGTCGTGTAAAATACGACAAAGCATAAATTGAGAGTTTTAAAACGAATATTGTCTTCTGGACAGTATTTAACTCAAATGGTGTCCTCAATACAATTATTATCACACTATTTCATAGAATAGTGAGGACTACTAATACTATCATCTGGACCGTCACTCTGTTCCCCGACTAGTCCTGGCTACGTTCTCATTTCCTGAAGAGGACAATGAAAGCAAAAGGATGAGCTTAACTAGCCCAGTAAGAAATATTATGAATAAGAGAATGCAAAATAATTTATCATTAGCCTTCAACAGTGTTAAACTGATAAAATATAACAAACATCAAGTTTAACTGCAGCGGAACAAGCAATCCATTAGAAGAGTCAAGTAGAATATAAAATCTACTATCTTCTAATATTTAAAAGATTTTTCATCACTTTTATCATTGAGACTCAGCTTAATAAATAATCCATATCATCCCTGCACTACGGCCAAGGATATTCATTAGTATCACGACCACAAATTATCCATGTGCCACGGGCCAAGGATATTCGTGTATTCATCAATGGTCATGATCATGCCAATAACTGTCCATCAATGCATTACGGGCCAATGAAGACTTTTACCACATCATTTGTAATATTACGATCATGATTATACCGAATAATTCCTGGTCATAATCATACCAAGTCCATCTATGCACTACAGGCCACAGATGACTTTCAACATAATATAAATATGAGGATGATGACAACGATATAAGAATTCAATAAAACAAGTTCAAGGATAAATTTTTAAAGATTTATATTTTAATTTATCCAGAAATCAATAACGTCCAAATTGTCAACATGATACTACTTTGTGGAGTAAAATTCAAGAATAATATTGTACCAAAAATAATTTGGACCGAAAATGAATTAATTTTTATCATGAATAATATCCCCGGTGAATAGTACTTGAGTGAATAGTACTCCGTGAGTAGTAGTTCAGGAATAGTAATCCCGTGAATAGTACTCCGGCATTAAAAAGTTAAAACTAATCAAGAATACTCAAAATAATATTTCCATGAAAAGATACTGGATGAAGCGCAAATATCAAGGATATTTTACTAATTTCATAGAGTATAGAAGCCACAATTTTAACAAAACGAGTATAGAATTCGAAATCTGAAACGAAATAATACTACTTACATACTACAGAGTATGAAAGAGAATATTATTTCAAGCGAATATTGAACAAAATAACATCTCTTACCTTAAAAAGAAGAGTATTACAATTGGTATAGTGGGAGTATTCTTGAAGAAAACTTTCACTGTTTTCTACACTCAAAGCTTTCTAAAACTCTAAAGAAATACGCTCAAGATTATAGAAGAAGAATTCTCTGATTCTGGTGTGATTTTCAATTCTAATTTAAGCGTCTATTTATAGGAAAATGCTAGAACGCCACGGGAGACTAAAATAATAAAATATTATTATTATTATTATTCTCTACGCACCAACCAAGACCAATTCCAGCACTCCACTCTTGAACCAAAATTCAGCACATGTTTTCCACCAAAGACAAAAGTGGGTCCCACCCATTTTAATAAAAATTATTTTATTTTCTAAAACTTCTGTAATTCATAATAAATAGCTCTTTTGTCAGAAAAAATTCAAATCTCATATCTTTTCTATAGGAAATTTAATTCTCTACAACTTTGTAGAAGAAAGTTTTTTCAAATTTCAAACAGAAAATGCCCGAAATTGACATACGGGCGATTTTTAATACCTTCAAAAATTCATAACAAATGATACGTTAATTTTGAACGGTTCAAAATTTGTGGACATATACTCAACTTATATATGTATAACATATCCAAAAATCACAATGATCCAACGGTCGGATTAAAATTATAACTCACGTAATAGAACTTTAAGAACACTGTTTTGATTTTTTAATACCTCTGTTCCGACAAAATACAGATAAAACACCTCAAAATTAAATCCTTCATTTATAACCACATAAAATAAATATTTTCCTATCCATTATTTATGTCCACATAAAATAAATATTTCCTTATCATATAAATTAATAATTAATTATTCACAAATAATATTACAGAATCACTATAATGACAATCAGGCCGTTCCCAGGAAAGAGGGGGCTTTCCGATAAGGATTTCTCTTTACTGGCGTACAATTAGGTGACCAAACCTCTCCTTGACAGAACTTTCTAGACATTGCCAATAATGCAATCTAATAATATTATTCAAATAATATGAATTATTTATCTGATAATGGAAAACAATGTGCAGTGATAATTATTGAAACAACAATAATATAAAATATTAACGCAGCAATTATTGAACCAATATAATAAAATATTTAACTGTAATTACTGTAACAATTATTGAGTAGTGCCTTCTTACGTAAGAATCAATAATTCAAAAATACTGTGCAATACCGTGTGCTACTGTGCAACAACGCATATTACTGTATTTTGACTTCCGGGTATTCTAACATTTAACGGTAAAACTTTCGCCTTTATTTTATAAAAAGATATTTTTGTCGTTTTCTCAATCCGACAATAATTCCGTTGTGGGGTCTACCAATGATTGTGCCGTCGTACGAATATTCTCTGTTAAAATGAATATTCCCCAACCAATCGAATATTATATAATAACTTGCGTACTTTGCAAAATTTATAAATATTACCCACAACTATAACATTATATCAAATTCACTCCATAATATTCAAAAACGATATTGATAAAAAAATCATCTTTATTCATAAAAGTTGGGGTCTTACACTAAGGGTCAAACCCTAAGAGTTCAAACCATAAGGGTTAAACCCTAATGGTTGGATAAAATGACAAGAAAGCCATTAAAATGGTAGGTTAAATGACTAAAGTGCCCTTTTGTATTTTTATAAGAAAGTGTGTAAATCTAGCCATGATCTTGGTGGGTTACCTACTACATATCTCCCATGTGCCTATATCTCACAAATATCAGATTTCCTTGCCACCTAGCATCAATCGTGACCATGGATTAAAATCTAAGAGTTTAAAAGTAAGAAAAAGCTTACTTTACTTTTCATTTGAGCCAAGTCCATTCTCTCTCTAGATTTTCGGGTTTGAGAGTGGAAGGGTGAGAAAATATAAGCTAATATCATATCTTAGTTCTCAAGGATCAGAATCAAAAGTCAGATTAAAAGATCAAAGCATTAAAGGAGGTATAAACCCTAAATTTTAAAATCCTTAGATTTTATGTTAGATGTTGTTGTTTGTTGTTTTAAGTTGTGTATTAGGGTGTTATTTAGTGATCTGGGTTGTTAGATCCCAGATCCATAACATCAAAGTGCTCAAAATTGAAGTTTTTAGAAATCTGGAAAAATTAAAAATAATTGTCTGACATCCTAATGTCAGGGCTTCTAGATCTGTGTGTGTTAGGTGTTATGTGTGTTTTATGTTATGGATCTGTTCTATGCCATGTATACTGTGATTTGAAACTGGAAATAATGTCAAATCAAGTTCAGATCGTAAGATATGATCAGTCAAACCGTGTTGACCGATCACGAAAATGGCTTTCTGGGCAACCCATACTACAACAAAAAGGCTTATCAGCAACTGTATATCTACGACCGCATATGGTCGCAGATGACTGTTAGCGACCGCATGCGGTCGCCAATATTAGTCGCACATAATCTGGTCATTGGATGGACATCAGCGACCAACAATAGCGACCGACTTATTAGCGACCGCAATCAATGACCGCATTCGTCGCTATTCTGACTCTTGTTGAGTCATCTGTCAAGTGTGACGTGGCACACGTGTCAGCGACCGGTAATAGCGACCGCATCAGTCGTTAACTTCCAAGAAGGTAACGCGTTCGCTGTTACAATATTAGTGACCGCATACGGTCGTTGGTTTATTTTTATTTTTAAATATTTTTCCTGTTTTATTGATTTCCCAAAAATAACCTGCTTTGTACCTGCTTTCTATCCCAACACACAGCAGTATATATAAGCATCCATCCATAATAACTATCATATGATAAATATTCATCCATGATAACTACTATATGATAAACATCCATCCATATAATAGAATCGTAAACCAACACAACACAATACAATCGTAAACCAATACAATTGTCCAAAGAATGAATCTAAAAGAGTACAAGGCTTTAAAAATCTAAAAAACAAGTCTAACAAGGCTTTAAAAATCTAACATGACTGGTCTAGCTCTTCATGGATCATCCAAATTAGTACCCTGTAATTAACAAAAGAATAAAACATATATGTTACATGTGTTGATACTGCTATGACTTGGGGAAAGCTAAACAATAGACAATGTAGTGAAACATATAAGTAAGATAGTGATAGTAACAATATTGATATATATACCTGCTCACAACCTTGATGTTGTGATGCTGTTGCTGTCGCCACTGCATCCGCCAACTCATCAGGACTCAGAGAATGCAAATGCCAGCCTAGTATACGAAGAAGATCATGATTCTAACAGATCGCTCTAACACAGTCAGTAGGAGTATGATAGGCTGGATGACCTGATGACTGTGTAGACTGGGTAGCAGAGCTGCCTGTGCCACTGATGGTCGGGTGTCGTTTTTGTCCTTGGCATTTAACATAGTTTTTCTTCACGACGGACGCCCTTTCCCACAATTCTTGATCAATCGATGGACGCGGGGTGCCTTCAGGATAGCGCTCGTTCATTAAGCCCTTATAAGTGTCCTGTCAGAAGGTCAACAATTAAATTGTTAAAAATAAATAAAAATTACTAAAAAAGGTCGTCACAATTTATAAACAACATATTAGTATAAAGTTAACTTATTACCGCTATCTGAACAGCATCAGGCAAACCATCACGGGTGGCCACATACATATCCAACCAATTGATAGGTTAACCTTGAGACTGAGACTCCTACAGTTCATGTTCTTATATTAATATATAAACATATGATATTTTAGCTACAAAACATGACTGTAAACATAAAAACAACTAACTAAGCCAATAAGCTTGTTATACATACGTACCCTGGCAGCAATATGCTGCAGCTGTAATATACTGCCACCCTTGTACGTGCATTTTTCCTTTTCGCCTTCAGATACACCTGAGGATCTGTTCGAGGCGGCAGTCTTGCGTCTCTTGACCCAACTCTTAGCTCTCCACTGGTCACACATCTACACCCATATGGGTTATGCGCACCACTAGGGGCTATGCTCATGCATATACTGCTCACCCTGTCCTGGATGGTCAATCTCAGCATTGTGCAAGGCTTTCTGTCGTTCCTTGTTTAGATTATCTTTAGTTCAGACGGCGCACTTCTGCCAGAACAATGTCTGAATAACTGATGCATGTGTGTCGCCCCATCTATACCGCTTCTGCAAATAAAACAACAATAATAATATTAAAACTGTTATATTTCCATAATCCAACATTACTAAACAATATTATTTGATTAACTATATATTATCTATCAGAGTGATTAAAAATATACCTGAAATTCAGCCCAAACTGCATCCTTATGGGCGAGAGGTGTGCTCGCCCATGTAATCACTAGCGTAGGCCAGTTCTGTAAGCATAATTGTGAAATGCACTTCACAATTTTACTATCTTGAAAATCACTACAATATACAATAATTTACATTAAAATATATTTATAACAATAGAAATATTAAACCCTTACATATACACGATGTTTTAACTTACGTGCTTTCTGGAGGAGGACGAATCTGTATGAGAATGCGATCATCCGGATTAGTCGGGGCCTTCGGCACATGATTAGGGCCCCGACCCAACCCGCGCTTTCGTGCTGCTGGTTCAGAAGACATCTATAAAAAAAATTTAGGATGTTAGTATGAGTTATAAATGAAAGGTACATAAACATGTTAAGGATATAGAGAGCATGTACATATGTAATTGTATGTAATACAATTAAAACTAAACATACATTTTATAGAAAAGGACAATAATGACAATTAATTGTTTGAAATAGTTAACTACGATTACTATAACTAAAAGGTACATAAACATGACTGCAAAGTAGTTAACTACGACAACTATAAATGAAAGGTACATAAACATGTTAAGGATATAGAGAACATTCCTATATGTAATTCAATGTAATACAATTAAAACTAAACATACATTTTAATGAAAATCGTTGTCTAAGTCAGAATCATTTTGTACTAGTATCAAAGATTCATAACCATCTTCTTCTTTAGATTCTGTATCAGTGTCAGTCAATAACTCTTCCTCAGTATCATTGTCATCTGGCACAATAACTATTATGGGATGCAATTCATCAGGTTCATCTCCACCCTCTACCTGGATTACATCATTGTTATCCTCTATATTTATTATAGGAGGTCTATGAAGCATCTCCTCTTGGCAGAAATCCACGTCTATTATTTGGACACGACTGCGCGCTGGAGTATGAATTACAACTTGCCAATCTGTAGGCGGTCTATCCCTTTTCCTAACAGGACTAGGAGTGTAGTATAATTGTACTGTTTGAGTTAGTAAAACAAACGGTTAGTTGGAGTACGCCGACCTATGAAGGTCAATATTGGCGATTCCATGTCTGTCAACACGTATCCCTTTTTTTGAATCAAACCAATGACACTTGAACAAGTTAATATGACCCCCGTACGTGCCCTTGTACGACAACTCTACGATATCCTCTAACTCTCCATAAAAGGCACGACCAAGCTCATTGTAACAATCTCCTTGAACACACACTCTAGTATTAGTTGTTCTTTTACCGCGAGCATATGTCTTTATATGAAATTCACATCCATTTATTTTGTAACCATTGCAAATGACTTGGTCCCTGTCTGGACCCATAGCTAGGACTTGTATATTTTGAGGAATTGTTCCCTCATTAAGAGCCTACAAAAACTAATACGATATATGTCATTCTTAATTAACTACACTAAATACATTCATAAATTAATACGATATATGTCATTCTTAATTGACTTAACTTACTTTGTCCTTTAGCCAAAGAGCAAATTTTTTATCACGACTAACTTGAATATCTTTATCAGTGATGCCGGGCTGATTTGCTTTTAACTCGTCATCGTATGTTCTATACAATTTTATAAACATTAACATATATTAATATGAGATTGAAGGTTAAGATATAGGTCTAATATATAGGAATTTTACATGTATACCTCACAAATTCATTAATCTCCTCGTAATTGAGAAGAATGTAAGTATGCGCAACATGTAAATCTTGCTCAAAAAGGAATATGCGCTTTCCTTTTCCATACGTGTGACCCGCTAAACCAAATACAGAAAGCCGACCATTTAGTTCAACATTGCCTCCGTCATCATGTCTCGGGACTCGATTGGCCTTTGTCCAGACTTCGTCGGGAAAATAGTTTGAGACAAACGTAGATATCTCATCGAAACTGTATGCCTCACATATCGACCCCTCAACATAAGCTCTATTTTTCACCTTTCTCTTAAGGTTTCCCATGACCCTCTCAAAATGGTACATCCATCTATATTGAACTGGGCCACCAACACGAGCTTCATAGGGTAGATGGATTTGCAAATGGTCTATAGAGTCGAAAAAACCAGGAGGAAATATTTTTTCAAGCTTACACGTGATCTCAATGATGTTCTTCTCAAGTATAGACATGTCTTTTTCATTTAACATTTTTGAACATATGTCTCTGAAGAAACGACTAAGATCAGTCAAAGCGTCCCATAATGGTTTATCAAGCAAGTCCCAAAATGTTATAGGCATGAGTCTCTCCATGAACACATGACAGTCATGACTCTTCATCCCTTATAATTTCCCACCTGTAACACACTTTGCAATATTTGACGCATATCCATCTGGTAGTTTCATAGACTTTATCTATTTGCACACATCTTCAACCTACTTTTTGGACAATGTGTACCTTGCATGCGGTTTGACCATCTTACCATTAGTAGATTCATAAAGTTCTAATCCAGGACGCTTACGAATATCTTTCATGTCCAACCGTGCCTTATCATTATCTTTCATCTTGCCCGCAACACCCATCACGGTGTTAAATACATTGTCAAACACATTTTTCTCAATATGCATCACGTCTAGATTATGACGAATCAAATTTATAGACCAATAAGGCAGTTCCCAAAAGATGCTTCTCCGAACCCAATTATGAGACACACCAAACCCATCGATGATGTCAGAGGCAATCTTACCGAATGGGATGACCGACAATCTCATCACACAGTCACGCATCTCTGTCCCCGACAGTCGTGGAGCTGGCATATCATGATCTACTTTCCCTTTCCTGAAGTGTTCTCTATTTCTTCGAAACGGGTGATCTAGGTTCAAAAAACGACGATGACAATCAAACCAGCATGGCTTTCGACCATTTGATAGATTGAAAGACTTTGTATGACCCATACAAAATGGACAAGCCAACTTCCCGTGTGTACTCCATCCAGATAACATACCATAAGCAGGAAAGTCACTTATGGTCCACATAACCGCTGCCCTAAGGTTGAAATTTGTTTTTGTGGAAACATCCCAAGTCTGTACTCCATCCTCCCACAATACCTTCAACTCGTCTATAAGAGGTCTCAAGTAAACATCTAGGTTCTTTCCAGGACTCTTGGGACCAAAAATCACGAGTGAAAGAAGAAAGTGTGGCTGTTTCATACACATCCAAGGAGGCAAGTTATACGGAGTAACAATCATAGGCCAGTAGGAGTACGGAACAGCTGAGTGGCCAAACGGGTTGAAACCATCAGTGGACAATCCAATCCTCACATTTTTAGGTTCCAATGCAAACCCCGGATGTGCTAAGTTGAAATCTTTCCAAGCCTGCCCATCTGCGGGATGGTTCAGTTCTCCATCTTTGGTTAGAGATTTCGCATGCCAAGTCATATGTTCAGTTGTTCTTGAAAACATGTACAATCTTTTGAGCCGAGATGTAATTGGAAAATACCTTGAAATCTTAAAAGGTATATTCGTCTTTTTTGTAGTCACACCCTCTTTATTAGGCCTAAATCGATCATGACTGCAAAACATGCACTTTGTCTTCTGTTCATTTTGCTTATAAAATAACATGCAATCGTTCGGACATGTATCGATCTTTTGATATCCAAGACCCAACTTCTTCACCATTTTTTTACAATAGTAGTAGTTATCGGGCAATTTTTCACCGACAAGCAACATACTCTTAATGGCCCTCAAAAGTGACTCAAAACACTTATGGCTCATGTTATGATCAGCCTTAATGTTAAGTAATGTCGCCACTGCAGACAATGTAGTGTGCTTCGTGCAACCATGCCATAACGGTTCGCTACCCTCGTCTAACAACTTAAAGAATGCTTTGGCATTAGAATTCATAGGTTGCTCTGTGACACCCCCAAATCCGGGTTACCTGACCCCCGAGTTTAGTGTTCACGATCTACAATATAATACCATCTAACTACCTATTCATATATAAATAGTAATACATATCACATTAACATATGTTGTTAATACATTAGTCTCAGGTTCTCTAACCTTAACCTTACAAATATACCCTTTAGATATACAAAAAGGGTTTACAAAATAACATAATACTTAGTGTTATTCATAACTAATTAATCACTATGCCTTTGCCTTTATTCTTCACAGCACCTTCTGCCACTTCGTCCCTAGCTGAAAAGTTTTATTTAGCAAGGGTGAGCAACAAGTTTGCCCCGCAAGTTAAGACGTACAATAACTGTATAATAATCAATAAGAACAGACTATCTAATTTGATAGGATAATACCAAAGTTCGGGGAACTTTGAAATAGCTGAACAAAGCTTTAATAATTAACAAGTCTTCTCACAATCTATGCAACACAATAATTTGATAATGAAAGAGTACAACGCTTTCAAAGTTTTTGCAATATTCTAATGAATAATCAAGAATCTATTCTACGCAATAACAAAGTGGAATATTTTCCATATTTATGCTGAGTGATCCATTGGATCTTGAACTTCTCTTCTCGGGTATATATCAGAGTTTTACTTTGACATATACGCATGTGTATCAGATAACTATAAAGATTAAATCATACCCCTCTACAAGTACTTAGAGCCGGCCAACTCCTTGTACCCTATATTATGCATAATACTCAATCGCGCGCAAAGGCCGAATATACAACCAATAAAATGTTTCTCTTTATATAAAAGGTTGTTCTTCTCAGTCTCAGAATCAAGATTTGATTTAACAACGAAATACTATGATTTCAATTCCTATTTACTTATCGATCTATCCGAAATAATTGGCATCGATCTGTCAATAACAATTGAATTCTCTTCTCGAATCTATCAAGTTCTAACAAATGTTCGTCTAGCCAGAATAATTAGCTAAGATATTTCTCAACATAATTTGATAATAAACATGAATTATCTGTACTGTCAATATTAGCTTCTACGGATATGAACATCCAACAACAATTATTCTGTAAATGTGTATTTTCCAAATCAGTAATTCAATTTGAATTATTAAACATGCACTAATTGCGAATAATCAACAATAAATTATTGGACGTGGTATAATTAACAATAATTAACCACTATAATAATTGAATGAATATAACTCAAGGTTGAGTTAGGGAACTTGCCTCTTCCACTGATTACAGCTACACAAAATATTTATCTACGTTCGTAAGACCTATAATCAACAATATCGGTCTCACAATTAGCACAATAATTCATAACACACAATACTGTAATTTACAGTCAGTCTATCTCCTAGACTTATTACCACATAGCCACATTAGTGTTCATAACCTATATAAACACTTATCAAGTCTAACTAATTCGGTCTGGTTGGACTTTAGTCTATTCTCGGTGTTCTGGTCACCCTATCCAACAATTTACACCTCTATTGTCAATTTAACTTGGTCTCTAAGCTTCAATATTATTTTAGATAAATCAAATATCGTTTATAATATTTTTCGGAAGCTTTTAATAATATTTAAACAATTATTATAATTTATAATAATTTTTCAAACATCGGAATCATTTTTAAATGATTTAATTATCAAACAATCTAATTATCATTAATATTTAATAATATAAAAATATTAATAACATACTTGTCAAAATATTAAAGTTATTATTAATAACATAAAATATTTTTAAATCATTAATATTCTACTTAAATAATTTTTAAAATAATAAAAATTATGTTTAAATCATCACCATTAATATTTAAATATTAATAAAATTATTATCAAAATATTAAAAGTCAATTATTATAACTTAAAATATTTTTAAATCATTTTTCTCATTTTTAAATCAATAAAATTATTTCTCTATTATTCATTTAATTTAATAATTAAATAAATCTAATATCATTAATATTAATTTATCAATGAGAATTCTCCAAAAATATTGAAAATTATATTTTATAATTCAAAATATTTTCTAACACTTTATTCTCATTTAAAATGATTTTTAAATCAATAAAATTATTTTTAACTTATTTATTTAATAAAATAATTAAATAAATCTAATATCATTAATATTAAATTATTAATAAAAATTCTCCAAAAATATTAAAAGTTATATTTTATAACTCAAAATATTTTTAAATACATTATTCTTATTTAAAATAATTTTTCATAATTTTAAATCATTTTTCTCTAATTTATTTAATGTACTAATTAAATAAATTAAATATCATTAATATTCAAATAATTATAAATATTAATGAAAAATACCCCAAATAGTCAGAAATTATTTTTCATAATTTAAAATAATTTTTAAAACCATTTTTGAAATTTTTTATAATTTATTTCTATTTTTAAATAATTTCCAGAAATTAGGAAAAATAAAATTAAATAAACCGTCGCTATAGACCTTTAGCGACGCTTTCTGTCGTCTTAGGTGTTTTTAAGCTCAAGAACACTGTCAGATCCGAGTTCAAGGGTCCTAGTTTGACTGGCTATAAATCACAATCTGATCATGATCTGGGCTATCTCAAGCATTGATATTGTAGTCAGTATGTAGTACTACAACTATCAACAACTATTTAGGTCATACATCAACACAACAAAATGATCTGGACTAGCAAACCTACTGTCAGATCATTCTTGGGTTTTCCAGAAACCCAAGTAGTCGACCAGTCACTTTCATGCTCCATTTAATCTAGGTTCTCGTCATGATTCAAGTGTTATAATGGTTCAAATATGGAGTCTTTATGTCAAGGAACAATAATATAACAATAGATTAGTCAAAACATAACACAATCACAAGTTATAAACTGGTCAAAGTCTATCAGAGGGCTGTTCATCCAGTTTTCTGGAATTTCCAGGAAACAGCTATCATGGTCGAGTAGGCTACTTTGACCATTTTCTACATTCGATCTATTTACTGTTTGAATGTTCTAAAAGAACTAATCTATAGTCCAGTCAACAAGCTACAAAGTGGTTACAAATACATCATCAAACGACATCAAATCTGTCAGATCCGGGGATCAAAAGGTTGTCAGACACGGTTTTATACTTTCTAGGTTGCCCAGATTTTGACCGGTCATTCCTGGTCAACGGGTTTTGACTGATTATATCTTATAATATGGACATCCAATGGCCCTATTTTCACTTGCAGAACAAAGACCACATAACAAGCTACAGATTCAAACTTTAAAACAACAAAACTCATTAACAGACAAAGATTTAAAGCCCCTGACATTTCATTGTCAGACTACATTTCAAGCTCAAGAACAATTTTGAAAAATCATCATTTTAAGGCACTTTGATGCTATGGGTCCATGATGGATCAACATAGATCATCTAAAAAACATCATATAACACATGATTAAACACTTAAACAAAAATTTTTACAAGTATACAAGATCAAAGGGCTACCTAGGGTTTATACCTTCTTGCTAAATCTTTGATCTTAGATCTCCTTATCTGATATTGGTGTTTCTAGAGGTGATTTAGTGACTGATATACTTTCTATATTCGGAGGTTTGGTTGAGAGAAATAGTTAGTGAGAGCTTGTATGAAAAATGGACAAGTTATGTGATTTTCTCTCTCCCAAATCTATATATATGATAATAGGTTGCTTAGATCTGATATAAGAAACCGATATTCACTACAAAAAAATGGGGCTTCAACAACAATCGATTTTCATTGCTAAAGGTGCCAAATTTCATTGCAAAAGGGTTTTGGCAACTACTTTACTGTCGTTGCGTCTTTCGTAGCGCAATGAGCGTTGCTAATTGTTCCGCAACGAATTTTTTTTTTCGTTGCCAAAAGTAATACATTTTGCAACGAAATTTGGCTTTCGTACAGTGACATCGATCCTTTAGCAACAAAATGTATTGTTGTAGAATAATTAAAATTTCGTTGCTAAAAACTCCATTTCGTTGGAAAAGCCTACTAATTGGCAACGAAATGAACTCTTTTTTTTAGCAACGACCATGCATTTTCGTTGCAATTGACACAATTTTGCAACGACATTTTTCGTTGCAGTAAATTATGAAAATTGTTGCCTAAGCTTGCTTTCATTGCAGAATGTAAACTTTTTAGCAACGATTTTCGTTGCTGATTATATTATTTAGCAACGACATTATTCTGAATCAGCAACGAAAATGTTTGTTGCTGGTTATTTTTCAATAGCAACGAAAGTCGTCGATTAGCAACGACATTATTTGTTGCTGTTTCTTTGTATGTGCAACGAAAGTTGATATGATTTGCAACAATAAAAAATGTTGCCTTTTATTTTAGTATTAGCAATAATATCCTCTTCGTTGTTATTAGGTTAATTTTTCGTTGCCAAATATTATATTTTTAATGCCATTAGCAACGAAAATTTATTGCTAAATGTATAAAAAATTATTGCTATATTAAAACTTGTTCAATACTTTGGTAACGAATTATATTGTTGTCAAATTAAAATTTGACATTCTTTTTGTGTACCTAGCTGACTCAATGTCCCCATAGCAAATAATGACAAAAATACAAAAACTAAAATATTATTAACTTAATAAAATCATCCACTACATAATCATTCATTATCTTTACAATTAACCATCTAAAGCTACCACAGTTCTTCAATCAAAGTATATATCTACATATATAGAGAGAGTACACTTCATAATTTCTTCCTTTGTCTTCCGTAAATGTAGCACATAAATTTGATACTCAATATTGTAAGGCAGGTCGTAGAAGCAGTCTTCCTGCACATATTTAAAAATAATAGCAAGTCAAAAAAATGAAGCAAATAGGTCACCAGAGGCACTTAGTGACAAAATCAATACACAAAGACAATAGAGTTGCTACGTGGTACTAATGTACACCGTATTGCTCATAAGTAGAAAAAGACAAATGGGAAATCACAATATTATTTGCTACAAATCCAAATAGAAAAAGAACCTTCAACTATATGATTGCTCTGTTACAAGAAAAAATTGGAATCTTAATCGGCCATTTCATAAATTAATTTCAGTAAGCATAGTGGTAAACATATTTTTTGTTACAAGATTTGTAGATTATTATTATTATATGTTGACCTCAAGTCAGAATTCAGTCACATTCAACAACCACAAGCATCACACAATCTTAAATAACAATGTTTAGAATTCTATATAGAAAGGACAACAATTATGAAAAAGTTGAGGCTATTAGTCAATATGGAAAAACTTTTCTTGAGACGACAAATTTCCATACAGTATATGCCCCAAAGACGCTAGCTATAATCACAGACATCATAGATTTATTTATCAAGAATTTAATATGTTGCAGCAGACATTGGAAAGACACATTTATTGATAACTTGGGAATTTTTAAATGGTAAGGGCAGAACATACCCAGGTCAGCGAAATAAGTTCCTCCCTTTCATAATTAGGTCCTACAAGAATAGTCCCTGATGAAGAATAGTCCTTGAGGGCCAGTATGGTCGCATCTTAAATGTCAACCATCTCTCATTTTGATCATGAAACCATCAGAACTGCTCTTCACCTCAACTGTATTGAAAAACAGATGAAACACATGAATAGATTATATGCTATTTTGCATATACTTCATATGTTAAATCATAGAAAAATTAAAAACCACCAAAATTATAGTATATTGCTTGCAACATCCAACTGTGATAATTTAAGTAAAATATTAGCAAATATATGAGGAACTTTAACTATTGTAAAATGGAAATGAAACTGAATTCACAAAGATGAGACATCTATTTCGATGCCAAAAATTAGTCTGGAAATTTGTTTCTATTAACCAATCTTATAGTACTTTAACAACTAGCTTGCATAAAGAGGAAATCAAAAGAATAAAATTTTCATGTTTTGTTTCCAGCTTTTTCCCACAAAAGTAAATCAACAATAAAACTATGCCCTCAAATAAAGCTATAATTTTTAAAATTCACCCTCCCTTCGCTAGATTTTACAATATAGAAATGCAAGAAACACAACTAAAACAATAGAGTATTGCCCAAAGAAATTAAAACAATAGAGTATTGTCCTAAACTTATACATGTGCTAGCAACTCTGCAATTACGTATAATAGACATTCTTGTAACAGTTAAGTTCCAACCTACTTACAACATAGGATAACAACACAGCAAAAAGATTGCGAAATATTACCATATCTAAGGATTTTTTTTATTTGTAATAGAATTAACAACCTCATCAATCAACCCTATTCATGACCTATTGAAATGTTTAAAAGATGCAAGAGATAAAAGAGAAGATGAAGGAAAAGGCAAAGGAATAGAATAAGATAAAGCCCGACAACTTAGCACCAACTGTTAGATTATCAGTTTACAAATCAAAATTCAATGCTCACAACATTTTCATTAAATAATGTGTGTTGAGAAAAGTTAATATTTACCATCCAACCATTACCAGCAATCTTATGAGAAGAAATTAAGCCCCTTGAGTTTATCTAAAACATATGAAACAGATTCGAACGTTTCCAACTCTTGTGTATTTCAATTCACACAAATAAACTTTTCTGGATAGGAAAATGTTGTAAGGAAATAAATACAGAGTCACAAATCAATTAAAAAACTTATTTCAAGTCAACAACTTAGTAGTAGCATGACAATAAACTCAATTGTTTCTACAAGGTACTTCATTGCGATAAATATATTGTCAATAAAAAAATAGTTAACATAACCTAATTTAACCAAGTGTTGCATTTATAAACAAGAAGTTTTACAAAAATTAAGGGGAAAAGAAAAATGAAAAAAAGAGATCTCACTTGCTCGGTTGATCATCTAAGAAGGAGTTATTATGCAGGGTTCAGGGTTCAATTCAGCCTCTATGCCCTTTGCCAAAGAAATGATGATCGGCGTTGCAATTCTTTCCTTCCAATACCTACTAATTTCTTCAAACACCTTTGGTTCATGCGCAGCCACCCCACCCTTGAGTCAGTAGGTAGGTCAATTATCCTTGGAAAGAGGATTTGTAACATATATAGCTCTCAATTCAGAGAATAAGTTTTCATTCTCTTTTTTATTTTATTTTTTAATTTCTAAAGTTCCTAATCGTTTATAGTTTGGTGATTGGTGGTGGCTGAAAATGTTTTGGTTGTTGCCCACCAATACAATCTGAGGATGTAGTTTTGATTCAGTAGAGTTAATTGTGATTTAGTGGCTATAATGTAGCTGACATTCAAGAATATAG
Source organism: Panax notoginseng (assembly GCA_016801055.1). NCBI lineage: Eukaryota > Viridiplantae > Streptophyta > Magnoliopsida > Apiales > Araliaceae > Panax > Panax notoginseng. The sequence goes on from CM029020.1 coordinate 153,294,751, forward strand.
AGATTATGTGCTTTTTAAGAGATAAAAAAGAAATTTGATTTGACCCATTTGTGTACACACAATCAACAGCTGCCACATTAGTCCCAACCATCCTTTCCAATTAACTACAATTTACGCAGATTAACACCAAACAATTAAAGTAACAACTAATTTTGGCAGAAATAGCTTGACTGTTTCTTCTTAATCTGAAAAATCAAATATCTAGATTTTAAATCTTCAATTCTCAATCAACTTTAAAATCCAATTCAATTTGACAAATCCATTTCCAAAATATCAATATTCTTTAAATATTGTTAACGCCAAGATCCTTTGCCACGTCCCAATCACGTAAGACGTCCTGATCATACACAGTAAACACGATCAACACCACAAGCTTGACGGCTTCAACCGTCGGGGGATAGCTCAGGCGTGAGAGTCAGTATCGGTGTTCACAAGGTTAATAACGGAGGAATAGATATCTAGTGTATTGAGAGAGAGAAAAATCTCAGTTGTATGTGTACGTACATTTTCATGAAGTCTTCCTTGCTAGGTTATACTCTCTCACCCGATTTACCGTGCCACCCACTACCATCTGACACAGTCCCCCCATTCCTCAGTGATCTCTGCCGACTGCATGCAGGTTGTCACCTTTTTCCTCCACTGGGCATACGGCCAGCCGGCTATATTCCCATCCACATTAATGATCTACAGACCTTTGGTCAACAGCCTTCCTTTTTCATCATTACAAGTCAAAGATAGAGATATTAAAAGATCTAGTGGGTCGACCCACTGATTTGACCCGTTCTTGGGAGGACCCAACAGGACTAAGATGGTGACTAAGCCCAATAACTTAAAGACTCAATGATAAAGACCCAATGGACTAATTAAATAAGTAGGCCCAATCCACTCGGCCCAATATGAGAAATATCATGACCCAACATTGCCCCTAGTTTTTTATTTAAATAGGATATTTAATAGAAAACTATAAATGGTCTATGATTTTATGGGATTTGATAAGATCAGAATAAGCCCAAACTGAAATTTACCAAAGCCCAACCAGTGAAGGATAAAAAATAAAAATAAAAATAAAACTGAAAAGGTGGATTAAAACCGGAAGTCCAATTGAAAGGCTCAATCTACTAGACGCTCGAGACTTTGCCCGGACGCCTCCCTTTTAAATTCGTGATCATGACTATCAATTAAATGTGCCGCCCTCATGTACCGTGTAACCGTCAGTATAAAAGATAAACTTTACCAAATTTGACAGTTTTACCTGCCAATTTGAATTTTGGACTTTTGAGCTCTCTTCTTCTCCCCATAACTTTTTTTCCCTTCTCTGCGAGATCTCATCAATGGCTTCCCAAGAATTTGAACAAGGTTCACCTCTTCTAGTGACACCAATCAGTGTCGCTCCACCAAATCCAAGCCCCAACAAGGGAGCCTCAAGCTCCAATTCGACAACCGAAACTCCTAGTAAGAATCCGGTAATGAAGCCCCTTCCCAACCCTTCTGCATTCTACAGGAGTAAGGAACGATACTCCCATGCCAACACTCTATCGATAGTTACAGAGATTGATTTGAAGAGGATTCGAACTCGTTGTCACATTTCGGATACCCTTTTGGTGAGAGCTCCCAGGTCTGAAGAACGAATGTATCAACGTCCTGAAGGATGGACGGCTGTTCCGGTGACCATTTTGGAGAAGGGGATTCGGTTCCCTCTCCATGTTTTCATAGTGACTATCTTAGGGTTTCTGGGTGTTGGGTTCGCCCAATTGGTGCCGAACTCTTACATTCATATCCTAGCATTCATCGCCTTCTACCACGAGCTAGGTGTCGAACCTACACTCGACTTCTTCTTTACCATGTACAAGATCGGCCAGTCCAGGGATAAAGGATTTAAGGCCATAAGCAAGCATTCTTTGAAGACAGGAGAGAAGTTCGAGAGACGTTCGTTGGTAAACACTCCTTCGAGCAATAGGGGGTGACATGAGAGGTGGTTTTTCGTTAAGGGACCTGAAATCACCTCTTTACCGAACTGGACCATTGATGAAAAGACTTCTACTAACTTCAAAGACATTCTTGAAGAACGTGAGGCCAAAATGATAGGACTTTTTGATAATTTCCCAAAGGAGGAATGGAACTATAGACTTCTTTCCAAGAAGGCGTGGTTATACGACCACAAATGTAAGTACGGATTTATTTTATGAATATTTAAAAATTGATGTGGCATGGATTTTGATGTAAAACTATTAATCTTCTGTAGTAACTTTAATTAAACCGTCGTCTTCGGAGATGAAAGACTTGGAAGATTTTTTAGCTGGAAAGTCTGCAGAAACTGTTACCGAAACTCCATAACAGGAAGTCCCCTCCGAAGACAACCCACCTATTGTAACACACACTATCGAAACACCCACTGTTGAACCTCAAACCCATGAACCAGAAGATGATGAACCGATTCTTTCTGAAGAAGTCCCCAACCTCGTCAAAAGAGGAGAGCCATCCGAAAACCCCGACCAATTACAATACAATCAGATTCTGAGTCCCTGCCAAAACCTGAATCAACCATCAATCCAACACCTACCCGAGGGAGTTTTCTTGATTTACCTGTAGACGATCGAAAGCAACTCCTTCGAGTCAAAAAATTAAGAACTAAGATCACCCCCTGACAGCCGATGAGCTCAGAGTGCCCTCTTCAAAAGTTCTCCCCCCAACAACCCCAGTGGAGACTCACGCCACTAATGAAGAAGAACAAATTGATCCCACCGTGGCACCATCTTGAAAGAGGAAACAACCATCTGACAGCCAACCGAGTTTGATATCTGTACCTTTGCCAGTTCACGACCCCACTCCAGTTCGTTCCCCTTCCCCCGAAAATGTATATATAGATCCTATACCATCCCCACCTCGGGAAGAAGTTGTGCCCTTCCTCTCAAGGCCTTCTGTCGATGAGTTTAAGAATGATGCTATGGGGTCCCCAACTTTATGGCCCCAGTTCAATGCCAATTTCCCCTTCCAATTATTCAATTCATTTGTCAGAGATACCGACGAGCATCGGTTCGATAATAGTTACATCATGGACTTGATCAAGGAGGGCATGAGCTATCACGCCATGGTAAATAGTCGTTTATTTGTTCATTTGAAATTACGCCTATCTCTTGTAGATTTAACTGACTATCTTCGGATTTCTACAGGCAAATGCCGCCTTTGGACGTCTTCTTCCTCGAAACCAAGAAGTCGAAGCTGAGGAAGACGCAGCTAGAAAAGAAAATGTCATTCTGAAGTCAGCATTGGCCAGAGAGAGGAGTCAGCATGGAGATACTCTTCATACAAATGAGGGTCTTCGGAGAGAGTTAGCTCAAACTAGGGAAAATCTGAAGGCTTCCAATGACGAACTGAGCTCGGTTAAGGAGGAGCTGAAGGTGGCTAAGGTTAGTGAGCAAAAATTGGCTGACATGAATGTCAGTTTTGTTGAAGACACCAAAGCTCTAAAGGCCAACAATGAAGAACTGGTTACAACCAATCAAAGCTTGGCGACGCAGGTCAAGAATCTTCAGGTGGAGGCCCGTGAAGAAAAAGAAAAACATTCGTCTAAACGTTGGAAGCTTCGACATAAACTGAAAGCTTTAAAGGAGCAAAGTCCTCTTTTGACCAAAGAACTGCGAAAGCAGATACAGACGGAATACCGAATATCCGATGAGCTGAATGCAGAAATACTTCAGGTATACTCGGAAGGTTACGAAGTCTGTCGAGGTCGACTGAACGGAAAATTGGCAACAGCTCAACTAGATTCGGCCCTACTTGACTCCATAGATGAATATAATGCTTGAACAGGATCTTGCTGTTTTTTGTTGTTTTTGGAATTGTATAAAAATTTTGTTGTGAAAAAATTTTATATCTGTTTAAGTGAACTTGTTTAAGTATTAATGAAATCTCAATTTTCTTTATCATGACTTCTGCTTACTTCGTTTCTTGTCAATAATTCAGCATTAATGATCTTGAATGATCTTAACTTAGACTATGAATCAGATAAGGCATATAACAATTAAGTTTAAGAAATGAAATGAACTGAATTTAATAAACTAAACTGGATGATCCGAACTCAACACTTGAACAAAATAAATTAGTGTATACTTATCGTTTCCAAAGTGTGAAGTAAATCGTGTATAAGGTGAATTCGGCTGATCCTCCTTGCACCATCAAGATCTTGTTTACCACTCGGGGTAAAACAAGTATATAAGAACATTTGTTTACCACTTGGGGTAGAACAATTTTATAAGGACCATGGAATTTGTTTACCACTCGCAGTAAAACAAATTCATAAGGACACTCCTGATAAAAAGGCTACCATCGAATGGTCAGCGAGTCCGACCATACGTCCTTACTTCGGTGCATATTGATTTACCACTCGCGGTAAAAGCAATATTAAAAGGACCATGGAATTTGTTTACCACTCGCTGTAGAACAAATTCATAAGGACACTCCTGCCGAAAAGGCTACCATCAAATGGTCAGCGAGTCCACCCCGTCCTCCTTACACCGATGAAGTTTGCCTACCCCGAAGAGCCTGACAAATTCATAAGGACCACCTGCCAAAAAGGCTACCATCGAATGGTCAGCGAGTCCTCCTCGTCCTCCTTACTCCATTGTGAACTTAGGACCAATATGAAGAAGATCAATTGTGAAAATGTGAATTTTTTATTGATGATGAACCACCATTTACAGACTTCTGATAAACTGACTCGATCTCTACTGAAAGTATTTCCGAAGCCTGCCAGCATGCCAAGTGTTCTTGATCTCGGGTCCGTCTAATGTCTTTAACCGATAAGTCCCGGGTTTTGGTACTTTAATTACTTCATACGGCCCTTCCCAGTTTGGCATTAGCTTTCCCATGTTCTGTGATGTAGATGCTTCGACTTCTCTGAGGACAAAGTCTCCCACTTCAAATCTGCGAAGCTTTGCTCCCTTATTGTAATGCTTGGCTAATTTTCGTTGGTATGCTGCCAGCTTGATCAGAGCCGCTTCTCTGACTTCTTCCAAAAGATCCAAGTTGGCCTTCAATCCTTCATCATTATAGATCTCTTTGAACTGATTAACCCGAAGACTTGGAGACCCAATCTCGATTGGGACTAAGGCATCTGTACCATAAGCCAATCTAAAAGGTGAATCCCCTATTGTAGTCCTCGATGTAGTCCGGTAAGCCCATAATACACTGAGCAGCTCCTCTGACCATCTTCCTTTACCTTCGTCCAGTCTGCGCTTGATCCCGTTTAGCAGCATTCTGTTGGTCACTTCAACCTGCCCATTTGCCTGTGGATGAGCCACCGAAGTCTTTATGTGCTGAACCCCCAACTCTTTTAGAAATCCTTCAAATTTTGATCCCACAAACTGGCGCCCATTGTCCGATATCACCACTTTAGGAATTCTGAAATGAAACACTACGGACTCCTTCATGAACTTCAAACACTCTTGTTCCGTTATCAACCGAAGTGGCTTCGCTTCTACCCATTTGGTCATGTAATCGATAGCAACTATGACAAAACTGACCTGACCTTTAGCTTTCGCCAACGGACCCAATATATCTACCCCCCAGACAGCAAAGGGTATAGGAGATAGAATCGAGTATAGCTCTTCTGGTGGCTGATGTGGGATCAGACTGTTGAGCTGGCACTTCTCACACTTCTTCACATACTCTGTAGCTTCCTTGAAGATTGTAGGCCAATAGTACCCCTGCCGAAGTACTTTATAAGCCAAAGACTTAGCAGTCATATGGTCACCGCAAATACCTTCGTGAACCTCCCGAAGAGCATACTCAGCCTCAGATGGAACCAGACACTTCAACAATGGTGACGAAAATGCCCTTCGATAAAGGTCCCCATCAATAAGAACGAAGTTGGCACTCTTGTACTTGATCTTCTTTGCCAGCATCTGATCGGAAGGAAGGACGCCATCTGCCAGATATTCGATGTACGGAGTTATCCAATAGTTAGATCACTCAATACACATTACCGCTTCGTGCTGGATACTCGGCTGTTGCAAGACCTCCAAAAAAACTGACCCACTGAAAACAACAGCATCCATAGTGGCTAGCTTCGATAATGCATTGGCAATGGAATTGTCGTTACGTTCTATGCCCTGAAACTCATAAGAGACGAAATACTGAAGCCGATCCTTCAACTCTGCCAAATACTAGATCATCCTCATCCCACGAGCTTCATAATCTCCCGATAGTTGTTTGACGACCAGTTGAGAGTCACTGTAGATGATCAGCTTCTGAACTTCTAGACTTTTTACTAATCGGACTCCTGCCAACACTGCTTCATATTCAGCCTCGTTGTTTGTTGCTCTGAACCCAAATCTGATGGCCTGCTGCACCTTGAATCCCTCCGAACTTGTCAAAATAATCCCTGCTCTGCTGACATCCGCGGTAGAAGATCCATCTACATACAGCGTCCATGAATTCTGACCGTGCTAAAGAACTGTAACTATTCAATCGGACATCTCAGCTTCTGACAACCCAGCATCTGCTTTGGAGAACGAGCACTCCACCATGAAATCAGCCAAGACCTGGCCTTTGATAGCAGTTCAGGGATGATATTCAATAAAAAATTAGGATAATTCCATAGTCCACGCTGCTAATCTCCCCAAAATTTCTGGCTTGCTCATCACCTTCTTCAGTGGTTGATCAGTGTAGACAACGAGGAGCCGACCAAGAAAATATTGCCAAAGCTTTCGGCTAGCAATTATCAAAGCGAAGGAAAATTTTTCGATATTTGGCTACCTAGTTTCAGCATCTCGTAGGACGTGACTAACATAATAAACTGGATGCTATTTCCCACTGACCTCCCGAACCAGCACTGCTCCAACTACCAACGAACTAGCTGCCAGATATAAATGCAACGTCTCCACCGGAGTAGGTTTCACCAATAAAGGAGCTGAAGACAGACTTCACTCTCCGATGTCCACTGGAACGTCTTCGCATTCTTCGGTCCCTCCAGTGTGTCGAAGAATGGCAAGCATTTCTCTGCAGATTTAGACATGAACCTCCTCAAAGCTGCAATCCTACCAGTCAGACGTTGAACGTCTTTGAATGACTGAGGAGTCTTCATGTCTAGAATGGCCTGGATCTTTTCTGGATTGGCCTCAATACCCCTTTGACTGACCAGGTAACCCAGAAACTTCCCTGCACCGAGTTCAAAGGTACACTTTGTAGGATTGAGCCTCAATTTGTGACGACGGACTGTTTGAAAGCATCCCTCCAGATCATCCAAATGCTTCTGAACAATCATGCTTTTCACGATCATGTCATCCATATATACCTCCATATTCCTTCCCAGCTGCTTCTGGAAGACAAAGTTCATCATTATCTGGTAAGTGGCTCCAGCATTTATCAGGCCGAAGGTCATCTTCTTATAGGCATACACCGAATTGTGTGTGATGAATGCTGTCTTTGGAATGTCCTCTTTGCACATAGATATTTGATGATAACCTGAAAAAGCATCCATAAAGCTTAGTAGTGCATACCCCAAAGTTGCATCAATAAGTTGATCAATGTGAGGCAGAGGATAGAAGCCCTTCGAGCATGCTTTATTCAGGTCGGTGTAGTCGATGCAAACTCGCCATTTTCCGTTCTGCTTCTGCACCAGTACTACATTTTCCATCCACTCAGGATAATCAATCTCGAAGATGAAATCAGCAGCTATCAGCTTCGCGATCTCCTCATCAATGATTCTCTGACGCTCAGGTGCAAATATCCGCCTTTTCTGTCGAACTGGCTTCTTCGATGGATCCACATCCAGCCGATGTTCGGCAATCTTTCGGCTGATTCCAGGCATGTCTTGTGGCTCCCATGCAAAGATATCCGCATAGCAGTAAAGAAGTTCCATAAGATTTGTCCGGAGAGGTTCCGGTAAACCCGAACCTATCTTAACTGTCTCGTTTTTCTTTACCAGGACCAGCTCGATCTCCTCTATCTCTCCTGCAGGAACAACCAATGGCTCCGAACTACTTTCAGTGAAGGGCTCTATCTCAATGGCCATGGTTTGCTTTTGCTTGCTGACCCATACTCCCGAGGCGATCACAGAATTCCTGTAACAACGTCTGGCCAGATCCAGATCCCCTGCTACCTCTCCAACTCCATGTGCTATTGGAAACTCGATCTTAAAGTGAGGGATCGAAGTTACTGCTTGGAGAGCAGTCAAGGTAGGTCATCCCAATATGGCGTTGTAGGCCGAATCTACATGCACAACATAAAATTTATATGTTATTTCTACCTGTTGCGGAGTAGTACCGAAGATGACTGGTAGCTCGATAGTTCCTGCCACTTTGACCGGATCGTTGCTGAAGCCATATAGGGGAGCCTCCCGCCCAACCTCCATCTTTCGCCCATCAAGATGCATCCTCTGATAAGCATGAGCATACAAATTATCCACCGAAGATCCGTTGTCTATCATCATGCATTTCACATCTAACGAACCCACTTGTGCAGTGATCACCAATGCTCCTTCATGGGGTTCGATGGGTTCCGAAGGGTAATCCGCATCGGTGAAGGAAATAACAGTCCCTGGAAATGGTCTATCGATCTTCAGGGGAGCACCTGCCACGGACATGACAGAATCCAGATATCCCCTCCTCTTCTTTCCTACCAACTTCCCTGTTGTCCCACCAGTTATTACATTAACGACGTGCCTTGGGGGCTGATTTGGAGCAGGCTGCACGGGGGGAGCCGTTTGAACTGTCTGAACGGTACGGTCAACATTATGCTACTCTTGTTGGTCCCTCCCGACCACATATTGAACCAACAAACCACTATAAACCTTCCTCTTCACGAAATCTTTCAAGTTGCAACACTCATTAGTGTCGTGACCTGCAGCTTGATGATAGCCACAATATTTCTGAGTGTTGCCCTGTCCTGGCTTAAAGTTATCACGAGGTGGTTCAAAGAACAGCTGGCCCCTGATCTGATCCAGAATCACTGACCTATCCGTATTCAGTTTGGTGTAAACCTTATTCACCTTCTGGGCGGGAGCAGGTGGGCGATTATTTCCTTGTCACCATGTGTTATTGTACTTCTTCGAGCTGCCCTCTGACCGATCGTTATAGAACCAACTCTAATCGATAAAGTTAAAGTTGCTCAAGCCACAGACCCGGAGCTGATGCGTATGAAGAAGAAAGTGCAAGAAGGTGCTATTCTACAAGCAAGAATCGATGAAGAAGGAATACTTTGAGTCCACTCCAGACTTTGTGTTCCAAACGATTCTGATTTGAAGTACAAGATCATGATGGAAGCACACAATACACCATTTGCAATCCATCTTGGAAGTACCAAAATGTATCGTGATCTTCGACATACATTTTGGTGGAACAATATGAAGAGAGAGATTGCAAAGTTTATCTCGAGGTGTTTAACTTGTCAATATGTAAAGGCGGAACATCAAGTGTCAAAGGGTCCATTGCAACCACTTGAGATTCCAAAATGGAAGTGGAAACACATTGCCATGGATTTCGTTATGGGTCTTCCCACGGTTTCTCAAGGCATAAATGCTATTTGGGTTATTGTTGATAGATTAACCAAGTCTGCTCATTTCTTGCCGATACGGGAGACTTATTCCCTTGAACGTCTTGCTAGTATGTACGTGAATGAGATTGTGAGGTTGCATGGCATGCCAGTATCCATAGTTTCGGATCGTGACCCAAGATTCACTTCAAGATTTTGGGTAAGTTTGCAAAAACCTATGGGCACAGATTTACGATTTAGTTCGGCTTACCATCCTCAAACGAACGGGCAATCAGAGAGGACTATTCAAACTCTTGAAGATCTATTAAGACTCTGTGTCCTAGACTTCAAAGGCAGTTCGGATAAGTATTTACCATTTGTGGAATTCTCCTACAATAACAGTTATCAGGCAAGTATAGGTGTGGCTCCATTTGAAGCATTATATGGATGAAAATGTCGCTCTCCAATATGTTGGGATGAGATGGGAGAAGCAACGTTGTTGGGACCCGAGTTGGTACATACGACTACGGAAAAGATCCAAACGATTCGACAACGTATACAAACGGCATAGGATCGAGAAAAGAGTTATGCAGATCTTCATCGAAAGGATGTGAAATTTGATATTGGGGATCATGTATTGTTGCGTGTGGCTCCATGGAAAGGAGTTACAAGATTTGGGAAGAGAGAAAAGCTCAATCCACATTTTATTGGTCCATTTCAGATTCTTGACCGAGTAGAAAATGTGGCCTATAGACTCGCGTTACCTCCAAGTATGTCTCATGTTTATAATATTTTTCATATATCTGTGCTACGTAAATATGTGAAAGATCCAAACCACGTTATTGAGTTAGAACCGGACGAGATAGCCAAAGACTTAACGTACGAAGAGGTACCTATCAAGATCTTGGATAGGAAGGAGCATGTCCTACGCACGAAAGTTATACCACAAGTTAAATTTTTGTGGAGAAACCATGCTATTGAGGAAATGGCCTGGGAGTTGGAAACGGAAAAGAAAGCGAGGTATCCTCATCTTTTCGAAACACCAGGTACGTACGTCAATTTCGAGGACGAAATTTCATAAGGAGGGGAGGTTGTAAGACCCCAAATTATTAATAAATAAAATTTAAATTTCCTCTATTTATTATTTTAAAATAGTAAGGGTTAAATTGATTAATGAGGTTAGTTATGGGTAAAATACGCAAATATTTCAAATAAGCAAGTGGTCATAAAATATTCATTGTTGTCGGAGAATATTCGTTTGGTCGTGAAATATTCTTGTTGTCAGAGAATATTTGTACGACGGCGCAGCCTTGTGTGGGCCCCATAACGGAAAGCGATTGGATGAAGAAAACGATAAAAACAAGTTGTTTATAAATAACGGCGTAGTTGTTACCGTTAATACTGTTGGAATACCTGGTGGTTAAAACACAGTAATACGCGTTGTTGCACAGTAGCACACGGTATTGCACCAATTATTGATTTTTACGTAAGAAGACATTACTCAATAATTGTTACAGTAATTACTGTTTAGTATTTTATTTTATGGATTCAATAATTGATGCGTTGATATGTTATATTACTGTTGTTTTAATAATTGTCACTACACAGTATTTTCTATTATCGGAGCAATAATTCATATTATTTGAATAATATTATTAGATAACATTATTGGCAATGTCTAGAAAGTTCTGTCTAAGTAGAGGTTTGGTCATCTAATTGCGCGCCAGTAAGGAGAGATCCTTATTGGAAAGCCCCCTCTTTCCTAGGAACGGCCTGGTTGCCAGTACTGTGATTCTGTAATATTATTTGTGAATAATTAATTATTAATTTATATAATGAGAAAAATATTCATTTTATGTGGATATAGATGGAGAAAATTTTTACAGTGACAATTGTTAAAAATCGATATTTTATCTTTTCTAATAAAATAATATTTTATTATATTATTATAATATAATAATGATGATATTTTTATAATAAATGTGGGATATATGAGTATATGAGGAGGAAGAGTATTTTGTGGCATTAAATGATTAACACATGTTTTGTGTGTCGGTGGACCCTAATAATTGACTGAAATTTTATTATAGCCTGTAAAATCGTCCGTTTATGAATTTCGGTCAATTTTTGTTTAGAATTTGGAAAAACTTTCTTCTGTAAAGTTGTAGATAATGGAATTTCCTATGGAAAGTCGCGCGTTTCGAATTTTTTTGATAAAAGGGCTATTTATTATGAATTATTGAAGTTTCGAAGCTCCGAAATAATTAATTTTTGGAAGTTTAAAATATTTTAAATAACAAAAACGTTTTTTTTCATTATGGTGTGTTACACATGTGTGTTGAATGAGCTAAATTCAGTTCTTGGAAGGTTGGAATAGGAAAATTTAATTTATATATTAATATTATATTAAATTTTCTGCTTTGGTGTTCTAAGCATTTTTCTATAAATAGAGTGCTTAGGTTAGAATTGAAAATCACACCAGAAACTACAGATTTCTCTCTCTTTCTCTCTCTATAATATCGAGCGTATTTTGTGAGTATTTTTATACTTGGAGTATTGCTATACGGTGCAAGTTTCCTTCAGCACTATATCCGGTAGTCCAGCCAGAAGTACTATTCTTTCGAAGTAAGGGATGTTATTTTATTCAAAAATGATGTTATTTCTTCAATATCATTATGCCGAAATATTGGTTGAAAATTTTTATCAAATTTGGAACTTTTAATGTCGGGGTTACTATTCATGAGTTACTATTCACGAGTTACTATTCACCGAAAAATAAAATTTTCTTCTTTTCGTCCAAAATATCTATTCTGGATACTAGCTTTGATTGTATCCATGTTTTGATCATTCTTGAATTTTACTTCACTATGATTATTTATAAGGTATTTTTGGACATGGATAAATCGAAATACGAATCCTTAATATTTGTTATTTTGTTTCACTGAATTCGTTTCCTTTAAAATATTTTTCATGATCCTCAGTTCTAAATGATGATATAACTGAATATCTTTGGCCTGTAGTGCAAAGATTAATAATTTCTGATGAATATCTTTGGCCCGTAGTGCAAAGATGAACAGGTGTTGAGATGAACATGACCAACTGATAAATATCTTTGGCTTGTAGTGAAAAGATGATTATTGATTGATGTTACAGGGATAAAATATTGATGATGGACTTTTAAATTCATAGATAATAGTAGATTTCATTCTCTACGTAACTCTTCTATGAATTATTATTTTCCACTGCGAATATTGATTTAAAACTTGTTGTCTATTGTATTCTATTAGATTTTTTTTCTGTTGAAGACTAACGATAATTTATTCTGTATTATCTTAGTCATAATATTCTTTACTGGGCTAGTTGAGCTCACCCTTTTCCTTTTTGTTCCATTTTTCTCAGGAGGCGAGAATGTAGCGAGTACTAGTTGGGGTATGGAATGATGGTTCTAGAAGTTATTTTAGTAGTCCTCACCATTTTTGTGAAATAATTTATCAATAATGAGGACTTATTTGAGTGTGGATATTATCTAGATGACAATATTTGTATTTAAACTCACAGTTCTTGTGTTGTAATAATAAAGATGTAGTTGTTTCTGTACCATGTATTTTGACGACTCAGAATGGGTGTTGTATACCTATTTTGGGGGCGTCACATTTTTCTTTTTGTTGTTATACGACTCGATCAAATTAAAATTACATTTAAAAAAACCCATGGGTAAGTATAAGAATCGATCTAATAAATTACAAAGATGAGTACATTAGCGAATAACAAATATTGATAATAGAAAGATTTGCCAGAGTTCAATAATTAAAAATAGTCACTACAATTACAATTTGTTTTTTTTTTGAAAAACAATATATTTATTAGAGCCTAATTTTTTAATAGCACTTTAACACGCAAGTATACGCGTTCAATTGTAATATTCAGCAAGCAAGAATATCGTTCCCATGAGGAAATAGACTAATATTTATCAATTACTAATTTCAATGCAATTAATCCTATTTTAAACTACGAAATATTGCTTGTGATTTCAAAATTAAACTTAACAAAACTAATAATTAAAATCAGAATTTCACAAGAATAACTGCAGATTTAACAGGTTAAGATTACAACTTCCCTTAGTATTTCATTTAAACCAATTTACTTCTCATTTAAATCAATTAATTAATATGAATCATTATCCATGAATACTTTATAAAATTCACGCGTTTCTTCCAAAGACACGTGAACAAATTCTCCTAAATCCGATCCTTAAGACACATAATTACAAGGAACACCCCAGTTAATCAACTCACTATATTCCTATGTGAATCAAGTTAATTAGGGTTTAACGCACAAATTCTTTCAATGGATACAAAAGACACATATGTATATTCCTATCCTACATGCTAATCATATTAACCTTAATCAGATTATATGAACAGATGTTATCATATCCAGATCTCAATCTATACTCCATCTTCCAATTTTATATAGATTATCACAATAATTGATGGCCAAACAATTAATCAATAAGTAAAAGATATAATAAATAATTCAATAAAAATTAACAAATCTAATACAACAATATATTACCTTGTTATCAAATCATCAAATCTTACCCTGTTATTTTCTAATATAGTGCGTGTGTGCTCAAGAACAATGCTAACTAATACAACGCTAAATACAACACATAATAAATCTCTTGAAAGGCATCATATAGTATAAACTCACAAAATTCACGAACAAGCTAGATCCAACTAAAGTCAAACATCCACCAAATTGAAGAGTTCAATCTGGGATACTTATGCTTTACTTATCATTTCGGGGGCTTTTTGCGCTTTTCCCGTTTTATTTATTTATTTATTTTTATTTTTTTTGAATGATGGATAGTGAGTGCGCTTTACACTCCATCTCACGCCTGCGTTTATGGGGAGTGTATTTCACGCTTCTCCTCGACCCACCACAGGACTCAATTTATTCAACTCAATATCTTTTTTTTTCTTGTTTTTTAGCTTATGTACCCCAAATATTCCCCCAAACTTAAGTTTTTGTCTAAATTCAGTCATCTCCGCCTATTCATGTCTTTCATTCATTCAAACTAGTCTTATCCTCAAGAAGTCCATTACGTGTCAATTTAGACTCAATCAATCAACATAGTTGTTTTTACTGTGCTATCCTTATTATATCAGGTTAAAACATGTAAAGATTCAAATCATGATAAGAAATCACATCAAAGTCTTAATAGTCAATACTATACTTGTCTACTCAATTCCAATCTCATCATTGGCCAAAACAGACCTAAACTATCTAACAGCTGGAACATGTTATTTTTCTTCTTTTTTTTAAGAATTCGAATGAAAACTACATGAAAAACTATAAAATGAATAAGTTATACTAAATGAATGCAACTAAATGACTGCAATGAATAAGTTATACTAAATGAATGCAGCTGGAACTGGAAGAAAGCACCCCCAAACTTAACATATGCAATGTCCTCATTGTATATAAAAAAACATAAGAAATTAGGCACTGAGGACTTCCCTGAAAGATTGAAGCTTTACTCTTCATCAGCATCATCTACTTCTTCTGTATTAGCATCATCCTTAGGAGTTAAGTCAGTCTGGAGGGTACACAGACAAGGGTGGAGGTGGTGGGAACTGTTATGGAGCGACAATCACTTGCAGGCTTAGACCCCTGTGTGAACCTCCTCCAAACTTGGTTTAGAGAAAATCTTGGAGCTTGAACTTTGCTTTGAATTGTTGCTGTTGGAATCCATGTAGGAGATAAAGAAGTTGACTTTAGCTTGCTTTTTTCTTGATTGTGGTTTGGAGAAGATGAATTAGATTTTGATTGGCAGAGTGCAAGAGTTGGTGTTATTGTGGTGCAAGGGCTTGGAAGGAGTTGATTTTGAATTAGGAGTGAAAGGAATTGGGTTTGAATTAGAATTGCCTTACTTAGGGCTTTATTTTTTTTCAAGTGCACAGGTAGAGCGCCTAGGCGCTTGAAATTGTGAAGGTTGGAGCGCTTAAGCGCTTAGGTGCTTGGGAGCAGAATCTGATGGTGATGGTGAGCGCCTAAGCGCTTGAAAATAGCTTGGAGTGGGCGCCTAGGCGCTTGGGCGTGTCTGGGCATTCTGCAGTTAAGCGCCTAGGCGCTTGGAATAGGCTTGTTTTGGGCGCCTAGGCGCTTGAGCCAGCCTTAGCCAAAATTTATGCTCTTTTATCCTTCTAACCTGCAAGCCATGAACCCAATTCTCAATTATCATTTGTAAGGAGATTACAACTGAACATACAACCCTAAACTAAGATAAAATATATAGCTAAATGAAATAAAATACTAAAATAAAATTAATGAACTAAAATTTAAGGAGATAAAATGTAAGTCTAGGTTTCCTCCTAGTGAGCGCTTAGTTTAACGTCCTCAGTCCGACTGCTTCAACTTTCTCTATCCAATTCCCCTTGGAAAATTGAGAAACCCTCCATCCATTAGTAATAACGTAACTTCCGAGAGTTTCCCATCAGTAAGGGTTATTGATTCAAATTCACCTAGCTTGTTCTTTTTAGGTAGAATCTCTTTTACAACCTTCAAATAACTAGGCATTTTTCGAGTTGTATCTGTGAACGAATTTTTACTTTGAAGCTTTTCCAGAACAACTGGTTCTTCATCTCTCTTCCCATTCTCTTCACACCATGGCACCAATTTTAAGCTAGCTTCCATGTTATATATAGCTTTATCGAAAAAATGACTACCAATTGGGCACGAGATTGCAAATCTAGTCGGATCCTTAAACTTTGGTGGGGAAGATATATGGGGCACTATCAAAGTCGGTTCATCTATGTCGGAACTCAAGGCTAGATCTTTGGCGACCTTCTTTTCATGCTCCCCACTTGTCTCCTCCCTAGCCACATCCTTTTCTGTTGGCACATCCGGTTCCAGATTTAGCAAGGGCAATCCATCAGTCTCCGGAACTATATTGGTTGACACTTCACCTTGAGGTCGATTGATAATGGCATTAAAAAGTTGTCCCACCTGGTTCTTAAGATTTTCAATCGACATCTCCTGACTATTTGTCTGCTCCTCAATCAAAACCATGAACTTGGAAATAAGTCCCTCCAAGTTTAAAATCCTTTCTTCTTCATGATTATGAGCTTGAACTGGTAATTTAGGAGTGTATGATTGGCTTGGAGCAAAGGGTTGGGCTAGATTGTCATTGCTCCATGAAAACTTTAGCGAATTCCCCCAGTCATGATGATAATTACTGGAATATTAATAATTATTAGGGTAATCGTCGAAGTTGTCACTATATTGTACCGACTCGAAACTGAGGGCACATTAATGACTCGGATGGTTTTCACCGCAATAATCACATATTACCGCTACACTTTGAATAAATTGTGCTGATGAAGCGTTAATCTTCCTCGAAAGTGTCCCAAATTGTACTGACAATTCATCGAGTCCATAATTATCTACCTCTCTTGGCCGAGTCATTCTCGAATATGGCCAATGATAGTCATAGTTGTCCATGGTACCTGAAAAAGAAATAGACTAGAGAGAGAAATAAAAAAAATATTTAAATTAAGATTAATTTGATTGAAATTAATAATGACAAAATATTAAACTAATTTTCCCAGCAACGGCGCCAAAAACTTGGTGCCTCATTTTTTAATAGCACTTTAACACGCAAGTATATGCGTTCAATTGTAATATTCAGCAAGCAAGGATATCGTTCCCACGAGAAAATAGACTAATATTTATCAATTACTAATTTCAATGCAATTAATCCTATTTTAAACTACGAAATATTGTTTGTGATTTGAAAATTAAACTTAAAAAAACTGATAATTAAAATCAGAATTTCACAAGAATAACTGCAGATTTAACAGGTTAAGATTACAACTTCCCTTAGTATTTCATTTAAACCATTTTACTTCCCATTTAAATCAATTAATTAATATGAATCATTATCCACGAATACTTTATAAAATTCACGCGTTTCTTCCAAAGACACGTGAACAAATCCTCCTCAATCCGATCCTTAAGACACAGAATTACAAGGAACACCCCAGTTAATCAAGTCACTATATTCCTATGTGAATCAAGTTAATTAGGGCTTAACGCACAAATTCTTTTAATGGATACAAAAGACACATAGGTATATTCCTCTCCTACATGATAATCATATTAACCCTAATCAGATTATATGAACAGATGTTATCATATCCAGATCTCAATCTATACTCCATCTTCCAATTTTATATAGATTATCACAATAATTGATGGCCAAACAATTAATCAATAAGCAAAAGATATAATAAACAATTCAATAAAAATCAACTTTCATTCAGTGGGAAGATTTAATTTAAACTACATATCAAGTTCCGTTGCAATCTTAATGAAAATTTAGTTCATAATCATAATAAAGAAAAACATCATCCAGATTAATAATCCAAACATCCCAGATAATTACAAAAGATAAAACTAGAGAAGAGAGGAAGAAACTCTGAATTTGCTCAAATACTCTCTCTTTGATCTTTAGCCCTTGCAATTCTCCTTCGTGTTTTTCTTCGTTGTCCTCTCTCTACAAATCTCCTGAAAAATTAAGTGATCCCTCTTTTCTGATGTCTTCTCCTATTTGTATTAGTCTCCCACCTCATTCAGATTCCTTTTCGGCTTCAAAAACCCACTTGGCAGTAGAAAATCCTCCTTTTTGCTGCACATAAGCGCCTAGGCGCTCAACACAAGTCATTTCTAAGCGCCTAGGCGCTTGACCAGGACCGCGTAATTATAAAAATGCCACTCAGCTCTAATATTAATGAATTTTGACCTTTTTCTTCTCCCAAATGACCAATTTGTCCCTCCAGCTCCAACTTATAAGAAATAAACACAAAACACATAGAAAGATACTAAAAAACAATTAAAGATAGTAATAATTAAGTTTAATAATATCAGATTCATAGGTATAAAATCTACTCATCAAATACCCCCAAACTTAACCAATTGCTTGTCCCCAAGCAATAAAACACAATGCAACAACTAAATATGCAATGCAAATTCAAATGCGGCTATCTACATGCCTAAAATTCCAGCAGCCAAACCGAACAAAATCTATTCATCAAGCCTTAGAGAAATCACAATAAATATGCTAGTACTTCATACCAAGACAGATCAATAATTTCCTAGTCGATCATCAAATCTTACCCTGTTATTTTCTGATATAGTGCGTGTGTGCTCAAGAACAATGCTAACTAATACAACGCTAAATACAACACATAATAGATCTCTTGAAAGGCATCATATAGTATAAACTCACAAAATTCACGAACAAGCTAGATCCAACTAAAGTCAAACATCCACCAAATTGAAGAGTTCAATCTGAGATACTTATGCTTTACTTATCATTTCGGGGGCTTTTTGCTCTTTTCCCGTTTTATTTATTTGTTTTTTTTTTATTTTTTTTTGAATGATGGATAGTGAGTGCGCTTTACGCTCCATCTCACGCCTGTGTTTATGGGGAGTGTATTTCACGCTTCTCCTCGACCCACCACAGGACTCAATTTATTCAACTCAATATCTTTTTTTTTCTTGTTTTTTAGCTTATTACCCCAAATATTCCCCCAAACTTAAGTTTTTGTCTAAATTCAGTCATCTCCGCCTATTCATGTCTTTCATTCATTCAAACTAGTCTTATCCTCAAGAAGTCCATTACGTGTCAATTTAGACTCAATCAATCAACATAGTTGTTTTTACTGTGCTATCCTTATTATATCAGGTTAAAACATGTAAAGATTCAAATCATGATAAGAAATCACATCAAAGTCTTAATAGTCAATACTATACTTGTCTACTCAATTTCAATCTCATCATTGGCCAAAACAGACCTAAACTATCTAACAGCTGGAACATGTTATTTTTCTTCTTTTTTTTAAGAATTCGAATGAAAACTACATGAAAAACTATAAAATGAATAAGTTATACTAAATGAATGCAACTAAATGACTGCAATGAATAAGTTATACTAAATGAATGTAGCTGGAACTGGAAGAAAGCACCCCCAAACATAACATATGCAATGTCCTCATTGTATATAAAAAAACATAAGAAATTAGGCATTGAGGACTTCCCTGAAAGATTGAAGCTTTACTCTTCATCAGCATCATCTACTTCTTCTGTATTAGCATCATCCTTAGGAGCTAAGTCAGTCTGTAGGGTACACGGACAAGGGTGGAGGTGGTGGGAACTGTTATGGAGCGACAATCACTTGCAGGCTTAGACCCCTGTGTGAACCTCCCCCAAACTTGGTTTAGAGAAAATCTTGGAGCTTGAACTTTGCTTTGAATTGTTGCTGTTGGAATCCATGTAGGAGATAAAGAAGTTGACTTTAGCTTGCTTTTTTCTTGATTGTGGTTTGGAGAAGATGAATTAGATTTTGATTGGGAGAGTGCAAGAGTTGGTGTTATTGTGGTGCAAGGGCTTGGAAGGAGTTGATTTTGAATTAGGAGTGAAAGGAATTGGGTTTGAATTAGAATTGCCTTACTTAGGGCTTTATTTTTTTTCGAGTGCACAGGTAGAGCGCCTAGGCGCTTGAAATTGTGAAGGTTGGAGCACCTAGGTGCTTGGGAGCAGAATCTGATGGTGCTGGTGAGCGCCTAAGCGCTTGAAAATAGCTTGGAGTGGGCGCCTAAGCGTTTGGGCGTATTTGGGCATTCTGCAGTTAAGTGCCTAGGCGCTTGGAATAGGCTTGTTTTGGGCGCCTAGGCGCTTGAGCCAGCCTTAGCCAAAATTTATGCTCTTTTATCCTCCTAACCTGTAAGCCATGAACCCAATTCTCAATTATCATTTGTAAGGAGATTACAACTGAACATACAACCCTAAACTAAGATAAAATATATAGCTAAATGAAATAAAATACTAAAATAAAATTAATGAACTAAAATTTAAGGAGATAAAATGTAAGTCTAGGTTGCCTCCCAGTGAGCACTTAGTTTAACGTCCTCAGCCCGACTGCTTCAACTTTCTCTATCCAATTCCTCTTAGAAAATTGAGAAACCCTCCATCCATTAGTAATAATGTAACTTCCGAGAGTTTCCCATTAGTAAGGGTTATTGATTCAAATTCACCTAGCTTGTTCTTTTTAGGTAGATTCTCTTTAACAACCTTCAAATAACTAGGCATTTTCCGAGTTGTATCTGTGAACGAATTTTTACTTTGAAGCTTTTCTAGAACAACTAGTTCTTCATTTCTCTTCCCATTCTCTTCACACCATGGCACCAATTTTAAGCTAGCTTCCATGTTATATATAGCTTTATCGAAAAAATGACTACCAATTGGGCACGAGATTGCAAATCTAGTCGGATCCTTAAACTTTGGTGGAGAAGATATATGGGGCACTATCAAAGTCGGTTCATCTATGTCGGAACTCAAGGCTAGATCTTTGGCGACCTTCTTTTCCTACTCCCCACTTGTCTCCTCCCTTTCCACGTCCTTTTCTTTTGGCACATCCGGTTCCAGATTTAGCAAGGGCAATCCATCAGTATCGGGAACTATGTTGCTTGACACTTCACCTTGAGGTCGATTGATAATGGCATTGAAAAGTTGTCCCACCTGGTTCTTAAGATTTTGAATCGACATCTCCTGACTATTTGTTTGCTCCTCAATCAAAACCATGAACTTGGAAATAAGTCCCTCCAAGTTTAAAATCCTTTATTCTTCATGATTATGAGCTTGAACTGGTAATTTAGGAGTGTATAATTGGCTTGGAACAAAGGGTTGGGCTGGATTGTCATCGCTCCATGAAAACTTTAGCAGATTCCCCCAGTCATGATGATAATTACTGGAATATTCATAATTATTAGGGTAATCATCGAAGTTGTCACTATATTGTACCGACTCGAAACTGATGGCGTATTGACGACTCGGATGGTTTCCACCGCAATAATCACATATTACCGCTACACTTTGAATAAATTGTGCTGATGAAGCGTTAATCTTCCTTGAAAGTGTCCCAAATTGTGCTGACAATTCATCGAGACCATAATTCTCTGCCTCTCTTGGCCGGGTCATTCTCGAATATGGCCAATGATAGTCATAGTTGTCCATGGTACCTGAAAAAGAATTAGACTAGAGAGAGAAATAAAAAAAAATATTTAAATTAAGATTAATTTGATTGAAATTAATAATAACAAAATATTAAACAAATTTCCCCGGTAACGGCGCCAAAAACTTGGTGCCTAATTTTTTAATAGCACTTTAATACGCAAGTATACGCGTTCAATTGTAATATTCAGCAAGCAAGGATATCATTCCCACGAGAAAATAGACTAATATTTAGCAATTACTAATTTCAATGCAATTAATTCTATTTTAAACTACAAAATATTGTTTGTGATTTGAAAATTAAACTTAACAAAACTAATAATTAAAATCAAAATTTCACAAGAATAACTGTAGATTTAACAGGTTAAGATTATAACTTCCCTTAGTATTTCATTTAAACCAATTTACTTCCCATTTAAATCAATTAATTAATATGAATCATTATCCACGAATACTTTATAAAATTCGCGCGTTTCTTCCAAAGACACGTGAACAAATCCTCCTAAATCCGATCCTTTAGACACAGAATTACAAGGAACACCCCAGTTAATCAACTCACTATATTCCTATGTGAATCAAGTTAATTAGGGTTTAACGCACAAATTCTTTCAATGGATACAAAAGACACATAGGTATATTGCTATCCTACATGCTAATCATATTAACCCTAATCATATTATATGAACAGATGTTATCATATCCAGATCTCAATCTATACTCCATCTTCCAATTTTATATAGATTATCACAATAATTGATGGCCAAACAATTAATCAATAAGCAAAAGATATAATAAACAATTCAATAAAAATCAACTTTCATTCAGTGGGAAGATTTAATTTAAACTACATACCAAGATCCGTTGCAATCTTAATGAAAATTTAGTTCATAATTGTAAGACCCCGAATTTTATGAAATAAAAGTATTCAAATTTTCTTATAATTACAATTTAGTAAATGGTTAAATTGATAAAAAGTTAAAGTTATGGGTGGAATGTGAAAATTTTTCAAAATAAACAAGTTGTTATAAAATAATTATTGTTGTCGGGAAATATTCGTTGGTCGTGGAATATTCTTTTTGTCGGGGAATATTCATACGATGGCGCAGACATTTATGGACCCCATAACAGAATAACTGTCGAATGAAGAAAATGACAAATTTGAGTTTTTACAAATAACGGCGTAGTTGTTACCGTTAACACTGTTAGAATACCCGGTGGTTAAAATACAGTAATACGCGTAGTTGCACAGTAGCACACGGTATTGCACAGTATTTTTTTTAATTATTAATTCTTACGTAAGAAGGCACTACTGAATAATTGTCATAGTAATTACTGTTCAATATTTTATTTTATTGATTCAATAATTGCTGCATTGATATTTTATATTATTGTTGTTTCAATAATTGTTGCTGCACAGTATTTTCCATTATCGGAGCAATAATTCATATTATCTGAATAATATTATTAGATAACATTATTGGCAATGTCTAGAAAGTTCTGTATAAGGAGAGGTTTGGTCATCTAATTGCGCGCCAGTAAGGAAGAGATCCTTATTGGAAAGCCCCCTCTTTCCTAAGAACTGCCTGGTTGTCAGTAATGTGATTCTATAATATTATTTGTAAATAATTAATTATTGATTTATATGATGAGGAAAATATTGATTTTATGTGGATATAGATGGAGAAAAAATTTAATGTGACAATTATTAAAAATTAATATTTTATCTTTTCTGATAAAATAATTCATTTAAATATATTATTGTAATAGTATATTAATGGTGATATTTTTACAATGAATGTGGGATATATGAATAAATGAGGAGGAAGAGTATTTTTGTTGGATTAAATGTTTAACACATGTTTTGTGTGTTGGTGGACACAATTCTTGGCCGAAAATTTATTATAGACTGTAAAATCGTCCGTTTATGGATTTCGGTCAATTTCTGTTTGGAATTTGGAAAAACTTTCTTCTGCAAAGTTGTAGAGAATTGAATTTCCTATAAAAAATCACGAGATTCGAATTTTCTGACAAAAAGGGCTATTTATTATGAATTATTAAAGTTCTGAAGTTCTGAAATTATTGAATTTTGGAAGTTTTAATTATTTTTATTAAGAAAAACATTTTTTCTTACTTTTTCTAGAAGGTTAGCATGTGTTTATGGCTGAATTCAAGTATCTAGAGGTGGGCTTGAATATTTTCTAATTATATTAATATTATATTCAATTTTCTGCTTTAGTGTTCTAAGTATTTTCCTATAAATAGGGTGCTTAGGTTAGAATTGAAAATCACACCAGAAACTGAAGTTTTCTCTCTATTTCTCTCTCTATATTATTGAGTGTATTCTTGTGAGTATTTTGATATCTTGAGTGTTGCTATACGGTGCAAGTTCGTTTAGCGTTATTCTAGTCAGGAGTACTGCTCTTTTGAGGTAAGGGATAGTAAGGGATGTTATTTTTTTTATCAATGATATTATTTCTTTCAATATCATTATACCGGAATATTGGTAAGATTTTTCTTGTAAAATTCTTATCTTTTCATGTCGGGGTTACTATTCATGAGTTACTATTCATGAGTTACTATTCATGAGTTACTATTCATGAGTTACTATTCACGAGTTACTATTCAGGAGTTACTATTCACGAGTTATTATTCACGAGTTACTATTCACGAGTTACTATTCACGAGTTACTATTCACGAGTTACTATTCATGAGTTACTATTCATGGGTTACTATTCACGAGTTACTATTCATGACAAAATTGGTTTCTTTTTCTAACCAAATTATAGTTGATTTATGAATATAACTCTTGAGATTAAATCTATATGTTGATTATATTGATTTTATTATCATATATAACATTTTTATAACCCTAATGATGATATTTCTCTTTGACTTGAGTGTAAAGATGGGTAGATTTTTGGTACGATCATGACTATGGGTTCTCTTTGGCCAATAGTGCAAAGTTGAATTTTTGACTGGTATGATCATGACCATTGAATTTATAAGTGAATATCTTTAGCTTAAGTACAAAGGTGAATTGATTAACATGGTTATAATTATTGGTTATATAAATTCTGAAATGATTATATATTTCTTTGAGATAATAATATATTTGGCATGTAGTGCAAATATGAACTATTGAGGAATATCTTTGGCCTGTAGTGCAAAGATGAGTTGTTGATGAATATCTTTGGCCCGTAGTGCAAAGATGACTTGTTGTTGAATATCTTTGGCATGTAGTGCAAATATGACCTGTTGTTGAATATCTTTGGCCTGTAGTGCAAAGATGAACTGTTGATGAATATCTTTGGCCAGTAGTGCAAAGATGAATTTATTAGTAGGATTATGAACATGAACTGTGATTTGGTATAACCATGATCTTTGATGTTTCAGATAAAGACAGGTGTTGAAAATATTCTTCGTCCTGGGTGCAAAGAAAAAATTTAGAATCACAATTATGATTATGAGTTATTCATATGATTGTGGAAAGGAACTGTTGAGTGATGTTACAAGGATAAAACATTGTTGGTGTATTATTAACATGGAGAAGATAATAGACTTTATAGTCTATTTGACTCTTCTAATGGATTGCTCGTTCCGCTGCAACTATGGTTGAAATTTTTATCATCTACCATATGTTCTAAATCTCTGATTTATTACTGATGAAGACTATTGATAATTTATTTATCTTTAGTCATGATATTCTTTACTGGGCTAGTTGTGCTCACCCTTTTGTTTCATAATTCCTTTCAGGTAATAAGAGTGTAGCTGGGTCGAGCGGGGGTAACAAGGGAATAGAACGGTGGTCATCATTTAGTAGTTATATTTGGTGAAGAAAATAGGGTGATGCGAACCCAACTTTGGAAGGGTGTTTTGTCACTATCATACAAGATGTCTAATGACATACAACCTCGTGTCATCATAAGACATGATTGTGCTCATCCACTTGCTGAATATATCTACGAGCACTACCTATATAATCTTGGTGTTTGTTTGAAGTATAATTCACGATTAAAAATAGTGGAGATAATGATAAGTCAAGAGAAGACTCACCATTGGGAAGAATATGATAGTAATCTTCTCATTTTCTTTGGGGTCTATTGGGTCAACCAAGGATAATTCTGTGGCCATATGATCTCTATCATAACCTAGACGCATGGCCTCCCATGTACGAAGGTTTCCTTGAGCACTTCCCAAAGATTCTAATTTCTAAAACAGTTGTTGACTATACCTTTATGTAAGGTGTCATTGTGAGGTGCTGTCCACGGTTGGGACATGAGTCACATTTGGTATATATTTGTATCCAAACTCATAGCATATATGTTGTCGTATTTTGCACGACAATTGTTGTAATAAAGTTGTAGTTATTTTCTATACCATGTATTTGGCGACTCAGAATAGGTTGGATAGATTGGAACTATTTTGGGGGCGTCACAATAATCATAATAAAGAAAAACATCATCCAGATTAATAATCCAAACATCCCCGATAATTACAAAAGATAAAACTAGAGAAGAGAAGAAAAAACTCTGAATTTGCTCCAATACTCTCTCTTTGATCTTTAGCCCTTGCAATTCTCCTTCGTGTTTTTCTTCGTTGTCCTCTCTCTACAAATCTCTTGAAAAATTAAGTGATCCCTCTTTTCTGAAGTCTTCTCCTATCTGTATTAGTCTCTCACCTCATTCAGATTCCTTTTCGGCTTCAAAAACCCACTTGGCAGTAGAAAATCCTCCTTTTTGCTGCACATGAGCGCCTAGGCGCTCAACACAAGCCATTTCCAAGCGCCTAGGCGCTTGACCAGAACTGCGTAATTACAAAAATGCCACTTAGCTCTAATTTTAATGAATTTTGACCTTTTTCTTCTCCCAAATGACCAATTCGTCCCTCCAACTCCAACCTATAAGAAATAAACACAAAACACATAAAAAGATACTAAAAAAACAATTAAAGATAACAATAATTAAGTTTAATAATATCGGATTCATAGGTATAAAACCTACTCATCAAATACCCCAAAACTTAACCAATTGCTTGTCCCCAAGCAACAAAACACAATGCAATAACTAAATATGCAATGCAAATTCAAATGCGACTATCTACATGCCTAAAATTCCAGCAGCCAAACAGAACAAAATCTATTCATCAAGCCTTAGAGAAATCACAATAAATATGCTAGTACTTCATACCAAGACAGATCAATAATTTCCTAGTCGATCATCAAATCTTACCCTGTTATTTTCTGATATAGTGCGTGTGTGCTCAAGGACAATGCTAACTAATACAACGCTAAATACAACACATAATAAATAGTATAAACTCACAAAATTCACGAACAAGCTAGATCCAACTAAAGTCAAACATCCACCAAATTGAAGAGTTCAATCTGAGATACTTATGCTTTACTTATCATTTCGGGGGCTTTTTGCTCTTTTCCCGTTTTATTTATTTGTTTTTTTTATTTTTTTTTGAATGATGGATAGTGAGTGCGCTTCACGCTCCATCTCACGCCTGTGTTTATGGGGAGTGTATTTCACGCTTCTCCTCGACCCACCACAGGACTCAATTTATTCAACTCAATATCTTTTTTTTTCTTGTTTTTTAGCTTATGTACCCCAAATATTCCCCCAAACTTAAGTTTTTGTCTAAATTCAGTCATCTCCGCCTATTCATGTCTTTCATTCATTTAAACTAGTCTTATCCTCAAGAAGTCCATTACGTGTCAATTTAGACTCAATCAATCAACATAGTTGTTTTTACTGTGCTATCCTTATTATATCAGGTTAAAACAGATAAAGATTCAAATCATGACAAGAAATCACATCAAAGTCTTAATAGTAAATACTATACTTGTCTACTCAATTCCAATCTCATCATGTGCCAAAACAGACTTAAACTAGCTAACAGCTGGAGCATGTTATTTTTCTTCATTTTTTTTAAGAAATTCGAATGAAAACTGCATGAAAAACTACCGAATGAATAAGTTATACTAAATGAATGCAACTAAATGACTGCAATGAATAAGTTATATTAAATGAACGCAGCTGGAACTGGAAGAAAGCACCCCCAAACTTAACATATGCAATGTCCTCATTGTATATAAAAAAACATAAGAAATTAGGCACTGAGGACTTCCCTGAAAGATTGAAGCTTTACTCTTTATCAGCATCATCTACTTCTTCTATATTAGCATCATCCTTAGGAGCTAAGACAGTCGGGAGGGTACACGGACAAGGATGGAGGTGGTGGGAACTGTTATGAAGCGACAATCACTTGCAGGCTTAGACCCCTGTGTGAACCTCCCCCAAACTTGGTTTAGAGAAAATCTTGAAGCTTGAACTTGGCTTTGAATTGTTGCAGTTGGAATCCAAGTAGGAGATAAAGAAGTTGACTTTAGCTTGCTTTTTTCTTGATTGTGGTTTGCAGAAGATGAATTAGATTTTAATTGGGAGAGTGCAAGAGTTGGTGTTATTGTGGTGCAAAAGCTTGGAAGGAGTTGATTTTGAATTAGGAGTGAAAGGAATTGGGTTTGAATTAGAATTGCCTTACTTAGGGCTTTATTTTTTTTTCAAGTGCACAGGTAGAGCGCCTAGGCGCTTGAAATTGTGAAGGTTGGAGCGCCTAGGCGATTGGGAGTAGAATCTGATGGTGATGGTGAGCGCCTAAGCGCTTGAAAATAGCTTGGAGTGGGCGCCGAGGTGCTTGGGCGTGTCTGGGCATTCTGTAGTTAAGCGCCTAGGTGCTTGGAATAGGCTTTTTTTGGGCGCCTAGGCGCTTGAGCCAGCCTTAGCCAAAATTTATGCTCTTTTATCCTTCTAACCTGCAAGCCATGAACCCAATTCTCAATTATCATTTGCAAGGAGATTACAACTGAACATACAATCCTAAACTAAGATAAAATATATAGCTAAATGAAATAAAATACTAAAATAAAATTAATGAACTAAAATTTAAGGAGATAAAATGTAAGTCTAGGTTGCCTCCTAGTGAGCGCTTAGTTTAACGTCCTCAGTCCGACTGCTTCAACTTTCTCTATCCAATTCCCCTTGGAAAATTGAGAAACCCTCCATCCATTAGTAATAACGTAACTTTCGAGATTTTCCCATCAGTAAGGGTTATTGATTCAAATTCACCTAGCTTGTTCTTTTTAGGTAGATTCTCCTTTACAACCTTTAAATAACTAGGCATTTTTCGAGTTGTATCTGTGAACGAATTTTTACTTTAAAGCTTTTCCAGAACAACTGGTTCTTCATCTCTCTTCCCATTCTCTTCACACCATGGTACCAATTTTAAGCTAGCTTCCATGTCATATATAGCTTTATCAAAAAAATGACTACCAATTGGGCACGAGATTGCAAATCTAGTCGAATCCTTAAATTTTGGTGGAGAAGATATATGGGGCACTATTAAAGTCGGTTCATCTATGTCGGAACTCAAGGCTAGATCTTTGGCGACCTTCTTTTCCTGCTCCCCACTTTTCTCCTCCCTTTCCACGTCCTTTTCTTTTGGCACATCCGGTTCTAGATTTAGCAAGGGCAATCCATCAGTCTCAGGAACTATGTTTCTTGACACTTCACCTTGAGGTCGATTGATAATGGCATTGAAAAGTTGTCCCACCTAGTTCTTAAGATTTTGAATCGACATCTCCTGACTATTTGTCTGCTCCTCAATCAAAACCATGAACTTGGAAATAAGTCCCTCCAAGTTTAAAATCCTTTCTTCTTCATGATTATGAGCTTGAACTGGTAATTTAGGAGTGTATGATTGGCTTGGAGCAAAGGGTTGAGCTAGATTGTCATCGCTCCATAAAAACTTTAGCGAATTCCCCCAGTCATGATGATAATTACTGGAATATTCATAATTATTAGGGTAATCGTCGAAGTTATCACTATATTGTACCGACTTGAAACTGATGGCGCATTGATGACTCAGATGGTTTCCACCGCAATACTCACATATTACTGCTACACTTTGAATAAATTGTGCTGATGAACCGTTAATCTTCCTCGAAAGTGTCCCAAATTGTGCGGACAATTCATCGAGTCCATAATTCTATGCCTCTCTTGGCCGAGTCATTCTCGAATATGGCCAATGATAGTCATAGTTGTCCATGGTACTTGAAAAAGAATTAGACTAGAGAGAGAAATAAAATAAAATAAAAAAATATTTAAATTAAGATTAATTTGATTGAAATTAATCAGGGAGGATCTAAAGCGGACCAAAAGAACGGACCAAGGAGCGGACCAAGGCAAAAACACGCGGGTTTCAGGGTCAACCCGCGGGTTGGTCCGACCCGGACCCTGAAACCCGCGTGTTTTTGCCTTGGTCCGTTCTTTGGTCCGCTTATTTGGTCCGCTTTAGATCCTCCCCGTGAAATTAATAATGAATAAATATTAAACTAATTTCCCCGACAACGGCGCCAAAAACTTGGTGCCTAATTTTTTAATAGCACTTTAACACGCAAGTATACGCGTTCAATTGTAATATTCAGCAAGCAAGGATATCGTTCCCACGAGGAAATAGACTAATATTTATCAATTACTAATTTCAATGCAATTAATCATATTTTAAACTACGAAATATTGTTTGTGATTTGAAAATTAAACTTAACTAAACCAATAATTAAATTCAGAATTTTACAAGAATAACTGTAGATTTAACATGTTAAGATTACAACTTCCCTTAGTATTTCATTTAAACCAATTTACTTCCCATTTAAATCAATTAATTAATATGAATCATTATCCACGAATACTTTATAAAATTCACGCGTTTCTTCCAAAGACACGTGAACAAATCCTCCTAAATCCTATCCTTAAGACACGGAATTACAAGGAACACCCCAGTTAATCAACTCACTATATTCCTATGTGAATCAAGTTAATTAGGGTTTAACGCACAAATTCTTTCAATGGATACAAAAGACACATAGGTATATTTCTATCCTACATGCTAATCATATTAACCCTAATCAGATTATATGAACAGATGTTATCATATCCAGATCTCAATCTATACTCCATCTTCCAATTTTATATAGATTATCACAATAATTGATGGCCAAACAATTAATCAATAAACAAAAGATATAATAAACAATTCAATAAAAATCAACTTTCATTCTTCCCACTGAATGAATAGAGCATCACTAATTTTGTAACTAAGAGAGTAGTAACTAAACAGAGCATGATACCAACATATCATGTTATTATAATACTCCATCCATAATAAAATACTAAAAGATTAACATTGATTTTTTAAAAGTCAATTTAAACTATATTCAAATTTAAAACTAATAAGAATCCTAATTTTAGTCAATATAATTATAAAAATATTATAAAGTATCTAAAAATACTAGTTATAAGACTGGTTATTTCAAAACTAAATGAATCATGCCATTTTAAATTTAAAAATACCTAAATTAATTTTAGAAAGTTAATATTAATCATATACTTTAGTACAAAAATATTGTCAAAGATTACATACTTTATTCTTAGATATTAAGGTCACAGTATAGTCAATTATAGTTATTAAAACTGTACCAGGCCACGATAGCTCAGGACTAAATTCTCATTTTGTAGAAATGACTTGGCCAGGCCAGAGGCCTTGCCTTGCCTTGCCTTGCCTTGCCTTGCCTTGCCTTGCCTTGGCGTTTAGGAGACCACGCAGTTATAATTTATTGGCCACCTTGTTCACACCCCCTACTAGGTAAGATTAGTCACATAATTAACCCAGTTACAATTTTTAGTCTATTATGTTAGGTTGTTTACGAATAACTTTTGACAATTCTTTGAATACCGAATATGGTCTTACAAAAACATGCTTATTGGGATTATCTTAATTTAAGGCAACATTTTAATAGTCGTTGCCAAAAATTGTATAAAATATGCAACGAAAATAAAAATTGTTGCCAATGAATGTGGTCCATATTAGGCAACGAAATATAACAACAAAAAAACTTTTGTTGCCCACGATGAGGAGAAATCAAGTGGTTAGAAATTTTACAACGAATTTCTAACGAATTTTGTTTTCAAATTTTGCAACGACTTACGAATTTCGTTGTAAAAAGTGAAAGTCTGACACAATCTGCAACGAAGGACAAGTTTCGTTGCTAAACATACACTTTTAGAAACGACTTATAAAGTCGTTGCCTGAAAAATCGTTGTTAAAGCCCCATTTTTAGCAACAAAAAAACTTTTGTTGCCCACGATGACAAGAAATCAAGTGGCCAAAAATTTTGCAACGAATTTCTAACGAAATTTTTTCCCGCCAATGAATTAGCAATGAAATTTTGCAACAACTTATGAATTTCATTGCAAAAAGCGAACGTTTGACACAATCTGCAACGAAGGACAAATTTCGTTGCTAAACATATACTTTTAGCAATGACTTATAAAGTCGTTGCCCAAAAAATCGTTGCTAAAGGCCCATTTTTTGTAGTGATTGCTGAAGATTTATGTCACAAAGTCAAGATAGTGGTTCACCAACTAAAGGTCTTGGCAAATATTGCAAGTTACATAATAAAGAATATAAAAAGGGCATTTTTGTCATTTCCAAAATGATTTTAATGGCATACTTGATATTTTCCAAACCCTTAGGTTTAACCCTAAGGTTCTAACCCTTAAGTTTTAAAACTTTAGTTTCTAAAATTTCCAAATTAGGGTTTTAATATAGAAAAATAAGATTTCTAAAACATAATTAGTATTTCCTAATTAAATTAGGGTTTTCTAATCATATTAAAGTTTAGTAATCACATTAGGCTTACCAATTAGGATTAGAGTTTCCTAATTAGGGTTTAGGATTCCCGAATATGAAATTAGGGTTTCCCGACTTTCAATTAGGGTTTTTAACTGTACGTTAGGTTTTCTAAATCTGAGATTATGGTTTCTAATCTCTTATTAGGGTTTATTAATTTTAAACCTTATCCAATCAATCATTGATAAATAATTTCTATACAGTACACACACATACATATCAATATAATTATTTTAATTATATTTTCTATCGAATCCTTATCCAGAATTAGGATTAGGGTTTTTAAAGCTGTTAAGCACAACTCTACTCTTATTTTTCAGTTAATACACAAATTGACTACTACTCGAGACTCGTATCACAGATACACAACACAATATTGATAATTAATATTAATATTAATAAAAAAAAATTATTCGTAAATTTCGGATTATTCAAAATCCCTGGATATTACATTCATCCCTCCTTAAAAGGATTCCGTCCTCGGAATCACCGCTTTCTTATTCTCTATAATCTTTTAAAGTTGTATCATCAATTCATTTTTATCAACACAATATTAAATTGTGTCTCATATTCTAACCTGTGACTTGAATCTATAAAAGAAAACAATTCACAGCATTATCTAACCAAGATTACTCGCGTAATTAAATTTCTAAATGAAATAGTTACCTGTTGCCACCTCCTGAGTAGCCACTGCATCCTGTGCCGTTATATTAAATGTACGGGCTGTTGGTCTTTATGGCTGTGCAGGTCCTCGAATCACCAAGGTTTTGCTATCGGGTCCCTTGTTAACACTTTCCTTCTCCCCATTCCTCATTCGGCAGTTTCGAACCAGATGATCTGTCGATCCACATGCATAACAACCTTGTATTTTCTTTGGACTAGAACAATTGGGTGACATGTGCCCCTCTTGCCCTCAGTTGTAACATACTCCTTTCTTCTTCAGATAAACCCCTGTATGATTCTTCCCACAAGTTGCACATGGCTCTCCTACGTTCTTCTTTCCTTCTGTCCTACTACCCGACTTGGTATTTTCACTCGACTTTCTCTTGTTAGTGTTACTACCACCACTACTACTACCTCCATCATTTGTCTTCTTCTTCTCTTGGTGAAATCGAGATGCAGCTTCGCCCCCTCCTTCAGCAATTAACGCTTTCTCCATTAAAGCCGCAAACGTATTTATCTACAATACGGCTACTTTGTTGTATATACTCAGCTTCAGTCCATTCTCGAATCTTCTCACTTTTCTTGCCTCTATGTCTACCTGATGAGGTGCAAACCTCGCTAATTCGTTGAATTTAGCAGCATATTCAGAAACTGACATGTTCTCCTGCTTTAGTTCTAGAAACTTGACTTCCATGCGAGCTTGCATACTTGATGAAAAGTAGTTCTCAAAGAACAACTCCTTGAATCTTGTCCAAGTCACCACAGCTGTACCAGCTCTCGCCTGATTAGTCTCCCACCAGTAATTGGCTTCTCATTTCATCAGATATGTTACAAAAGTTGTCTTCTGCTCTTCCGTTACACGCGCAATAATGAATGCTTTCTCCATTTTCTTTACCCAAGTTTGGGCTTCAATCGGATATGTGGTCCCCTTGAATTCTGGCGGTCCTATCTCTTTAAAGTCTTTCAAATTAGCCAATCTATCAGTTGGTTGTTCTCTCGCTCTTCCTCTTCCTGCTGGAGCTCTATTCCCTATAGCTTCGCCTATCATATTTGTAAAGTTTTGCATTGGGTCAGCTTGACCTCCCTCATTATTCACTGACTGTTCTTCTCTTTGATTTCGATTCTGTCGTCTAGGCGACATTATCTGATAAAAATCTTACATTAATTCTCTTTCTCTACACAAATTCTTAACACAATAAGAATTTAACACATAGTTCTTATATAATCGCTTATTTATTCAAATAGCACTTAGCACATTTAGTACTTAACACATATTACTATCCCTTTTTAAATCATACTAGGATTAACAACACAACTTTACGCAAAAAGTTATAATTCTCCATTCACACATAGTTATTACTAGTTCGTCAAACTTACCACACTTATGAGTTCAGGAACTTGCCACAATTATATGAGTGTATGAACTTATCCTAGTCAGACCTTTGGCGTCCATTCGCTGAGGGGTTCAAAATATTTCATATAATTATGAGTCATGAACTTACCATAAGTATGAGTTTTAAGAACACAAATTAATCTTAATCTTATATTCATATAGAAAATAAAGATTTTATTCATATAAACATACTTATATTTACATAAGCTTACATATCGTTCTCGATATTACAACACTTAATATCATAACCTACTACCAAAAGTTACTACCGCTTATATCTAAGTTATCTACTGTCCACTCCCTTCACCAGTCTTCTTCTTGATGGGACACTTGTTGAATTCGTGACCCGTTCTCCCACATGAATAACACTTCCTCATATTCGGCTTAGGAAAATGTAGGGAAATATGTCCTTCCTTCTTGCAGTTGAAGCACACGTTCTTCCACATCATGCATTCTCCCGTGTGAGTCTTTCCACACTTGCTACAGACTTGCTTCTTCTTCGGGTTTGAATTTTTAGAATTAGGGCTGTTGTTGTTCCTCTTTCTCTTTTTCTTGCCTTTCTGCTGCTTGATTGTTCCTTCAGACGATCCACCACCTTCAGTCTTCATCCTTTCCACCTGCCTTGAGCTCATTCCGTTCTTCAATCATTTTGCGTAATGCTCGCTCCTTCTTCCATAACTCCTCCAAGAGAAACACTTTACTGCGGAGTTCCTGGACTTCTGCAGATAGTTGATCTTGTTCTCCAACTTTGATCTTATTCTTTTTCTCCACCCTAGCTTTCTCAGACTCTGCCTCCTCATCACCACTCAGATACATCTCGGGATAATTGTCATAATCGCTCCCCAGATTGATCATAGGTTCATCTTCACCCACCTTCTCAACTGATTCGCTTTGCGCTGGCACCTCGACTTCTGGCACTGGTGCAACAGTCGCTAGCATCTCCGCACTCATTTGATCTTCTCCAGACATCCTACAATCAGTTTAAACAACTTGATTAGTACTTCACCAGTACAACATTCTCACACTATGTGTCCAAATATCTCATTATTGATGCACTTCGACAATCCCTCACTTAAAACTCTAAATGAGTTTTCTCTATGACAACCCGAGAATTTAGAAATTTTTTAAAATTTTAATTAATTGATTTAAGGTTCAATATTAGAACCTAGACGGAAAATAAGTGTATGCGTTTGATATTTTTGAGAAGGGATTTTGAGGATTTCAAAATTCTGTGAAGGATTTAGGTGAATTATTCAAGATGAAGGGAATACGTGAATATATTCTGTGAATATGGTTATGTACATGTATAATATGTGGTTAAGGGTCAACGGTTGACCAGATAAACGATATCTGTATCAAGCCCTAATCGTATATTAATAACGTTAACGTTCGGTTAGAAAACCCTAACGAATTATAACAAAAACCCTAGAAACCGGTTCTTGAAACCCTAAGTTCAGTTCCTGGAATTTAAAACCCTAATCTGGATATTAAAATCTTAATGTGGGAATTTAAAGGTTATATATGGTTTATATATTTTAATTACAAACTTAATTAGGGATAACCCTAATAATTAATTTGATTTTTAATAATTTAGAAAACCCTAATTTTTAAAGTTTTAAACCCTAATTGATCAGTTTGAAACCCTAATAGACCTATTTGCTAAATTAGCAATTTTAATTAGGAATTATTTATCCTAATTAGCAAGATTTAATTATGATTGGGAAATTAAAATATAATTAGAAAATCCTAATTATAATTTAGAGATGTTAATTTTGTATTTAGAAAACCTAAATTTAAAATAGTAGAAAATTAATTTTTGGGAACCTTAGATTTTAGCCCTAAGGATTAAACCCTAAGGGTTAAACCCTAAGGGTTTGCTCATTTTACTTAAAAGCCCTTAATAATGGAAGCTAAATGACTAAATTACCCTTTTACATTATTGGAGAGAGGAAACATGTAAATCTAGCCATGATTTTGTAGGGGGTGGCTAACCCTAGCCCTAGCCCTAGCCTTAGCTATATATCAATTACCAACTATCTTGCCCTTTGGATCAGTCACATACATTGAATTATATCACTTATATAGATTAAAAGTAAGAAAAGTCTCACTTTATTTTTTTATTTGTCTAAGATATCTTCTCTCTCTAAATTCGGGTATGAGAGAGTGACAGGGAGTGTAAAGCTAAGCTAATATCATCTCTTAGCTTATCAAGAACAGATTCAAGGATCAGAAATCAAAAATCCAAGTTTTAAAGGTATAAAAACCCTAACTTAGAAATCCTTAGATCTGATGTTGAATGTTGTTTTTTGTTGGTTAAAGTTATGTTAGAGGGTGTCATTTGACGATCTGGGTTGCCAAAACCTCGATCCATATCATTTTGATGCTCGAATTTAAAGATTTCTCAAATCTAGAAATCTAGAAAAATGATGTCTGACAGTCAAATGTCAGGTCTCATTGATCCTTTCTTGTTAGTTGTTTTTGTGTTTTAAGAGTTTGAACTTGTTGTATGTTATAAGGTCTTGGATCTGGAACTTGAATCAAGTCCAGATCATGTGTAGATCGAGAGTTATTGCTGGTCAAACATCGTTGACCGATCACGAAGTCTGGAATCTGGGCAGCCCAGATTTGCCCAGATGGTTTCTTACAAGTTTTGCTAGCCCTTGATCTTGCAGTTGTTTGTCATCTAAGCCAAGTTGTTGGTGCTATGTTGTAGCCGGACATGAATACTACATATTAAAGGCTTTAGATCACCCAGATCCTTAACAGAGTCGAAGATAATTTGGGTCAAACTTAGTTGGCCGATCTGCCTGAAGGATGATCTAGAAAACCCAGATCCTTCAAGAACTTGTTTCCTGACACCACTTTAACCGACCTTGATATCTGTCCTGTGGTATTGTTAGACTGAAATAATGATATTTATGTATTCTCTTACATATGTTCTACAGGTTTGAAGCAATAGAACATAAAACAAATGACCAGAACCATAAGATTTGTGAACCACAAAGTGGTCCCTCGAAACTGGCTGGATTTCTGGAAAACCCAAAATCCCAACAAGCCTGTGACAGCAACTTTGTAAGCTTGAATCTTGCAACTTTGACGCTTAATGACTTAGATGATGATTCATATTTGTAGTATTACGTAAATACTACCAGATCAATGTCTTAGGAAGCCCATAAACGTTATAACCAAGAAATTAGAGCCAGTCAAACCAAACCCCTCGATTTCTGGCATGGTTTTCTGGGCATGCTCAAGAACACCCAAGAACACCTATAGCGACGGTTCTGTCGCTATAGGGCCCTTTTAGCAACAGTTTATTTAGAAAATTAATTATTTTAATTAATAAATAGATATAAATGGTTTTTAATTATTAAAAATACATAATAAATTATGAAAAATTATTTTAAAGTTCGAAAATTAGTTTTTAATTATTTTGGGTATATTTTAAAAATATTTAATATTTTTGGAATATAAAAGGATTTTATTTCTTTAATTACAATATTAAATAAATTATTTAAAAATGGTTTTAATTCATGAAAAATCATGAAAAATAATATTATGGTAAAAAAAAAGTATTTTAAGTTATTTTTAGTGACTTTTGATATTTTGTGATGAAATTCATTAATAAATTAATATTAACGGTAATTAGTTTATTTAATTAATATATTAAATAAATTATGAAAAAAATAGAATTAATGTTTTATAAATCATATAAAAATGATTTAAGGGGTATAAAATATTTTAAGTTATAAAAGATAACTTTTGATATTTTGTCACGAAAATATTAATATTTTAATATTTATAGTAATTACCGGATAATGAATTTAACGGTTTAAAAATCATATAAATATGATTTTAAGGTATTAAAAATACTTTGTAATATTATAAATATATTATAATATTATGACATGTATGTCATTAATATTTAATAATAAATAGATATTAATGATAATAGAATATTGGAGTATTTAATTCATTTAAATATGTTTTTAATTATTGAAAATTCACGATAAATGATAATAATTATATGAAAATTATTATGAGACTTAGAAAAATATTTTGACTGATAATAAAATTATTCAAGTTAATGGTTAAGTGTTTCACCAGAGTTTAACTGAACTTACACTTAAAATTTTGTCCGACTAGACCGTCGGGATGTCAGATTTGTGTCGGGTTCAACTCAGACTGCAATAGTTTGACTTGATACCGAGTCCTATGTGTATTGTAAACTGATAGGGTAATGTGTTATGTGTTTAGGTTATTCTGTGTGTGTGTGTATATATATATATATATATATATATATATATATATATATAGTATTATATTGTGATGATATTATTCTAATATTAGAGATCTATATTACTAATATTAAGTCTTCGAAAAAAGCGATATAAATTGCGTAGCGATAATCAACGGTTCAGGCAAGTTTTACTTAACTCTACTAAGAGTTGTTTCATTCAGATATGCTTATGGTTAATCATTGCTGATTGCCATTGTAGAATTGTACTCTGTACATATTGCATGTATAAGTCAGGTATGAAAGGCTGATCACCTTCATTACCAGTTGGTCCAGATATATTTGTTCATGTTTAATACTTGTTCAGTCAAAAGTTTGTTCCTGCTAGTTCATAATTATATTGTTAAATTATAGCCAGCTTATTATTCAGACTCTTTCAATCATGATATGTCTTAATAAATTTAAATTTGCTGGGCAACTTTCATGCTCACCCTTGCTATATCATGATTTAACATTGCAGATTAAGGCAAAAACGTCGGATACAGGATAAGATAAAGCCAAGTTCAGCTTGGGATAAAATATGTAGTTAATTTGTACTAGAATAGTTTGATAAATATGTTATATGTCTGATAGCTTATGAATTGTGTATAAGTTAAGGTTACTCGATTTTGGGGAAATAATGTGTACGTTTATTGTATAAATAATTTATGTTTATATCTTCCGTAAATAGTGATAGAATGATTGTACCGGATCCGCGGTGATTTGGGACCCGAATTCGGGGCTCTCACAGTCGGTATCAAAGCTGTTGGTTATAAACCTTAGGTAGAAATACCTGAGACTAATAACCGCAGTGATTAGAATAAGTACTAACTCAAATAGAGTTAGTGTGTCGGTAAGATTCAAAGACGAATCTCGACGAGTTGTTAAGACACAGAGTTTCCTAACTCTGATAATAAAGTTGAACAGTAGTGGTGAATAGATAGAGTCTAAAAGACTAATAGTACAATGATAGGAGATCGTAAAACAAAACGATTAAGATATAGAAATAAATCGTAATATATTTTATGAGATCACCCCGTAATCTGATAAGGTGATAGCAGAGAGAAGAATCAATCTGATGATTGAAAAGTTACAGCAAAGATTGTTGTGTGGCAGTTGTACTATGAAATGGTACAGATTCAGGAAAGGTTTATGAATACAGATTAAATGAAATTCGTATTGAGAAGGGAGTAGGTTTAGGTGGGGGTTCAATTGAGGACTCATGTCAGTAGCTGAGTTATATGATTCTTTGTTATGGGCGGGGAATTGTACTTGGTGTAAAAACCACTTAGTTTCTGGCACTGATAATCATTGAAATATTTGTGTCGCGCTATTTGCTATATGCATGTTAAGAGGGTGATTCCTTTCTCACATGTATAACAGATAGATAGGTTATAGGTAGAGATTATAAGGTTAAGTACGAGTTCTTAAAACACATACTTATGGTACATTCGTGACTCATAATTCTATGAAATGTTTATGAACCCCTCAGCGAATGGACGCCAAAGGTTGTCTAGGACAAGTTCTTAAACTCATATGATTGTGGCAAGTTCCTGAACTCATAAGTGTGGTAAGTTTGATGAACTGAGTATAGTTGTGTGAATGGAGTATTAAGGATAATAGGAATAGATAGACTGTTTAAGCAAATGATTATTAGTGGAGACATAGGTTTTCCAAAATTCCTAGCTATGCTAGACTCTGAACTTTTTGGACATCAAGCTAAATACGCACTATGTGCTTTTAAAAAAAAGGTAGACTCGTAATCATTTTTAAAACGGTTTAAAGTATAGTCTATGCTACTTGTTTCAGCTAGACGCAAATGATTTGAAATATCAAAATATATTTTATTTATCACTCATGTACCATGTAACCTGGTGCAGAGATGATAAAAAGGTGATATAGTTATAAATATAGGAATACTTAGTGTGAATTCGATCTAAAAATCATTATTCCACTATTGTATGATGTGTTATGACAAAGTCATATAATGACGGCATCCTCAAACAAACTGTTAATACAGTACGGTATCATGACGTCATTCTCAAAAATATTTTTTAAAAAATTTTAATTGGCCAACGGGGTTTGTCTACACCTAAATAATTCGATTGAATTGAATTATTGGTATGAGTCTACGCTATTCGATTCAGCTAGACTAATGTTATAAAAACTCTAAGTGTTCATTGAAAGAAATCCTATAAGACTGAGGTAAAAATTTTGTGCCTATGGCAGAGACGAGAAACAGATTCGACCAACAGTACTTAATAAGTACAGGGCATACTGGATTAATTACCCACTATGTCCGTAAGTTATGACGGTTTGCGAATTAATTTCCATATAACCTTTACGAAAATGACAGACAATAATCTGTATAAACCCTCAGCACAATTTCAAAATTTTAACTCTTGTGAGTGGTGTATTGGGTAACATGTGATGATGAGTACGAATGGTGTAAGGTGTGAGGTGTAAGGTAAATTTCGGGGATGAAATTTTTAGAAGAAGGGGTGAATGTGACAACCCGAGAATTTAGAAATTTTTTGAACTTTTAGTTAATTGATTTAAGGTTCAATATTAGAACCTAGACGGAAAATAAGTGTATACGTTTGATATTTTTGAGAAGGAATTTTGAGGATTTCAAAATTCTGTGAAGGATTTAGGTGAATTATTCCGGGTTAAAGGAATACGTGAATATATTTTGTGAATATGGTTATGTACGTGTATAATATGTGGTTAAGGGTCAAGGGTTGACCAGATAAACGATATCTGTATCAAGCCCTAATCGTATATTAAGAACGTCAACGTTCGGTTAGAAAACCATAACGAATTATAAGAAACCCTAGAAACCGGTTCTTGAAACCCTAAGTTCCGTTTTGGGAATTTAAAACCCTAATCCAGATATTAAAATCCTAATGTGGGAATTTAAAGGTTATATATGGTTTATATATTTAAATTACAAACCTAATTAGGGATAACCCTAATGATTAATTCGATTTTTAATAATTTAGTAAATCCTAATTTTTTAAAGTTTTAAACCCTAATTGATCCGTTTGAAACCCTAATGGACCTATTTTCTAAATTAGCAATTTTAATTAGGAATTATTTATCCTGATTAGCAAGATTTAATTATGATTGGGAAATTAAAATATAATTAGAAAATCCTAATTATAATTTAGAGATGTTAATTTTCTATTTAGAAAACCTAAATTTAAAATAGTAGAAAATTAATTTTTGGGAACCTTAGATTTTAACCCTAAGGATTAAACCCTAAGGGTTAAACCCTAAGGGTTTGCTTATTTTACTTAAAAGCCCTTAATAATGGAAGCTAAATGACTAAATTACCCATTTACATTATTGGAGAGAGGAGACATGTAAATCTAGCCATGATCTTGTATGGGGTGGCTAACCCTAGCCCTAGCCTTAGCTATATATCAATTACCAGCTATCTTGCCCTTTGGATCAGTCACATACATTGAATTATATCACTTATATAGATTAAAAGTAAGAAAAGTCTCACTTTATTTTTTTATTTATCCAAGACATCTTCTCTCTCTAAATTCGGGTATGAGAGAGTGAAAGGGAGTGTAAAGCTAAGCTAATATCATCTCTTAGCTTATCAAGAACAGATTCAAGGATCAGAAATCAAAAATCCAAGTTTTAAAGGTATAAAAACCCTAACTTTGAACTCTTAGATCTGATGTTGAATGTTATTTTTTGTTG
Source organism: Panax notoginseng (assembly GCA_016801055.1). Taxonomy (NCBI): domain Eukaryota; kingdom Viridiplantae; phylum Streptophyta; class Magnoliopsida; order Apiales; family Araliaceae; genus Panax; species Panax notoginseng. The sequence continues at coordinate 153,337,093 of CM029020.1, forward strand.
GTTAAAGTTATGTTAGAGGGTGTCATTTGATGATCTGGGTTGCCAAAACCTAGATCCATATCATTTTGATACTCGAATTTAAAGATTTCTCAAATCTAGAAATTGGAAAATTGATGTCTGACAGTCAAATGTTAGGTCTTATAGATCCTTTCTTGTTAGTTGTTTTTGTGTTTTAAGAGTTTGAACTTGTTGTATGTTATAAGGTCTTGGATCTGGAACTTGAATCAAGTCCAGATCATGTGTAGATCGAGAGTTATTACTGCTCAAACATCGTTGACCGATCACGAAGTCTGGAATCTGGGCAGCCCAGATTTGCCCAGATGGTTTCTGACAAGTTTTGCTAGCCCTTCATCTTGCAGTTGTTTGTCATTTAAGCCAAGTTGTTGGTGCTATGTTGTAGCCGGACATGAATACTACATATTAAAGGCTTTAGATCACCCAGATCCTTAACAGAGTCGACGATAATTTGGGTCAAACTTAGTTGACCGATCTGCCTGAAGGATGATCTAGAAAACCCAGATCCTTCAAGAACTTGTTTCCTGACACCATTTTGACCGACCTTAATATCTCTCCTGTGGTGTTGTTAGACTGAAATAATGATATTCATGTATTCTCTTACATATGTTCTACAGGTTTGAAGCAACAGAACATAAAACAAATGACCAGAACCATAAGATTTGTGAACCACAAAGTGGTCCCTCGAAACTGGCTGGATTTCTGGAAAACCAAAAAATCCCAGCAAGCCTCTGACAGCAACTTTGTAAGCTTGAATCTTGCAACTGTGACGCTTAATGACTTAGATGATGATTCATATTTGTAGTATTACATAAATACTACCAGATCAATGTCTTAGGAAGCCCAAAAACGTTATTACCAAGAAATTAGAGCCAGTCAAACCAAACCCCTCGATTTCTGACATGGTTTTCTGGCCAAGCTCAAGAACACCCAAGAACACCTATAGCGACGGTTCTGTCGCTATAGGGCCCTTTTAGCAACAGTTTATTTAGAAAATTAATTATTTTAATTAATAAATAGATATAAATGGTTTTTAATTATTAAAAATACATAATAAATTATGAAAAATTATTTTAAAGTCTGAAAATTAGTTTTTAATTATTTTGGGTATATTTTAAAAATATTTAATATTTTGGGAATATAAAAGGATTTTATTTATTTAATTACAATATTAAATAAATTATTTAAAAATGGTTTTAATTCATGAAAAATCATGAAAAATAATATTATGGTAAAAGAAAGTATTTTAAGTTATTTTTAGTGACTTTTGATATTTTGTGATGAAATTCATTAATAAATTAATATTAACGATAATTAGTTTATTTAAATAATATATTAAATAAATTATGGAAAAAAAATAGAATTAATGTTTTATAAATCATATAAAAATGATTTAAGGGGTATAAAAATATTTTAAGTTATAAAAGATAACTTTTAATATTTTGTCATGAAAATATTATTATTTTAATATTAATAGTAATTACCGGATAATGAATTTAACGGTTTAAAATCATATAAATATGATTTTAAGGTATTAAAAATACTTTGTAATATTATAAATATATTATAATATTATGACATATATTTTATTAATATTTAATAATAAATAGATATTAATGATAATAGAATATTGGAGTATTTAATTCATTTAAATACGTTTTTTAATGATTGAAAATTCACGATAAATGATAATAATTATGTGAAAATTATTATGAGACTTAGAAAAATATTTTGACTGATAATAAAATTATTTAAGTTAATGGTTAAGTGTTTCACCAGAGTTTAATTGAATTTAAACTCGAAATTTTGTCCGACTAGACCGTCGGGATGTCAGATTTGTGTCGGGTTCAACTTAGACTGCAATAATTTGACTTGATACCGAGTCCTATGTGTGTTGTAAACTGATAGGGTAATGTGTTATGTGTTTAGGTTATTCTGTGTATATATATATATATATAATAGTATTATATTGTGATGATATTATTCTAATATTAGAGATCTATATTACTAATATTAAGTCTTCGAAAAAAGCGATATAAATTGTGTAGCGGTAATCAACGGTTCAGGCAAGTTTTACTTAACTCTACTAAGAGTTGTTTCATTCAGATATGCTTATGGTTAATCATTGTTGATTGCCATTGTAGAATTGTACTCTGTACATATTGCATGTATAAGTCAGGTATGAAAGGCTGATCACCTTCATTACCAGTTGGTCCAGATATATTTGTTCATGTTTAATACTTGTTCAGTTAAAAGTTTGTTCCTGCTAGTTCACAATTATATTATTGAATTATAGCCAGCTTATTATTCAGACTATTTCAATCATGATATGTGTTAATAAATTTAAACTTGCTGGGCAACTTTCATGCTCACCCTTGCTATATCATGATTTAACATTGCAGATTAAGACAAAAACGTCGGATACAAGAAAGGATAAAGCCAAGTTTAGCTTGGGATAAAATGTGTGGCTAATTTGTGATAGAATAGTTTGATAAATATGTTATATGTCTGATAGCTTATGAATTGTGTATAAGTTAAGGTTACTCGATTTTGGAGAAATAATGTGTACGTTTATTGTATAAATAATTTATGTTTATATCGTCCGCAATTAGTGATAGAATGATTGTACCGGATCCGCAGTGGTTTGGGACCTGGATTCGGGGCTCTCACATTCTCTATCTCGCGTATGGTTATAATCCTAGGATTTTTCCCCCACCCCACTTAAGATTTATAACCTACAGCTTTGAACCAACCTGTGACACCCCCAAATTCGGGTTACCTGACCCCCGAGTTTGGTGTTCACGATCTACAATATAATACCATCTAACTACCCATTCATATAGAAATAGTAATACATATCACATTAACATATGTTGTTAATACATTAGTCTCAGGTTCTCTAACCTTAACCTTACAAACATACCCTTTAGATATACAAAAAGGGTTTACAAAACAACATATATAATACATAGTGTTATTCATAACTAATTAATCACTATGTCGTTGCCTTTATTCTTCACAGCACCTTCTGCCACTTCGTCCCTAACTGAAAAGTTTTATTTAGCAAGGGTGAGCAACAAGTTTGCCTCGCAAGTTAAGACGTACAATAACTGTATAATAATCAATAAGAACAGACTATCTAATTTGATAGGATAATACCAAAGTTCGAGAAACTTTGAAATAGCTGAACAAAGCTTTAATAATTAACAAGTCTTCTCACAATCTATGCAACACAATAATTTGATAATGAAAGAGTACAACGCTTTCAAAGTTTCTGCGATATTCTAATGAATAATCAAGAATCAATTCTACGCAATAACAAAGTGGACTATTTTTTATATTTATGTTGAGTGATCCATTGGATCTTAAACTTCTCTTCTCGGGTATATATCAGAGTTTTACTTTGACATATACGCAGGTGTATCAGATAATCATAAGGATTAAATCATACCCCTCTGCAAGTACTTAGAGCCGGCCAACTCCTTGTACCCTATATTATGCATAATACTTAATCGCGCGTAGAGACCGAATATACGACCAATAAAATGTTTTCCTCTATATAAAAGGTTGTACTTCTCAGTCTCAGAATCAAGATTTGATTTAACAATGAAATACTATGATTTCAATTCCTTTTTACTTATCGATCTATCCGAAATAATTGGCATCGATATGTCAATAAAAATTGAATTCTCTTCTCGAATCTATCAAGTTCTAACAAATATTCGTCTAGCCAGAATAATTAGCTAAGACATTTCTCAACATAATTTGACAATAAACAGGAATTATCTGTATTGTCAATATTAGCTTCTACGGATATGAACATCCAACAACAGTTATTCTACGAATGTGTATTTTCTGAATCAGTAATTCAATTTGAATTATTAAACATGCACTAACTGCGAATAATCAACAATAAATTCTTGGATGTGGTATAATTAATAATAATTAACCACTGTAATAATTGAATGAATATAACTCAAGGTTGAGTTAAGAAACTTGCCTCTTTCGCTGATTACAGCTACATAAAATACTTATCTGCGTTCGTAAGACTTATAATCAACAATATCGGTCTCACAATTAGCACAATAATTCAAAACACACAATACTATAATTTACAGTCAGTCTGTCTCCTAGACTCATTACCACATATCCACATTAGTGTTCATAACCTATATAAACACTTATCAAGTCTAACTAGTTCGGTCTAGTTGGACTTTAGTCTATTCTCGGTGTTCTAGTCACCATATCCGACAATTTACACATCTGTTGTCAATTTAACTTGGTCTCTAAGCTTCAATATTATTTTAGATAAATCAAATATCGTTTATAATATTTTTCGGAAGCTTTTAATAATATTTAAACAATTATTATAATTTATAATAATTTTTTCAAACATCGAAATCATTTTTAAATGATTTAATTATCAAAAAATCTTATTATCATTAATATTTAATAATATAAAAATATTAATAACATAATTGTCCAAATATTAAAGTTATTATTAACAACATAAAATATTTTTAAATCATTAATATTCTACTTAAATGATTTTTAAAATAATAAAAATTATTTTTAAATCATCACCATTAATATTTAAATATTAATGAATTTATTATCAAAATATTAAAAGTCATTTATTATAACTTAAAATATTTTTAAATCATTTTTCTCATTTTTAAATAATTTGTAAATCAATAAAATCGTTTCTCTATTATTCATTTAATTTAATAATTAAATAAATCTAATATCATTAATATTAATTTATTAATGAGAATTCTCCAAAAATATTGAAAATTATATTTTATAATTCAAAATATTTTCTAACATTTTATTCTCATTTAAAATAATTTTTAAATCAATAAAATTATTTTTAACTTATTTATTTAATACAATAACTAAATAAATCTAATATCATTAATATTAAATTATTAATGAAAATTCTCCTAAAATATTAAAAGTTATATTTTATAACTCAAAATATTTTTAAATACATTATTCTTATTTAAAATGATTTTTCATAATATTAAATCATTTTTCTCTTATTTATTTAATGTACTAATTAAATAAATTAAATATCATTAATATTCAAATAATTATAAATATTATTGAAAAATACCCCAAATAGTCAGAAATTATTTTTCATAATTTCAAATAATTTTTTAAACTATTTTTGGTAATTTTTATAATTTATAATTTCTGAAAATTAGGAAAAATAAAATTAAATAAATCGTCGCTATAGACCTTTAACAACGCTTTCTATCGTCTTAGGTGTTCTTGAGCTCAAGAACACTGTCAGATCCGAGTTCAAAGGTCCTGGTTTGACCGACTATAAATCACAATCTGATCATGATCTAGGCTATCTCAAGCATTGATATTGTAGTCAGTATGTAGTACTACAACTATTAACAACTATTTAGGTCATACATCAACACAACAAAAAGATCTGGACTAGCAAACCTACTGTCAAAGCATTCCTAGGTTTTCCAGAAACCCAGGTAGTCGACCAGTCACTTTCAAGCTCCATTTAATCTAGGTACTCGTCATGATTCAAGAGATATAATGGTTCAAATATGGAGTCTTTATGTCAAGGAACAATAATATAACAATGGATCAGTCAAAACATAACACAATCACAAGTTATAAACTGGTCAAAGTCTGTTAGAGGGTTGTTCATCCGATTTTCTGGAATTTCCAAAAAACAACTATCATGGTCGAGTAGGCTACTTTGACCATTTTCTACATTCGATCTATTTACTGTTTGAATGTTCTAAAAGAACTAATCTGTAGTCCAGTTAACAAGCTACAAAGTGGTTACAAATACATCATCAAACGACATCAAATCTGTCAGATCTGGGCCGTTCAAAAGGTTGTCAGACACGATTTTATACTTTCTGGGTTACCCAGATTTTGACCGGTCATGCCCGGTCAACGGGTTTTAACCGATTATATCTTATAATCTGGACATCCAATGACCCTGTTTTCACTTGCAGAACAAAGACCACATAACAAGCTACAGATTCAAACTTTAAAACAACAAAACTCATTAACAGACAAAGTTTTAAAGCCCCTGACATTTCGTTGTCAAACTACATTTCAAGCTCAAGAACAGTTTTGAAAAATCATCATTTTAAGGCACTTTGATGCTATGGGCCCATGATGGATCAACATAGATCATCTAAAAACATCATATAACACATGATTAAACACTTGAACAAAAATTTTTACAAGCATACAAGATCAAATGGCTTTCTAGGGTTTATACCTTCTTGCTAAATGTTTGATCTTAGATCTCCTTATCTAATAATGGTGTTTCTAGAGGTGATTTAGTGACTGATATACTTGCTATATTCGGAGGTTTGGTTGAGAGAAATAGTTGGTGAGAGCTTGTCTGAAAAATAGACAAGTTATGTGATTTTCTCTCTCCCAAATCTATATATATTATACTAGGTTGCTTAGATCTGATATAAGAAACTGATATTGCTGGAGATTTATGTCACAAAGTCAAGATAGTGGTTCACCAACTAAAGGTCTTGGCAAATATTGCAAGTTACATAATAAAGAATATAAAAAGGGCATTTTTGTCATTTGTAAAATGATTTAAATGGCATACTTGACATTTTTCAAACCCTTAGGTTTTAAAACTTGAGTTTCTAAAATTTCCAAATTAGGGGTTTAATATAGAAAAATAAGATTTCTAAAATATAATTAGTATTTCCTAATTAAATTAGGATTTTCTAATCATATTAAAGTTTAGTAATCACATTAGGCTTACCAATTAGGATTAGGGTTTCCCGACTTTTAATTAGTGTTTCTAACTGTACATTAGGTTATCTAAATCTGATATTAGGGTTTTTAATCTCTTATTAGGGTTTATTAATTTTAAACCTTATCCGATCAATCATTGATTTATAATTTCTATACAGTACAAACACATACAAATTAATATAATTATTTTAATTATGTTTTCTATCGAATCCTTATCCAGAATTAGGGCTAGGGTTTCTAAAGCTGTTAAGCACAACTCTACTCTTATTTTTCAGTCAATGCACAAATTGACTACTACTCGAGACTCGTATCACAGATACACAGCACAATATTGATAATTAATACTAATATTAATAATAAAAATTATTCGTAAAATTTGGATTATTCGAAATCCCGGGTTATTACATGCTCTCTACCTTGTTCCCAATCAAAATTCGGCCCTACAATATCATGAACCGTGTCATTCATACGATGGGTACTACAACCTGGATTGTGTACTTGTGCGATGTCACTATCTCTTCTCTGCCCATGTGCCCACCAACATTCTTCGTAATTATTCATGAACCCAGAAACAAGTAAATGATAGTTTACTATGTCGATGTCCATATAATTTACATTCTTACACTTCAAACAAGGACATCTTATCTTGTTTTGACCATTAACACATTCCAGGTTACTATACGTATAATCTAGAAATACTTGGCAACCAGCTCTAAATTCTGTTGTAGCACCTATCTGGGCACTTGACTTTCGTCGTCTCATCCAACTACGATCTGGATAGAGGTCCATGATACCACGGTACCTACTACAGACAACATAAGCTTATTAAACTACAATATGATTGTAAGCATGCATATTGTGACGCCCCCAAATTCAGGTACTTGAAACCCGAACTTGGTGCTTCACGATACCATTTCTATGAGCGGAATAATACTAATAATAATAACAATAATATAAATATCAAACTTAATTTACATATATCAGAGTCTAATCCCAGGTACGCGACCTTTAAACATTCATTACATAATAATTAATAGATATCCTTGTCTTAATAAAGTTAAACTATTACATAATATAGCATATATTTAATCTATTTGCTTTCCTTTTCCCTTGTTCTGGCTTGAACCTTCCGGTTGATCACGCTTAGCTGAAAATATTTAAATTTAAAGCAAGGATGAACATTTGATTGCCCAGCAAGTAATAGCAACAATAAATATTAGCTAAAAAGATTAAATATTTTCTTTGAATGACACTCATACACGAATCAACAGTTGTGAAGTAAGCTGAACCAACAATAACAACTTATCAATTCTATATTAAAATTTTAAAACTGCGTACTGACTATAAATGGAGAGCTGTCGACAGACTATGAACTTTATTTTTAATTTTTGCTAAGGTTTAGCAGAACTTCATCCGCAAACCGTCAAAACTTACGGGCGCGAGGGTGATCATCCCAATGTGCCCTGTATTGATCAATACTACATGCAAGAATGATAGTTTCGTTCATCTTATCCTTCTTAGGCGTACAAAATTTTTCCCATGTTCGGGATGTTCATACTTAGTCGGGAATTCGAACCAAAACAATTTGATTGGATACAATAAAGTTTTATTATGTTCAACGATATTTTTAAATTTGTGTCTGGCTGGGTCATATAGCTTAGAAGACTTTCAATTAACGTATACATACCAGAAATCAATAGGTATATAACAACAGGTGATTAAATACAATAATTATCCAAGTGAGGACACTTGTCTAACCATACTTAGAAATTAACGAATAGAATAAATATCTAGATTGTACAATAGTACTGTATTGGTAAACAATGATTGGATAATTTAAAAACTTGTATGAATACAAAAGATTGGATACATAATCGATAATAATATAGTTAATAATTTGGCACAATAATAATATAATTCTGAAACTTTCTTACTCATGTCCATTGCATAAAGTAAATGCAAAGTTAAGATACTTGCCTGGTCTGCTGCTTACAGTTACGTAACTTAGTTTTATCTTTTATATCACAACCTATCATTAATAAGATCATTTGTTTGATTAAAATAATATATTATATCACATAGTACTGCTATTTGCAGTTAGCACATAATCTAATCATATTGTCACTTATATTTAGCAGTCATTTGAACATAAACAAACACTTATACAGTCAAATTATCTAAGTCAAGATCAATTTCTGAAGTATGTCGGTGTACCGACGGCTTTATCGGGTAATCATCGAGTCTAAAACTCTATTCTGTAGTTCAATATTATTTGAGATATTTTAAATATCAGTCGTATCATTTTTCATAGCCTTATAATAATTTTTAAATAATTATTATAATTTATCATGATTTTTCAAACACTAGAATTATTTTTAAATGATTTAAATACTAAATAAACCTATTATCATTACTATTTAATTAATATTAAATTATTAATGAAACCATTGCCAAAATATTAAAGTTATTTATAATAACTCCAAATATTTATAAAGTATTAATATTACCCTTAAATAAATTTTAAAATAATTAAAATCATTTTTAAATAATTACCATTAATATTTAAATATTTAAATATTATTTATCAAAATATTAAAAGTTATTATTTATAACCTACAATATTTTTAAAACATTTATATCCTTTTTAAATGATTTTTAATTTAATAAAACCATTTTTAAACTATTTATTTAATATAATTATTAAATAACTCTTATATCATTTAATATTAAATTATTAATAAAATTTACATTTAAATATTAAAAGTTATATTTTATAACTTAAAATATTTTTAAACTATTTATTCTCATTTAAAATGATTTTTCTAATATTAAAATTATTTTTAAACTAATTTATTTAATATAATTATTAAAAAAATCTAATATCATTAATATTAAATAATTAATGAAATTTGCTTTAAATATTAAAAGTTATATTTTATAACTTAAAATATTATTAAATAGCTTATTATCATTTAAAATGATTTTTAATATAATAAAATCATTTTTAATTAATATATTTAATATATTTATTAAATAAATTAAATATCAAAATTATTTAAATAAATACAAATATTTATGAAAAATATGTCAAATTATTAAAAGTTAATTTTTATAACTTAAAATTATTTTTGTAATTTTCAGAATTTATTTACTATTTTTAAATAATTTTTGAAAAATAAATTAAATAAAATTAACTAAACTGTCGCTATAGCCTTTAGCGACAGAAAGTGTCGCCTTAGGTGTTCTTGAGTCATCAAGAACATTCATAGCCAGTTTCGAGGGACCAGGTTTGACCAACCATAGATGTCAGATCTAGATGTTTCTGGGCAAGGTAATATATTGATCGTGTAGTACCAGTGTAACACTATATTATCCAGTAATTAACAGGATCATTTCATAACGCATATAAGATAGGAAGCGTTGAAATCACTGTCAGACATGTTCTTCACGTTCTGGGCTGCCCAGAAACGTGAAGTCATGGCCGGTCAACGATAATCATGGCCTTAAATCATGCAATCTATTCATGTTATGGATGGTCTAGACGTCGGGCCTTCTAGAGAACCTAACAGGGTACATGTTTTGATCACTAGTCAAGTCTAAACATCAGAAATAACAAAGATCTAAGCCATTAAAAAGTTTGTCAGAACTGTTCTTGATTTTCTGAAAATTCCAGAAAACGCATTTCATGCTCATACTGCCTACTTTGACCGTTCATTACTTTGATCCTGCTTGTCATTTAGGTGATATAAAGGCTTGAACATGCAGTCCATATAACATATTATAACACGGATACAACAACACATACAAATCACATAACACAAGAGAGATTGGGACTTATGAACAAATTGTCAGACCCATCTGGGTAACTTCTGGGTTACCCAGAAACAGAAGCTTAACGGTCAACGCATTTTGACCGATTACTACATCCGATCCATTGATTTCTAAGGTTCGAGAGTGTGCTGGACTTGTAGTCATCATGACATACTATAATTTAGATACCATTATTCATCCTAACAGCTTGACAGAAAAGAGATCAAAGTCGGTCAAAGTCACTGACATAACATGTTCATCAGTTTTCTGGGTTACCCAGAAAACTAAATTCGTGTTCGGTCAACGAACTTTGACCGTGAATAACTCTTGATATACATATCTAATGATCTTGCTTCCACTTTCAGAATACTAACAACATTACCAACTACAACTCCAAACCTTTAAAACACTAAAACACATAACAGACTAGAATCTATGGGACCTGACATTCATTGTCAGACCATCATTTTCAAAAATTTCTAGATTTAGAAAATCATCAAATCCGAGCCTCTAGATGTGATGGATCTAGCATCTAGCAACCCAGATCATTGATTAACATCGCATACAATATATTACAACATAAAAACACCAGATCTAACACAGAATACATGATTAAAATTTTGGCTTAGGGTTTACCTTTCTATAAACAAAATCTTAAATCTGGCTTCTTGATCTGTTATGGGTGATCTAGGAGTTTGATGTGAGACTGAAATACTAATGATTTTCGTGGGTGAGGAGAGAGGGAGTCTTGGTTATGTGTTTGGAAATAATTGAACTAGCTTTTGGACGTTCTCTCTCTTTAATCATATATATCCCTTGTATGCAATGTATGTAGCTGATGAATTGGCTGGATTATAGACTTTGTAGGCACATGGCTAAGCTTAGGGTTGGTGACTTCCAAGATATGACAAGATTTGCTAGCAATAATTCAAGAATGGGACAAAAAAGGTATTTTGGTCAATTGCATTGTAATTTTAATGGTATTCTTGTCCATGGTACTTGAATCTAGGGTTTAATCACTAGATTTTAAATCTTAAGGTTTCTCAAATAATTTCTAGGGTTTGAAAAATTAAGTTTAAAGTTTAATAAAATTTTAATTAGAACACACTAATTAAAATTAGGATTTTTAAATAATTAGGGTTTCTTGATATTATTTGTTTTTCCCAAATTATGAATTAGGGTTTCCTAATTAACATTACAATTTGCTAAAATAATAAATAGGATTTCTAACTTTGCCATTAGGGTTCCTAATTAGCAAATTAGGGTTTCTAAGTCATAATTAGGGTTTTCCTAATTATCATTAAATTCCTTAATACTTAACCTTAATTATAATAACACAGTAACATAACAATCTCGAACTCATAATTGAGTTTCAAAATAGGGTTTGACAAATTGATATAAGGATTTTGACATTATACACCATAATCGACCAACCATTATCAAAACACACATACAGTATATAGTTATAACACTAAAAAATAATATTATATTTAATATAATATTATTATTCTCATTCATTGCTCAAAATCTAAAATTAGGGTTTGAATTCCATATCTGATTTATCTTTCTTATATAACATTATTAATTAAGTTGAAATAATTAACTTAATAATCTGAACTAAAATTCATATAACAAAATAGTAATTATAATAATTTTAATAATCATTTCATATATTGTTTAAATAATATAATAATCATATTTTCATAGAAAATAAATAATAAAAATATTTCTACTATAAAATTTATTATTATAAGAATATACTTTATAATGATCAATAATTCTAAAATAAAATTATTTGAAATTATTCATGTATTAAATAAATTTTATTGATCACATAAATACATACACATTATCTGGCACATATTCACACCTTTAAAAATAAAAAATTTATATGTAAAATTTCTTATTTATTTATATAGAAAATATCATGTTATTACATTCACCCTCCCTTATAAAGATTCCGTCCCCGGAATCACCGTTTCAAAACTTATACCTATTAGGGTACAAAGCATACACAATCATTGCAAGTAGATATCGATCATAATTGATCAAATTAACCTTTAACTATTCAGCATAAAGCTTGTCTATCTGATTATATGGAATTTTGATTTCTAAAAGAACTCAAATTCCTCCTTCAAAATTTCTTTATAAAATAATTTACTATATATATATATATATATATATATATATATATATATATATATATATATATATATATATATATATATAAGGAAATCACATATACGAAAATAAAAGTTATACGAATAATACCTGGAGTTGCATCCCCAGCAGCCACCGAATCCTGAACAGTCACTTTGAAGACTCTAGCGGTTGGTTATGTTGGTTTGTTTGTTGAAGTAGGTTCTGTTGTCGCCAGCGTCCCGCTACTTTTCCCCGTGGTCATACTCCCTGCATCCATTTTCTTTTTCGGACAGTCATTCACCTTATGCTCTGTTGATCCACACCTGAAACATCCCTTGTTCATCATTGGCTTGGGGCAGTTGGGAGAGATATGTCCCTCCTGCCCACACTTGTAACATACAAACTTACCCTTAAGACACTCTCCCGAGTGATTCTTTCCGCAATTCCCACACTGCGCAACTTGTTTCTTTCCACCTCCTAGCCTATTTCTGGTATTCCCAAAAAAATTTCCTTTCCTTTTTCCAGTCCTACCTCCACTACTCCCTTCTTCGACTCTAGCTTGATTTACCTCCCACCAAAAATTTACCCCCCCTTTTATCATATAGGTGGCAAAAGATGTCTTTTGCCCCTCCGTTACCCTAGTTATCACAAACGCTTTTACAGGGTCAGTTGATCCTCTATATCATGGCGGTTCGACTTCCTTGAAGTCTTTGAAGTTTGTCGATCAATTTTCTGGCTGATTTTTCGCGGCTGGTATTCCGTTCTGCATAGCTTGAGCGTCCATATTCGCCAAATTTTGTATCGGGTCTGGTTGTCCTCCAGCCTTGTTAACAGGTTCTTCTATCCTTTGGTTTCGTTTTCGTCTTGGCGGCATTATCTGATTAAATAAAATTATGTTTATCTAACTAATTCATAGTACTTTACACCATATAGCATAGCACATACTGCTTTAAACAGCCGTTATCCCTTTGTGACATAAAAGTCGAGAATCGCTGCCACAACTTATATAAAAATTGAGAATATTACATTACACAAACATACCTATCATATACACATCATACATATTCATCTGATACTAGTACTACTTACTTCATATGCCTTCACTAAGGATCAATTACTTAGTATTCTATATATTCTTATTATCCTTAATAATCCATTCACACCTAACTATACCGAGTTCAAACTTACCACACATTATAAGTTCAGGAACTCGACCTTAAACTTATATTCTCTAACTATACCCTGTCTATCAGTTATACTACCGTTCCTGGGTCTAATACTACATTTTCCACAATAACCACCTTATCAAGGTTGCATTCAAAGTGAGCCTCTATTTTATCTGTTGACTTTGATATTGGCTCGGTTATGGAGGTTGACTCCTTCTTTACGATCTGAGAGTATCCTAATCATATCCACCTGACATTTACACACATAAATTATCCTGATTAGTAAATAATACACACATAGAGCAAATAATAGTTTTATATTAGTTATCTTTTATTTTGTTTTACGATAAATTTATTCAATTCATATCCTTTTAAACTCTATATGAGTTATTTGTATTTTCAACGTTTCCCTCTGTCCAAAGGTTATAGCCTAAGGTCTATCCCACCTAAGGTTTCTAACCTTAAAGCTCTGATACCATATTGTGACGCCCCTAAATTCAGGTACTTGAAACCCGAACTCGGTGCTTCACGATACCATTTCTATGAGCGGAATAATACTAATAATAATAACAATAATATAAATATCAAACTTAATTTACATATATCAGAGTTTAATCCTAGGTACGCGACCTTTAAACATTCATTACATGATAATTAATAGATATCCTTATCTTAATAAAGTTAAACTATTACATAATATAGCATAAGTTTAATCTATTTGCTTTTCTTTTCCCTTGTTCTGGCCTGAACCTTCCGGTTGATCACACTTAGCTGAAAACATTTAAATTTAAAGCAAGAATGAGCATTTGATTGCCCAGCAAGTAATAGCAACAATAAATATTAGCTAAAAGGATTAAATATTTTCTTTGAATGACACTCATACAACGAATCAACAGTTGTGAAGTAGTTGTGAAGTAAGCTGAACCAACAATAACAACTTATCAATATTACATGCAAGAACGATAGTTTTGTTCATCTTATCCGCCTTAGGCGCACAAAAGTTTTCCCATGTTCGGGATGTTCACACTTAGTCGGGAATCCGAACCAAAACAATTTGATTGGATACAATAAAGTTTTATCATATTCAACGATATTTCTAAATTTGTGTCTAGCTGGGTCATATAGCTTAGACGACTTTTAATTAACGTATACATACCGAAAATCAATAGGTATATAACAACAGGTGATTAAATACAATAATTATCCAAGTGAGGACACTTGTCTAACCATACTTAGAAATTAACGAATAGAATAAATATCTAGATTGTACAATAGTACTGTATTGGTAAACAATGATTGGATAATTTAAAAACTTGTATGAATACAAAAGATTGGATACATAATCGATAATAATATAGTTAATAATTTGGCACAATAATAATATAATTATGAAACTTTCTTACTCATGTCCATTGCATAAAGTAAATGCAAACTTAAGATACTTGTCTGGTCTGCTGCTTACAGTTACGTAACTTAGTTTTATCTTTTATATCACAACCTATCATTAATAAGATCATTCGTTTGATTAGAATAATATATTATATCACATAGTACTGCTATTTGCAGTCAGCACATAATCTAATCACATTGTCACATATGTTTAGCAGTCATTTGAACATAAACAAACATTTATACAGTTAAATTATCTAAGTCCATATCAATTTTTGAAACATGTCGGTGTACCGACGGCTTTATCGGGTAATTATCGAGTCTAAAACTCTATTTTGTAGTTCAATATTACTTTAGATATTTTAAATATCAGTCGTATCATTTTTCATAGCCTTATAATAATTATTAAATAATTATTATAATTTATCATGATTTTTCAAAATTTGGAATCATTTTTAAATTATTTAAATACTAAATAATCCTATTATCATTAATATTTAATTAATATTAAATTATTAATGAAACCATTGCCAAAATATTAAAGTTATTTATAATAACTCCAAATATTTTTAAAGTATTAATATTACCCTTAAATAATTTTTAAAATAATTAAAATTATTTTTAAATAATTATCATTAATATTTAAATATTAATGTATTATTTATCAAAATATTAAAAGTCATTATTTATAATCTAAAATATTTTTAAAACATTAATATCCTTTTTAAATGATTTTTAATTCAATAAAACTATTTTTAAACTATTTATTTAATATAATTATTAAATAACTCTAATATCATTTAATATTAAATTATTAATAAAATTTACCTTTAAATATTAAAAGTTATATTTTATAACTTAAAATATTTGTAAACTATTTATTCTCATTTAAAATGATTTTTCTAATATTAAAATTATTTTTAAACTAATTTATTTAATATAATTATTAAATAAATCTAATATCATTAATATTAAATAATTAATGAAATTTACTTTAAAATATTAAATGTTATATTTTATAACTTAAAATATTATTAAATACCTTATTATCATTTAAAATGATTTTTAATATAATAAAATCATTTTTTAATTAATTAATTTATTAAATAAATTAAATATCAAAATTATTTAAATAAATACTAATATTTATGGAAAATATGTCAAATTAATAAAAGTTACTTTTTATAACTTAAAATTATTTTTGTAATTTTCAGAGTTTATTTACTATTTTTAAATAATTTTTGGAAAATAATTTAACTAAACTGTCGCCATAGCCTTTAACGACAGAAAGCGTCGCCTTAGGTGTTCTTGAGTCATCAAGATCATTCATAGCCAGCTTCGAGGGACCGAGATTGACCAACCATAGATATCAGATCTAGATATTTCTGGGCAAGGTAATATATTGATCGTGTAGCACCATTGTAGCACTATAATATCCAGCAATTAACAAGTTCATTTCATAACACATATGTAATAACCCGATATTTTTTATATAATTAAATCAGAAATTTTGCGTATAATTTTTTTTTTTATTATTATAAAAATAATTGTGAGAAATATGGGTCAGGTAATGTGTATGCATTCATGTGATAAATATAAAATTTATTTATTACATAAATAATTTTAAATAATTTTATTTTAGAATTATTGATCATTATAAATTATATTCATATAATAATTAATTTTATAGTAGATATGTGTTTATTAATTATTTTATCTGAAAATATGTTTATTTATTATTTAAATAATATATGAAATGATTATAAAATTATTATAATAATTATTTTATTTTATAATATGAAGTTACGTTAGATTAATTAAGTTAATAATTTTAACTTATTTAATAATGTTATTTATTGTGGGCAAGAAAATCGCGCCTTGCTCGCTTAGGGTTTCGTGTTGGCTGAGGAGGAGAGAAATCCACGAAGAATACGGAATTGATTAGTTGATTGTAGAGGGGAGAACGACAGGTGGGCGATTACTCCAACGACGCGTGGCAGAACCCCTAGAATCCGGAAACCGTGTTAGGGTTATTGGGATTCCAAGAGCCTTCTTCGGTTCTTCGAGTTGAGAGAGTGTTCGAATCTTGTTAGTGCTTTTTAGGTGGAATATCCGAGCCTTAAGCTACTAAAAGAGTCCGAGTCTTGTGTCCGGAGAGAAGTCCCCTTTCCAAATGGAATGGAAGGGGTATTTATAGGGTATTCTGGAAAGTAGTCATGTGCAAGGCACATGCCTTCAGGGAAATTTCAGAAATACCCTTTAGTCCTTAGAGTAATGCCCATATTGCCCTGTCCTTCTAGCCACCAATCCAATCCCTCAATCAATTCCCAAAATGAGCCGCCTCCACGAGTCTTCCGCCTCGGGACACGTGGAGGCTTCTCCCGGTCTAGCACATTTATTTCTGACTTTTTCATCTTCATTCCATTAGGTTATGCGAACCCTAACTTGCACATTTAATGAGGTCGTGGAACCCTAATTGTGCATTTAATTTAATTAGGTCATGTGAACCCTAATTTTGCACATGGGCCCACATTTGCCCCCTGCGCGAGAGTCGCATTTCCAAATAGATGATCGCGCAAGAACACTTTCAGCTTTTAGACGATTCTGCGTGACTTCACTTCACGGGTCTTGAAGACCATGGTCCTAGTAAAAGGAAAAAATACTCGTGAGCCAAACCCTTGGATTTGTTTATTTATTTATTTTTTCTGGAAATTGAAAACAAGAAAAATAATCAAATAGCATTCAATAAATAAAAGAAATTTTTATTATTTTGGGTATACAAAATCTTTCTTTTTTTATCAAACCAAATAAAATTAAATCTCAATTTTATTTTGGAAATCAAAGACTGGATTTTATTTTGGAAATAAAATCAAATCTTTCTTTATTTTGAAAATGAAATCAAATATTTTGGATTTTGGAAATAAAATCCAATCTTTCTTTATTTTAAACCCCAAATCTTTATTTATTTGATATATATATATATATATATATATATATATATATATATATATATGTATATGAGCCATTTTCGAAAATCATCTCTTCTCTTTTGAATAAAATCAAACTTTAATCTTATTCTTCTCTTGGGAATAAAATCAAGCTTTAATCTTATTCTTTTCGAAAAAATATAAACTTTTTACTTATCTTTATTTTGGAGAAGTAAGAAGTCTCTATTCATAATCCCTCGCCGCATGTCTTGCTTCTGATTAGGTGAAAGATCAGTCATTCATCCCAAGCAGTTGATTCGATAGAGCAACAGGATCTCAAAGGTATGAGGGAATAATCCATATCTGTTCGAGCCCAATAGGGCCGAACCTTAGCCTCTGTTCTTCTTTTTCATCATTTTTTTTTTTTGAAGGAGACAACCCCCCTAGGTGGAGGCGGAACCCTATAGGAGCCGAACCCTATAGGGCGCCGAACCCTAGGGGGCCGAACCTTTATCTATTTTTTTTTTTTTTTTTTTTTTTTTTTTTGAAGGAGCAGCCCGTAGGTGGTGGCCGAACCCTATAGGAGCCGAACCCTATAGGGCGCCGAACCCTAGGGCTGAGCCCTTTTTTTTTTTTTTTTTTTTTTTTTTTTTTTTTTTTTTTTTTTTTTTTTTTTTTTTTTTTTTTTTTTTTTTTAGGGAGCAGCCCCTAGGTGGTGGCCGAACCCTATAGGAGCCGAACCCTATAGGGCGCCGAACCCTAGGGCTGAGCCTTTTTTTTTTTTTTTTTTTTTTTTTTTTTTTTTTTTTTTTTTTTTTTTTTTTTTTTTTTTTTGAAGGAGCAGCCCCTAGGTGGTGGCCGAACCCTATAGGAGCCGAACCCTATAGGGCGCCGAACCCTAGGGCTGAGCCTTTTTTTTTTTTTTTTTTTTTTTTTTTTTTTTTTTTTTTTTTTTTTTTTTTTTTTTTTTTTTTTTGAAGGAGCAGCCCCTAGGTGGTGGCCGAACCCTATAGGGCGCCGAACCCTAGGGCTGAGCCTTTTTTTTTTTTTTTTTTTTTTTTTTTTTTTTTTTTTTTTTTTTTTTTTTTTTTTTTTTTTTTTTTTTTTGAAGGAGCAGCCCCTAGGTGGTGGCCGAACCCTATAGGAGCCGAACCCTATAGGGCGCCGAACCCTAGGGCTGAGCCTTTTTTTTTTTTTTTTTTTTTTTTTTTTTTTTTTTTTTTTTTTTTTTTTTTTTTTTTTTTTTGAACTTCCGAGCCCTAATACCTTGAGTACATCTTGGTTTTTTCTTCGGATAATGAAGTGTGGCTTTACATTTTTCCTTGACGAAAACGCGAAAAGAGAAAAATTGATATGCTTGCATGCTACGAAACCACTCCAGATGACCGCACCTCTAGGGGGCGAACCCTAGGGAGGCCGAACCCTAGGGGGCCGAACCCTAGGGGGGCCGAACCCTAGGGGGTGAACTCTAGGCAGAAATTCACGTTTTTGGACGAAAAAATGAAGTTCGGGACGACGAGCCTCTACTATTAGAAGCGTCATTTGGAGTTTTGGGGCCTATAATATATCAAAACGACCGTATCGACGAGCCCTTCAAAACTCATAGCGTTGCCATGACCTATGCTGTTTTAAGTCCAAAAAAGGCTCCGAAGGATGGATTTTGGCTGTCCGAAGTTTTTTTTTTTGAAAATTTTCGGGAATTTTTTTCTTGCATAAATGTACTCCTTCAATCTTTCTGACATTGTTTCTTCTTGTTTTCAGGTGTTTTGAAGCTCAACTATTGGACGTTCGCTCCTTATTGCTATGGTGAGTACTTCGTGTTCATATAGTTTACTTGACATTCTTGATATGCTTTCCTTACAATTGTTATAATGAACTTCCCCTTGCTTGTAGGCCTTCTCTCCCGAATGCTCTGCAGAACTAAGAACTCCCAATGAATCCCCATTCATCACTGATTGGGGGAGAGCCCCCTTCTTTGGTCCTTCTGACGTCTTTTGGGATAGAGTTAGAGACTATGACCGTACGAGTTTTCCACCCCCAGAAAAAGAAGGCTTGTTTCTGTATGCCCCAGCTTCTGGAGGTTGGGATGACTTTCCTCATGCCGATTGTATTCCCCGCCTATGCATAGAGAAGCAAGAGTACCCATTCAGTCCCCTTCGCTTCCTGTCAGATTCATCTGCTCGCATTCAAGGATGGCAAGATTGGACCGACGAGATCCTTGACAACGCTGAATATGTGGAAATACTGAAGAATGCGAGTATCTTTCGTTGTGTTCAACTGTGTAGAGACCTACGAATTTACCAGGATCATAACGCACTTACTGTGTTGATCTCACGATGGTGTTCCTCTACTTGCACATTCATCACTGCCTGGGGGGAATTCACCCCTACTCTAGAGGATGTTTATGCCCTCTACCAGTAAGTTTTCTTCTTTTATTCCTTTCATTCATTCTCATTTTTTTTTATATATATATATTTATTTTTATTTTATTTTATTTATTTATTTATTTTTTTTTTTTTTGAATCTCGTCTTGTAGCCTTCCCATTGTTGCTTCGAACTCCTGCGGCCCTTCTAACATGTCCACTAGAGATAACGAATGCGTTGCCTACTTGATGGAAGCCTTCAGGCAATCTTCCCACTTCACTTCCCGCTTCAAGGGTGATACGCTCCTTCCGGATTTCGAGAGTTCAGGTCGGCAAAAGAATTCTTGGTTATCCTGGGTGCGCTATTTCTTCCGTGATTACAAGACCAACCAGTGGAACAGCTCAGTTTACGATAAGTCTGTTCTTGCCTTCCGTGAAGAGACTTGCCCCTTTCCTCTGGCAGCTTATCTAGTTATGTGGTTGTCCCGTTTCATCTTCCCTGGGTCTCCCATAGACGGTCCTTCTGCCCGTATGTTTAGTTTGGCGGCATTGTTATCCCGAGGCTCGGAGATTCCCCTTGCTCCTCTCTTCCTAGGGACCTTATATCGTCGCCTAGACGAAACAACCCTTGCCATGAAAGAATCTGTTGGGAGGTAATCACTTTCATATTTTATATTTAATTGTCATTCAAACTGTCTTTCTTTTCCTTCAACCTTTTCTATAATATATATATATATATTTGTTTTTTATTTACTCAGGTATGATGTCAGTTGCTTCATTCCATGCTCCTTCCTTCAGATCTTTCTTTTCGAGCGCTTTCCGGGCTATTCCGATCTTGAACATCTTTCTACAAGAAAGAAAAAATCTCATTCTCTCCCACCACGCAACATCATTCCTCGCATGCTACGCTGGATTGATCACCGTTCTAGTCCTGACAGTACGGATTTGCGACATTTCCTTGATGATTATTCATGCTTCACTGCTCGTCCTTATACCGTCGTTTCAGGGGGTTGCGGTCATCTACCTCACTTCTACAAGCATAAATTTCGTACCTTCTCCAACCTCAGCAGAAATAGTTTGAGTGGCTCCGCACTGTCTTGGTTCGTTTTCCTTCGGTCCACAGAGCTTCCATATTTCCTTGAGAATAATAGTTTTGGTACTGTACTATATTCTCCTCACAGGGTCATGAGACAATTCGGATACGACCAGGAACGCCCTTTCGGTCACACCTGCCGGGGGAATTATGAGGATGTTCTTCTCAATTTCGTCTCTACTTCCTCCTCTTTTACATGGGCATTTCCGAGGCCATCAAGTGATCCCCATAGACCCCTTCCTTTTGTCATACCAGATGACTCCCGAAGCGGGCGATATACCGCTGGAGAACGTAATTACTGGCAAGTCAACCTTAAAAGATGGGAGGATGATACCTTGATTTGTTCATTGCCGGTCTCTATTTCACAACGTCTTCAATGGGGCCGGCTGCTATGCTCTCCCAAGCCCAATGTTCGCTCAGCACTTTGGCCAGCCAGTAGCCGCTTGGCTGAGCGTGACATTTTGATGCCTAAGTCGTCTCCCCCTAAGCAGATCATTCCATCACAGGTTCCCACTACTTCCAGGGGTCTTCCACCACGGGCTCTATTTCGGGTGTCCTCTCTAGCTCCTCCCCAGGGATCCTCTGATGCCGAGGAGATGAGAGTTACTCGTTCTAAAACGAGAGCAGCTACTACTACTGATTCTGAGATAGCTCCTCCTATTGCTTCTGCCGTGGTTCCAGTCAGTCGTCCTCCTATCAGGCTTATCATAAAGCCATTAGCAAAACGCCCTCTCGATAATGTTGATCCTAGTATCCCGGCAGCCGAGGATCCGATTAAGAAGCGTCGTAGAAATTTGGTAATTTGTCGTACTATTCTCAATTTTCTTTCATCCCTTGTATTACTGCTTTCACATATCATTGAGTAATTATTTCCTTTATTATTATTATTATTTTTTTTTTTTAGGTTACCGTGGTTGATGAAGATGATGATGATGATGTTCCTCTTGGGTTAATGTATAGTACTTCAAATGAGGCTTCCTCGGCGGCTTTCGCGGCGGCTTCCGCAGCGGCTTCCACTAATCGTGACCCCGTCCAACCGATCCTTGTTGATATTGAGTCATCTACTCCTCGCGACGA
Organism: Panax notoginseng; assembly: GCA_016801055.1. Lineage (NCBI taxonomy): Eukaryota > Viridiplantae > Streptophyta > Magnoliopsida > Apiales > Araliaceae > Panax > Panax notoginseng. The sequence continues at coordinate 153,359,840 of CM029020.1, forward strand.
TTGTGTTAGTCTGGATGCTAAGGATACTTTGTCTGATGTAAGCTCGAGTCCTGCTGTGGGTGATACAGCAATTTCTTTAAACCTTCCTATTCATCCTCCCCATGATGAGTCTGAAGATGTTGATGAGACTCTTACTTCCCCGAGGGAGAATCATTCTGAAACTATTGGTGATGTTCATCCTCCCCAGAAGGATTCTACCGAGGTGGTGATTGCTCGGGAGGGCATTGTTAATAGTACTTTGGATGGGATGAATGACATTCCCCTTTCTGTGGCATCTCCCGACTCCTTTTCCATTGACTATATTGTGAGTATCCTTCCTTAATCCATGAGTGATTTGTCTTGAAGATGAATTTCATTTGCTCTCTTTTTTTTTTATAATGTATTGTGCTTTGACATCTTGTTTTCAGAACGAGAGAATGAAAGATTTGCCTTTGCCCGTTGAGGCACTCGCGTTATTTGCTGTTCTCCATTCGGATAGTGACCTTGGTTATCCTCCAGGTGACCAAGGCTTCGAGGAATCCTTAGCTGTACAACATCTTTCTGCTCCTCCATCCCTGGTCTCGACAAATTCTATGGTGGCCTCTAAAGTAGCTCCTGCTAGAGCTTCCTTCAATCCAAGTGGGGATCTTATTTCTTGGAGGGGTTTCCAGATATCGTCTTCTAGTCAGGAAAGTCTGGAGCGTCTCCTAGCTCGGTTCCCGCAGATTCTTGACCGGCTGATTATTAAGACAACTTCCACCCAAACCCTCTTTCTAGATCAGCTCGCAGGCCTTATTCTTGGATTGCATACTCTTTCTTTATATTCCTTGCGAGTTGAGGACTTGAAGAAGTTTAGCGATGATGTAGATGACCTTGCAGCCGTAGGTGTTGATATGTCTCCTTTTCGTGATAGGTTGGATCTTCTCAAGTCGAGTTTTAACCTTGTTTCACTACGTTCGGAGGTTGCTGTACGTAAATGTGAAGATGAATCCTTTTCAGTGCAGCTTTCTGAGCTTGGTGATGCCGCAAACAGATTGAAGAGCCAGTCTCAAAATTTAAGAGGCCAGCGTCGGGACTTACAAGCAAAACTTCAGGAGGTAGAGCGTCAGTGCCGGGACTTAGAGGCAAAACTTCAGGAGGTAGAGCGTCAGTGCCGGGACTTAGAGGCGACTACCCAACAGGTTAGGGAGCTGAAAGCTGCAAATCTTAAGATTCGAGATGCTGTCGTTGCTGACTTGGAAGCTTTAGTTGTGCCTCCTCTTCATTTTGATATGTCGTGGCCTTTAGATCATAACTTATTGTAGTAGTTTATTTTTTCAATTTCCTGTTTCAGAAACTCATTCACACATATTTCATTTATCAGAACGTGGTTTCTTTAACTTTGTTGATTGCCTTTAATTTGAATGATTCCTTAAAACTCAATTTTTTTATTATTGAATCTCAAGTTATTCAAATTAATATTCCAAGACAACAATAGATGTTATAAGAAAACATGAATTTTGTCAAAGATACATATATTTCTCACAAACCAACGCTTGAATTCATACTCTTTTTTTTTTTAAATTAAACATTTGCATATATGTGAAAGTTTGTCAATTTATTGCTAAAAAATTGCTTTTGACGGAAAGCATAACGTTTCATATAATAAATCTTGCTTTTATCAAAGAAAGCAAAACGTTTGCCACTTTTTAGAGATAAAGTATAACTTTCTTGCTTTTATCGAATAAAGCATAACATTCTTCACTTTTAAAGATAAAGCGTAACTTTTGGGTTTGAGGGCTTATACTCAGGTGCCTCAGTCACTTTTGAAGTTGAAAGTGTAACTTGCGAGGGCTGTTAGTCAGGTTCCTCGATCACTTTTGAAGTTGAAAGTGTAACTTTCGAGGGCTGTAAGTCAGGTTCCTCGATTACTTTTGAAGTTGAAAGTATAACTTTTGTGATGCTCTTCTCATGTGTAATATTTCTTTACCCATTTCAAGTTTAATGGGCCTGAGACAGCATCTGATCCCACACGAGATATCTTGCAATATCCGCTTTCGGAGATCTCTCGTACCCTATACGGGCCTTCCCATTTGGGGTAAAATTTGGTGGTTGGGGTCCCCCTCATAACTTGAGTTGCCGTTTTGAGGACCAGGTCTCCCACCAGAATTTGTCGTGGTACCACCGCGGTGTTGTATTGTCGTCGCAGTCTTTCGTGGTACCGTTCAAGCTTTTTTTTAGCCTTGTCTCGGAAGTCGGCTAAGGCCTCTAGGGCGGCTGGTCGGCTTTCTTCCTCGACTAAGCTTCGAAGTCTCATTCGAGCCGAAGGTATTTCTATTTCGGTGGGCAAGATAGCTTCTTCACCATAAACCAAAGCGTATGGGGTTTCGCCTGTAGGTTTTCTTTTTGAAGTTCGATATGCCCATAATGCTATTGGTAGTTGTTCTGCCCATTTCTTCGGATGATCGTCTAAGGTTTTTGATAAGATTTTTATCAAGGTTTTGTTTGTCGCTTCTGCTTGTCCGTTGCTTTTCGGGTAGTAGGGTGATGATTTATAATGTTTCACCCTGTATCTTTCCATCAGACTTTTGATGTCTCTATTGATGAAGGGGGTTCCATTGTCGGACAAAATGATCTTCGGGATCCCGAAACGGCAAATGATGTGCTCCTTGATAAAGTTTGCCACTGCTGGTCCCGTAGCCTTCTTCAAGGGTATGGCTTCCACCCACTTTGTGTACATCTCGGTGGCAGTTAAAATCCATATGTTGCCCTTAGAATTAGGGTGTACAGGACCTATAAGATCCATTCCCCATGTATGAAAGGGCCATGGTGTTGCTAAGGTGCGCAAATCCACGGCGGGAGCATGTATCAGGTTTCCATGTATTTGACAAATATGACACTTTTTGACAAATTCTAGACAATCTCCTTCCATCTTTGGCCAATAGTAACCATGATCGATAAGTTGTTTGTACAACTTGGCTCCCCCTTGATGTTCATCCTTGTGCATTTGATAGACCAAATCTCTGGCTTCGCCTAGTTCTAGACACCGTAGGGGCTTGCCATTAAAACCTCTTCTGAACAATTCTCCATTTTGTAAGAAGAATCGTTGCGACTTCCTCTTTATTATAATTGCGTCCTTCTTTTCGGTTGGAAGAATCTCGTTTTGTAAGAAGTTCACATAAGGAATTCGCCAATCCACTATATCATCAATGAAAGCACATTCATCCTCCCCAGGGTATTCTTGGCATGAAACACAGTGGCGTTGTAGGGCATCTGCTGCCTTCTTCATTTCAGGCCAATAATACCCTTGGCGTTGCAACCTACGATACAGACCTATGTCTGCAAACCCGCAATTCTCTTCATGCACCTGATGCAAGACTTTACTTGCTTCTTGTTTCCCCAAGCATCGTGTCAATACACCATCTGCTTCTTTGTGATACAAGACACCTTTGATGATGCTGTACTTTTGTAGCTCTACAATTGGTATTGTTCCTTCCTTAGTTTGCAATTGATGGGAGATGTCATATCTCCAATCGTCTATCATGTCTTTGGGGAACAAGTTTAGCACCGTGGTTGGGAGGGTTCTCTTCATTACCTTCACATTCAAGTCTTCTCCTTGAATATAGACTCGAGATGCTACTGTTGCTAGTGCATCTGGTTGTTTATTCTGTCCTCTTGGCACATATTCAATCACCACCTTCTTGTAAGCTTCCATCACCTTTTGTGCTACAGTTCGATACGGCGCCAAGATGGGTTCTTTCACTCCGAATTGACCTTTTATCTGCTGCACTATAAGGTTTGAATCTCCTTTTACTTTAAGATATTTGGCTCCCAATTCTTGAGCCGCTAATAATCCTAGTATGAACGCCTCGTATTCTGCTTCATTATTTGTGCAAGGGAAGTCCAATTTGTACGACAAGGATATTTCATTTCCTTCTTTGGTGGTCAACACCACTCCTGCTCCGCCTTTACCTTCTGCAGATGATCCATCAAAAGCCAAACTCCACCATTCTGGATCCTCATCCATCAAGTCGATTGATTCCACTTCTCCACCCGGAAGATCCTCAGAAGGGGGCTCATATTCTCCGTTTGGAAATTGAGCTAGCAGGTCTGCCAAGGCTTGACATCGGATTGCCTTTGGTGTTACACACTTGATGTCATATTCTGAAAGAATCATCATCCATCTAGCAGGTCTTCCTACTAATGCTGGCCTAGTTAATAGGTATCTGATCGGATCAGTTTTTGTTGCAATCATTACTTCGTGCGCTAGAAAATAATGTCGCATTTTCTGCGCAATGAACACCAACGCTAGGCAATGCCTCTCTACTTGTGAATACCTGGTTTCCGGTCCTCTGATTATCCGGCTAATGTAATATACAGGTTTCTCTTCTCCATCCACCTCTTGCGTGATCAATCCTCCTATAGACTTCTTGGTAGATGTGATATACAACTGCAACGGCATTCCTCTTTGTGGCACTACCATCGTTTGTGCCGAAGATAAAATTCTTTTTACTTTCTCAAAGGCCTGTTGTTGGTCTTGCCCCCAGTCCCATTGTGCCTTTCCTTTTAGTAATTTGCCGAAAGGTTCTGTGACTTCGGCTAATGCTGGCATGAATCTTCTCATGTACGAGACCTTCCCTAGAAAGCTCTTCAACTGCTTTTGCGTCTTTGGTGGGGGCATCTCTGTAACTGCTTTCGCCTTGCCTGGGTCCACTTCTAAACCTCTGTTGTGCACCAAGAAGCCCAAGAATTTTCCAGCCGTCATTCCAAAGGCGCACTTTTTCGGATTCATCCTCAACTTATACCTTCGGCATCGCTCAAACACTTTCCTCAGGTCCTCCACATGAGTTGTTGCCTTCTTGGATTTCACTACCACATCGTCCACATAGTCCTCCACTATATCATGAATCATGTCATGAAATATAGCATGCATTGCCCTCTGATAAGTTGCCCCCGCATTCTTCAATCCGAATGGCATTACTACATAGTAAAAATTCCCAAACGGGGTACGAAAGGCTGTCAACTCTGCATCTTCCATGGACATCTTTATCTGATTGTAGCCCACAAACCCATCCATGAAAGACATCATCTCATGATTAGCCGTTGCATCTACCAAGGTGTCTATGTTGGGTAATGGGTACATATCCTTCGGGCATGCCTTGTTCAAGTCTCTGAAATCGACGCATATTCGTAGCTGTCCATTTGATTTCTTTACCGGTACGATGCTGGAAAGCCATGTTGGATGTTGGATTGGCTTGATGAACCCTACTTCCAGTAACTTTTTGATTTCTTCCTTTATTTGGGTTTCGACCTCGGGTGCATAGTTGCGAGGTGCTTGCTTCACTGGCTTCATTCCCGGGCTTATGTTTAGATTGTGCTCCACAAGATCTTTGTCAATTCCGGGCATCTCGTCGTAATTCCAAGCAAAGACGTCCTTATACTCTCGCAGTAGTTGTATGAGCTCCTCTTTCTGGTTAGCCTCAAGCTCCTTGTTGACATAAGTTGGTCTCGGCGTTCCTCCATCTGTTGCCAAATCAACTTCTTCTAATTCATTTTGTTGAGGTTTTGGCCTATCTTCAAAGCATTCTGGAGCTGGTTCTACCTTCTGTTGTACAACTTCTTCTCCTTCATTATTGCTGGAGTGGGGGACACCTCCTGAGCTGTTGGGTTTGCACGCTTCTTTGGGCTCTTCCCCCTTGCACCGTCATAATCGAAACACTACCTTTCCGTCGGGTTTTACAACCCTCTCCCATTTTGTCTTTTGGCCATCCTCGGACTGTGCTATCCGCTTGGCTTTTATTATATTTCTGGCATCTTCAGGATTTGCTGGCCTTTTCTTCTCTTCTCTTCCTTCCTTCTCCAAGTCCACTACGACTGGCTTCATATCTTTGGAACATTCTCCATGTTCCGAGGTCTTCTTCTTTACTTTTTCTGCAGGTACAAACTTATCTTCCTGCACTTCCTTCCAGCTTGCTAGTCTTAAGGAATCAGGCCTCGCGATCTGGTTCTCTCCCTCTTCAGCGACATCATCGAAGAAAGTTGCTTCGGTGATGTGTGCCTCCTCTGGTCCAAAGGGATTTCGAGTTGCTGGTACCCTCACTTCTTTCCCTTTCCAGATAGCTTTCAGGCACTGATGAAAGACTGAGGGTACCACCCCATAGTCATTTTGCCAAGCCCTTCCCAGCAAGATATGGTATGCTGCATCTACCTCTGCAACATGGAACATTACAGGCCCTCGGATTTTTCCAACTTGCATGTCTACCTTGATATGTCCCAGGGTTCTCGTGCTCTGGTTAGCGAATCCTGTAATGTTTGTTTGTTCCTTCACTATCTTCTTCTCTGACAGGCCTAACCGTTTGAACATGGTGTAGGGCATAATATTTACAGATGCTCCATTGTCAATGAATGCCCTCCGCACTTCGATGCCATTGATTATCGCTGTCACATACAGTGGTCTGTTGTGCGGGTATCTTATCTCTCTATCAGCTTTAGAGAAAGATATCTTATTTGCTTCCTCCTCCATTGTTTTCACAAATCCTTTGCTTATGGCCATGCAAGTCTCCTGTGTCTCGGCGGCCTTAATTATTGCCCTGGTTGCCTCAATCCTTGCTTCCTTGGCCAACCCTATCTGATCGAAAAAATTTCTGAATTTGGCCCCATTCATCAATGCTGTCACTTGCAGGCCTGGGTCACACTCCTCCTTTTCTTCCACCATCATCTCCACTTCTGGGATTATGTTGTGGATAACAGTGTTGCATGTTTCTTTTCCCTTGTGATTTGGCAGTGGCTTGTCATGAACACTGCTTTCCTTTCCCAGTTCAATCTCCCCATTTGCCAACTTCTCGTGGAATATCCTACGCAGGCTATAACAATCCATAGTTGAGTGTCCCGCGTATTGGTGGAAAACACAGAAGTCTGGCCTTCTCTTCATCTCCTCCGTCACTGCAAATCTAGGCCTTGGGGGTTTCACCACCCCATGTTCAATCCATTGCTCGTATAGGCCTCTGAATGCTTTCTCACTGCATGTGATAGCCTCCGGGACCGACTTTCTTGCATATTTATCTCCAGGCCTTCCTTTGCTTCGCTCAAAATTTTTCTCATGCTTCTCCCTCTTGCCCCCTTGTGGTTTTGACTGAGAGTCAGCCAAAGCCACAGTTGCTGTTCTCTTGCCCCTCCATGTAACCGTCGCATGGCTAGTGGGCAGTGTCATGATTCCTCCCAAGTCTTGTGCGAAAGCTGAGAGGGTCGCGAAGGAATCACAAGCCTTGGTAATGAGGTGGGGCTTGAAGGAATCTAAGGCACCATTGTTGCAAATGCTGACCAGGTTCTTTTCTTCAATCGGCTCTGCACACTTCTGTGCCTGGGCCCTGAACCTGTCAACGTAATCTGATAGCTCCTCATTTGGCTTCTGCTTGAACCGCATGAGTTCTACAATGGTTACCTGTTTCTGCACATAGAAAAATTTCTTAAAAAATTGTAATTTGAGGTCATCCCAATCATGGACTGACCCCTTCTCCAAATTGTAGTACCAACTAAAGGCACTATCTGTCAAAGTTTTGTTGAATTCCCGCATCAACAAGTTGTGGTTGTTCACTTCATCATATCCCAGCCACGGAGACATCGACTCTACAAACCTGGCAATATGTTCCCTGGCATTTCCTTTCTCCCCGTTGTATTTTGGAAATTGCGGGGGATGCTCGATATATCCTACCGGGTAAGGTTGCCTCCGAATGTGTGCTGGGTAAGGCGGAGTAAAGTCCAACTCCGAGGGTCGAGATGTCTGCCTACGAAGTTGATTGATTACATCGATCATATCATCCTTCGTCACATACTGGCTCGTGGTGTGAACTCTCTGGGGTGTTGAGATATACTGTGGTATCGGCGGTGTGTATGGTAGAGAGATTGGTTGGTGCACACTTGCGTCATGCAAAGTCGGCACTGGTGGAAGTTGCTGGCTCACTCGTTGGACATCGCCTGGAATGGTTGGCATTTGCACCTGTGAAATTGATGGGAGAGCAATTGGGATGATGTTTGTCTGAGGTTGGCTTGCTTCCAACCTATATTGTGGCACGTCACCGCTGTGTTGGGCCTCCAAGTTGATTATTGGAACCGATTGACTTTCCGTCAAGGGCGATACAATCTGGTTCTCTTTGTTGTTGCTGCCATTGTTGTTGTCTTCCACTCCTACCTGTCCCCCCTGCGAGCTTCCTGGGAACATGGCCTTAAACGTAGGAATCTGCATCAACTGCTGGCGGAAGTTCCCCATCTCCTCTTGCTTCCTTTGCATTTCCAGCATCATGGCCATCATCATCCCTTGTCCTTCTCGTGCTTCCTTCAATGCCTTGAGCATCTCCAGTTGCACAGCATTCGTCTGGTCTCCACCTGCATCCTCGCCTTGCCTTCCTGCGTTGGTTTGTTGTTGATTAGTCATATGTGGTGATGTCGAACTCTCTTCTGAAACGTCTTCAACAAGTGGTTGGTCAAAATCCAGGTTTGCGCCTTGGAATGCTTGAGATACTTGTCTTGGAACTGGATCCGGCGAGGTAATGCTATCTGTTGGTGAAGCAGCTCTTCCTGTAATTCTCCCACTTCGAGTTGTGGGCATACCCTTCACGAATTCTACACCTCCCCAGCAGAGTCGCCAAATAAATGTGGGCAAGAAAATCGCGCCTTGCTCGCTTAGGGTTTCGTGTTGGCTGAGGAGGAGAGAAATCCACGAAGAATACGGAATTGATTAGTTGATTGTAGAGGGGAGAACGACAGGTGGGCGATTACTCCAACGACGCGTGGCAGAACCCCTAGAATCCGGAAACCGTGTTAGGGTTATTGGGATTCCAAGAGCCTTCTTCGGTTCTTCGAGTTGAGAGAGTGTTCGAATCTTGTTAGTGCTTTTTAGGTGGAATATCCGAGCCTTAAGCTACTAAAAGAGTCCGAGTCTTGTGTCCGGAGAGAAGTCCCCTTTCCAAATGGAATGGAAGGGGTATTTATAGGGTATTCTGGAAAGTAGTCATGTGCAAGGCACATGCCTTCAGGGAAATTTCAGAAATACCCTTTAGTCCTTAGAGTAATGCCCATATTGCCCTGTCCTTCTAGCCACCAATCCAATCCCTCAATCAATTCCCAAAATGAGCCGCCTCCACGAGTCTTCCGCCTCGGGACACGTGGAGGCTTCTCCCGGTCTAGCACATTTATTTCTGACTTTTTCATCTTCATTCCATTAGGTTATGCGAACCCTAACTTGCACATTTAATGAGGTCGTGGAACCCTAATTGTGCATTTAATTTAATTAGGTCATGTGAACCCTAATTTTGCACATGGGCCCACATTTATGAAAGACAAATCAGATATAGAATCCAAACCCAAATTCTGGTTTTGGGAATAAGGAAAGAGAATAATAATATTATATTAAGTATATTTCAATGCTGTAAATATGTATGTTATGTGTGTAAGGTTAATCTGGGGAGCAGTTTTATTATAACTTGGTAAAATCCTTGTATTACTGATAAACCCTAGTTTTGAAGTCAAATGAGACTTTAAAATCTGTTTAGTAATTGTGTTATGTGATTCATGATATTTATAATAAATATTAATGTTAATCAGGAAAACCCTAAATATAGGAATCCCTAATTGTAAATTAAAACCCTAATTTTTAAAAATTAGAAACCTCAAATAATAATTAGCTAATTACTAAATGGAAACCTTAATTTGAAACTCAATTATGAGTTCGAGACTATTATGTACCTATGTTATTACGATTAAGCTTAAGTATTATAGAATTTTATATTGATTAGGTAAACCATAATTAATATTTAGAAATATTAATTTCTAGAAACCCTATTATTTAAATAATAAACCCTAAATTATAAACCCTAAACGCTAAATTAGAAAGTTTAATGCTAATTAGTAAAGCACTAAGTAATTAAAAACCTAAATTAATTAAGAAACATTAATTTATATTTTTAAGAAACTAAAATTTTTTATTTTAAAACCAAATTAGAAATCCTACAAAATCTTTGTGTCAAAACCTTAAGGGTTTGCCGAATGACCAAGATGCCATTAAATTTTCAAGACAAAAGACCATTTTACCCCTTTTGTATAATTGAATCTTGCTTGTAAATCTAGCTAAGATAAGGAGTTGGTGACCTAATCTACCAACCCCATGTGCTCTAATAATTAATCAGCAAACAAGCCACATTCATCAGTCATTGCATTACAAGTCATGTATATATATATATATATATATATATATATATATATATATATATATATATATATATATATATATAGGATTAGAGAGAGAAAAGTCATATTTTATCTCATTTGTTCACCAAACACCTAACTTCAGCTCTCTCTCTCTCTTCAAACCTAAGAAATCATAAAGTGATTCAGTCCCCAAGTCAAGCCCCACTAACACCCCTAGCAAATCAGAAAGCCAGAATCAAGAAATTGTCCAAGAAAGGTATAAAACCTAAGTCAAAATTTTAATTATGTATGCTATGTTAGATCTAGTGTTTTATGTTTAATCATGTTGTATAAGGTGTTAATCAATGATTTGGGTTGATAGATGTTAGATCCATAACATCTATAGGCTCGAATTTGACATTTTTCAAAATTTGGAAAAAAAAAATTTACTTTCTGATAACGAATGTCAGAGGCTGTAGATCTCTCTTTGTTTATGATTATGTGTGTTTTATGTTTTGGACTTGTAGTATGTTAGGAGGACTTTGATCTGGACTTGAAATCATACTTATATCATGTGTAGATTTCAAGTTATGGAAGGTCAAACTGCTTTGACCGACCATGACTTTGCATTTTCTGGAAAACCCAGAACTTGTTCATCAGTGTATGACAACAAGTTCTTGGGCCCAGATCTTGCATTTGTTTGCTATTTAGATGTTGTTAGTGTATCAGGATGATAGCTTGTTATGTGTACTTCAGATTCATGAAAATAGATCACTTAGATAAACAACATAATGAAAGTAATAGATGGTCAAAGTAGCCTTCTCGATCTGATTTTAAGTTTCTGGAATTTCCAGAAATGAGATGAACAGCCATGCTGACAAGGTTTGACCATAACATATTTAATGATTATGATGTATTTTGACTGCTCTGATGAATGGTATTTGTACCTTGTTGTGTGGACTACAATGTGGACCCATTAGCACACTACAACATCAACTAGAACGTGTGAATATGTAAGCCACAAAGTATGCAGTCGAAGTTCTCTGGGTTTCTGGGTAACCCAAAAAGCCCAAAGAGCTTCTGACAACTACTTTGAGGCATTGAATCTTGCGAATCTGTTGAGATATGAACCTATTGATAGATGGATCATGTATTATTACACTAGCACTACAAAATCTGATGATTAGCTTTTCCAGAAACATCATGAGTTAGGAATTATTGGTGGTCAAAGTGGTACCCTTAGTGACTGGTTATGAATTTTTGGGTTTTATCAAGAACATGAAGAACACCTATAACGACGGTTCTGTTGCTATAGGCAGTCTTTAGCGACAATTAATTTCTGAAATTATTATTTTTATTAAATAAATAGAAAAAAAATAGTTTTTAATTATTAGAAATACAAAATAAATTACTAAAAATTATTTTAAAGCCTAAAAATTAGTTTTTAATAATTTTGAATACATTTCATAAATATTAAATATTTTTAGAATATTAAATATATTTAATTGATATATTAAATAAATTATTTAAAAATGATTTTAATACTTAAAAAATCATTTAAAATGATATTATGGTATAAGAAAATATTTTAAGTTCTTTTTAATGACTTTTAATATTTTGTGATGAATTTCATTAATAAATTAATATTAATGGTATTTAATTTATTTAATAAATGCATTTAACAAATTATGAAAAATAGAATTAATGATTTAAAAATTATAGAAAAATGATTTAAAGGTTATAAAAATATTTTATGTTATAAAATATAACTTTTGATATTTTGTCATGAAAAATATTAATATTTTAATATTAATAATATTAGATTTATTTAAGAGTTATATTAAATAAATTAGTTTAAAAATGATTTTAATATTAGAAAAATTATTTTAAATGAAAATAAATAGCTTAAAAATATTTGAAGTTATAAGATATAACTTTCAATATTTAAAGTTTAATTTCATTAATTATTTACTATTAATGATATTAGAGTTATTTAATAATTATATTAAATAAATTAGTTTAAAAATATTTTTAATATTATAAAAATCATTTTAAATGAAATTAAGGTGTTTAAAAATATTTTAAATTATAAAATATAACTTTTAATATTTAAAGGTAAATTTCATTAATAATTTAATATTAAATGATATTTGATTTATTTAATAATTATATTAAATAAATAGTTTTAAAATAGTTTTATTAATTTAAAAATCATTTAAAAAGGATATAAATAAATTAAAAATATTTTAAGTTATAATTAGTACCTTTTAATATTTTGATAAATAAAACATTAATAATAATTATTTAAAAATGATTTTAATTGTTTTAAAAATCATTTAAGAGTAACAAAAATATTTTAAAAATATTTTGAGTTATTATAAATAATTTTAATATTTTGGCATTGGTTTCATTAATAGTCTAATATTATGATAATAGAATTATTTAATATTTAAATCATTTTATAATGATTCCGGTGTTTGAAAAATTATGATAAATTATGATAGTTATTTAAAAATTATTATAAGTCATTTAAAAATAATATGACTGATGTTTATGTATAGTTATTAAACTTCAGGGTAGAGTCTTAGACTCGATAATTACCCGATAAAGCCGTCGGTTCACCGACATGTTTAAAAAATTGATCTAGACTTAGATAATTTGATTAGATACATGTTTGTTTGTGATCCAATGACTGTTAAACATGTGTGACAATATTATTAGGTTATGTGCTTACTACAATAAACAATATTATGTATTACGATATGTTATTCTAATCAGTAAAATGACCTTAATACTGATAGGTCGCTATATAAAAGATAAAACTAAGTTGCGTATTGTAAGCAACAGACCAGGCAAGTATCCTACCTTTGCATTTTTTTATGCAATGGACATGGGTAAGAAAGTTTCAGAATTATATTATTATTGTACCAGATTATTAACTCAATTGTTATATAAATTATATCCGATCATTGACTATCAACATGGCATTATATTATTATCTAGATATTTATTCTGTTCGTTAATTTTTAATTATGGTTATACAAATGTCCCCACTTGGATAATCATTTTATTTAATCACATGTTGATATATATATATATATATATATATATATATATATATATATATATATATATATATACCTATTGATTGTCAGTATGTATACATTAAGTAAAAGTCATCTAAGTTATTTGATCAGTTAGACACGGATTTAAAAATATCGTTGAATATGATAAAAACTTTTTGTATCCAATCAAATTATTTTGGTTCGGATTTCCGACTAAGCATGAACGTCCCGAATATGGGAAAATTTTTATGCGCCAAAGGTGGACAGAGTGAACGATAATATCATTCTTGCATGTAGTATTGATCAATATAGGGCCCATGTGATGTACACCCTCGCACCCATAAGTTATGACAGTTTGCAGATGAAGTTCTATTTAACCTTTTCAAAAATAGAAAACAATATTCATAGTATGTCACCTTAACCCTATTTATAGTCAATACGTAGTTTCAAAAATGTGATATAGAGTTGTTATATTATTATTATCGGTTCAGTTTACTTCACAACTGTTGATTTGTTGTAGAAGTGTTGTACAAAGAAAATATTTAATCCTTTTAGCTAATATTTATAATTGTTATTACTTGTTGGACACTCAAATGCTCACCCTTGCTTAATTTAAATATTTTCAGCTAAGTGTGAACAACCAGAAGGTTCGGCCAAGAACAAGAGAAAAAGGAAAGCAAACAAAATAAGTGTTATGGTATTCTATGTAATAGTATGACTTTATTAAGATAATGATATTTATTATTATCATGTATTGTAATGAATGTAGTAAAGGTTGCGTACTTGGAATTAGACTCTGATATATGTAAATTAAGTTTGAAATTTATATTATTGTTATTATTATTAGTATTATTTCCGCTCATAGAAATGGTATCGTAAAGCACCGAGTTAAGGTTTCAAGTACCTGAATTTGGGGGCGTTACAAGTTGGTATCAGAGCTTTAGGGTTAGAAACCTTAGGTGGGATAGACTATAACCTTGGGACAGAGGTAAACATTGAAAATATAAATAACTCATTTAGAGTTTAAAAGGAGATGAATTGAATAAATTCATCGTTAAACAAAATAAAAGATAACTGGTAAAAAATTATTATTTTTTGTGTGTATATACTACGTGATAATCAAGATAGTTTTGTATAGATATCAGGTGTAAAAGAATTAGGATACCCTCAGATCGTGAAGAAGGATTTAACCTCCATAACTGAGCCAATACGAAAGTAAATAACTGAAATAGAGGCTCACTTTGTAAGCAACCCTAATGAGGTGATTATACTGGAACATGTATTACCAAACTCAGAATCGATAGTATAACAGATAGGTAGAATATAGTTAAAGAATATAAGGTTAAGTTCGAGTTCTTAAAACTCATACTTATGGTACGTTCATGACTCATAATTGTATGAAATTTTTGAACCCCTCAGCGAATGGACGCCAAAGGTCTGACTAGGATAAGTTCTTAAACTCATATGATTGTGGTAAGTTCTTGAACTCATAATGTGTGGTAAGTTTGACGAACTCAGTATAGTTGTGTGTAAATGGATTATTGAGGATAATAGGAATATATAGATTATTAAGCAATCGATCATTAGTGAAGGCATATGAAATAAGTAATATTAGTGTTACCTGAATGTGTATAATTTTATGATTTGTATACGATAAGTATGACTGTCTAATATAATATTCTCGACTTTCGTATAAGTTGTGGCAGCGAATCCCGACTTTTGAGTCATAAAAAGGGATGACAGATGTTTAAAGCAGTATGTGTTATGGTATGAAAAGTGCTATGAATATGAATCTATATTGGATTAATGAAATAAATTGGTATAAAGAAAGCATTTATTTATCTGAACACTGGTTAATTCGGTAAACCAAAGTTTTCAAAATCTAATATTTTGAGTACATGATTATTTGAATAGAAAATTTCGCGTTATATGATAAACGTATACGATAAGGCTTAGAATGTTAGTTAATAAGGAATAATTTATGATAATGCCGCCAAGACGAAGACGGAACCAATGGACAGAAGAACCTGTCAACAAAGCTGAAGGACAACCAGACCCAATGCAGAATTTTACGATTATGGTCGCTCAAGATATGCAAAACGAAATACCAGTCGCGTAAAATTAGCTAGATAATTGATTAACGAACTTCAAAGACTTCAAGGCAATCGTACTGCCAGGATTTAGAGGATCAACTGACCATGTAGAAGCGATTGTGATAGCTAGGGTAACGGAGGGGCAAAAGACCTATTTTGCCACCTATACGATGAAAGGAGATAATTTTGATAATACTGGAAATAGGCCGGGAGTGTGTTTAAAAGGAAAGTTTGTGTGCTATAAGTGTGGGCATGAGGGATATATCTCTCCTAGCTGCCCCAATCTAAGAATGTATAATGGGTGTTTTATTTGTGAATCAATGGGGCATAAGGTGAAAGACTGTCCAAGAAGTAAAAGGGAAGAAAAGAATTCGAATACGGGGAAAGGCAGCAGGACATTGGTGACAACGAGACCAACTTCAACAAACAAACCAACAAAATCAACCGCAAGAGTCTTCATCATGACTATTTGGATTCAGCAGCAGCTGGGATTGCAACTCCAGGTATTATTCGAATAAATTTTATTTTCTTATATATTATTTTCTTATATATAGTAAATTATTTTATAAAGAAATTTCGAAGGAGGAATTTGAGTTCTCTTAGAAATCAAATTTTTAGGCAAGCATTATGCTGAATAGTTAAAGATCGATTCGATCAATTATGATCGAGATCTACTTGCAATGATTGAGTATGCTATGTACCCTTGTAGGTATAGGTTTTAAAACGGTGATTTCGAGAACGAAATCTTTATAAAGGAGGGTGAATATAATAACCCGATATTTTCTATATAATTAAATCAGAAATTTTGCGTATAATTATTTATTTATTTATTATTAAAATAAATGTGGGAAATATGTGCCAAGTAATGTGTATGCATTCATGTGATAAATATAAAATTTATTTATTGCATAAATAATTTTAAATAATTTTACTTCAGAATTATTGATCATTATAAATTATATTCATATAATAATTAATTTTATAGTAGAAATGTGTTTATTAATTATTTTATATGAAAATATGTTTATTTATTATTTAAATAATATATTAAAAGATTATAGAATTATTATAATAATTATTTTATTTTATAATATGAAGTTATGTTAGATTAATTAAGTTAATTATTTTAACTTATTTAATAATGTTATTTATGAAAGACAAATCAGATATGGAATCCAAACCTTAATTCTGATTTTGAGAATAAGGAAAGAGAATAATAATATTATATTAAGTATATTTCAGTGCTATAAATACGTATGTTATGTGTGTAAGGTTAATCTGGGGAGCAGTTTTATTATAACTTGGTAAAATCCTTGTATTATTGATAAACCCTATTTTTGAAGTCAAATGAGACTTTAAAATCTGTTTAGTAATTGTGTTATGTGATTTATGATATTTATAATAAATATTAATGCTAATTAGGAAAACCCTAAATATAGGAAACCCTAATTGTAAATTAAAACCCTAATTTTTAAAAATTAGAAACCTCAAATAATAATTAGCTAATTACTAAATGAAAACCCTAATTTGAAACTCAATTATGAGTTCGAGACTATTATGTAACTGTGTTATTACGATTAAGGTTAAGTATTATAGAATTTTATATTGATTAGGTAAACCCTAATTAATATTTAGAAATACTAATTTTTAGAAACCCTATTATTTAAATAATAAACCCTAAATTTTAAATTGTAAACCCTAATCGTTAAATTGGAAAGTTTAATGCTAATTAGTAGATCTTAAACCTAATTAGTAAAGTACTAAGTAATTAAAAACCTAAATTAATTAAGAAACATTAATTTATATTTTTAAGAAAATAAAATTTTTTATTTTAAAGCCAAATTAGAAATCCTACAAAATCTTTGTGCCGAAACCTTAGGGTTAAACCCTAATGGTCAAACCCTAAGGGTTTACCAAATGACCAAGATGCCATTAAATTTTTAAGACAAAAGACCATTTTACCCCTTTTGCATAATTGAATCTTGCTTGTAAATCTAGCTAAGATAAGGAGTTGGTGACCTAATCTACCAACCCCATGTGCTCTAATTAATCAGCAAACAAGCCACATTCATCAGCCATTATATTACAAGTCATATATATAGGATTAGAGAGAGAAAAGTCATATTTTATGTCATTTGTTCACCAAACACCTAACTTCAGCTCTCTCTCTCTTCAAAACTACGAAATCATAAAGTGATTCAGTCCCCAAGTCAAGCCCCACTAACACCCCTAGCAAATCAGAAAGCCAGAATCAAGAAATTATCCAAGAAAGGTATAAAACCTAAGCCAAAATTTTAATCATGTACGCTATGTTAGATCTGGTGTTTCATGTTTAATCATGTTGTATAAGGTTTTAATCAATGATCTGGGTTGATAGATGTTAGATCCATAACATCTATAGGCTCGGATTTAACATTTTTCAAAATCTGGAAAATACTTTTTTTGCTATCTGACAACGAATGTCAGAGGTTGTAGATCTCTCTTTGTAAGATCCCAACTTTTATAAATAAAGATGAATTTTCTATAAATATCATTTTTGAATATTATGGAGTTAATTTGATATAATGTTATAGTTGTGGGTAATATTTATAAATTTTACAAAGTACGCAAGTTGTTATATAATATTCGATTGGTCGGGGAATATTCGTTTTAACAGGGAATATTCGTACAACGACACAATCATTGGTGGACCCCACAACGGAATTATTGTCGAATTGAGAAAACGACAAAAATATTTTATTAAAAATAACGGCGGAGGTTTTACCATTGATACTGTTAAACTACTCGATAGTAAAAGTACAGTAATACGTGTGGTTGCATAGTAGCACACGGTATTGATTATTAATGCTTATGTGAGAAGTTTCTCAGTTTGATTCAATTATTGTCAGTTAATAATATGAATTATTTAGCGATAATGAAGTTTTGTTTTATTCGTATTATTAACGTAATAAAACAGAAACATCTTTTTATATAAAACATAATACTTTATTAAAGTTATTCTATAAATAGAATATATTATATTTTATTCAAAATATTTTTCTTTAAATATGGACCGTCAGATTAAAGTAATCAATCTGGACCGTTCATGGATTAGTTACTATGCATTCCATTTTTCTATAAATAGCAGTTCATTCCTTCATTATTTCTTACGAATTCACTGAACTCTAGAGAGAGAAACTATAGAGAGAAACTATAGAGAGAGAGAAAAAAAGTATTCTGCTACTTAACTACTTCCTTATTTCAGTTCTTCTTTAAAATGGTAAGGGGTGTTATTCTTTCTTATTCATGAAGAGAACTGTTGTTATTCCATTTCTTATTATTCTGTTGGAATAACCTGTATACGCGGTCTACCCTATACTTGGTGACATTCTTCTATTATTCTGTTAGAACATCCTGTCTGTGTGTTTTACACCGGACTTGGTTCCGTCTTTATTATTATTATGTTGGAACATCCTGTCTGTGTGTTTTACACCGGACCTGGTTCCATCTTTATTAGTATTCTGTTGGAATATCCTGTCTATGCGTTTTACACTAGACCTGGTTCCATTATTTATTATTTTGTTGGAATAACCTGTCTGTGCGGTCTATCACATGCATGGTGATTTCTTTTGTTATTCCATTCTTTATTATGCTCAGTTGGTTAAGTTTTGACTTCTATACTCCATGAAATTTGTGGAATATCCTTGATAATTGCGTTTCATCCAGTATCTTTTCACGAAAATATTCTTCTAAGCATGCTTAAATTTTACTCCACAAAGCAGTATCATGTTGACAATTTGGACGTTGTTAATTCTTGGATAAATTAATTCTTGAACTTGTTTTATTGAATTCTTATATCATTGTCATCATCCTCATGTTTATAAAATATTGAAAGTCATCTGTGGCCTGTAGTGCATAGATGGACTTGGTATGATTATGACCAGGGATTATTCGGTATAATCATGACCACAATATTACAAATGATGTGGTAAAAGTCATCATTGGCCCGTAGTGCATTGATGAACAGTTGTTGGCATGATCATGACCATTAATGAATACACGAATATCCTTGGCCATAGTGCAGGGGTGATTCGATGATGTGGATTATTTTATTAAGCTGAGTCCCAGCGATAACAGTGTTGAAAAACTTTTTAAATCATAGAAGATAGTAGAATTTATTTTCTACTTGACTCTTTTAATGGATTGCTTGTTCCGCTGCAGTTAAACTTGATGTTCGTTATATTTTATCAGTTTAACACTGTTGAAGGCTAATGATAATTTATTCTGCATTATCTTAGTCATAATATTTCTTACTGGGCTAGTTGAGCTCACCCTTTCTTTCACTGTTCTCTTCAGAAAATGAGAATATAGTTGGGACGAGTCGGGGAACGGAGTGATGGACCAGATGATAGTATTAGTAGTCCTCACTATTCTATTAAATAGTGTGACAATAATTGTAATGAGGACTCCTTTTGAGTTTGTATAGTCTCTAGTAGACAATAATTGTATTCAAACTCACAGTTATGTTTTGTCGTATTGTACACGACAGTTGTATTAGTAAGTTGTATTTGTATTCTGTACCATGTATCTGACGACCCAAGATGGGTGATGTATACCTAATTTTGGGGACGTCACAGTTGGTATCAGAGCTTAGGGATATGATCCCTGGCTAAGATGTGAGAATAGAACTAGGAGGGGAGAGACGGAGAATTCCTTCGCTAGTATGACCTACCTAAGTTTATTTGCATGGTATTTAATTGGTCGGTCAGAATATAAGGATAATATATGACATATCAATTAACTTTTATTTTGTGGCAGTATCTGAAAATGGCATCCGAGAATGTTGAGAATAGCAATGGAGCACAGGCGACTGTTGATTCACCACATATCAATAATCGGGATAATGTGCATCAGGAAGGCGACAATCTTCATGCAAACAATAATACTGACCAAATGATGAATGATGGAATGTTCAGAAGCTTTATGCAGTTCATGCAACAGCAGGCGAGAGCGGCTCCTGTTCAAAATGTAGGTGAAAACACTGAAAACTCTCGGACGGTCACCGCTAAACAGTTCAAGGAGCTGGGACCACCGGAGTTTAAGGGAGAGCCAAAACCACTTATAGTGGAAACATGGATATAGCAGATCACCAAGATATTTGATGTCTTGGGATGCTCCGAGGAGCAAAAGGTTCCCTTTGCCGCCTTTATGTTGCGAGGAGAGGCAGATTACTGGTGGGAATCGATTAACCGTACTCAACCTGCCACACTGAAGATGTCTTGGGTGAAGTTCCAAGAGCTGTTCAATGACAAATACTTTCCCAAAAGTGTTCGACACATGAAGGAGGTGGATTTCATCAAATTGGAGCAGAATAATATGACCGTGTCGCAGTATGAGGCTAAATTTGCTGAGTTATCCCGGTTTGCGTCCCACTTGGTGGATAATGAAGAGCGAATGACGCGAATATTTTTGCGAGGTTTGAAACCTGAGATACGTTAACATCTTATTTCTCATAAACTGTGTTTATCTTCAGATGTTGTGAATAGGGCTCAGTTAGTGGAGCGCGATAACGAGCGTGGTGGGAATCAACAGGGCAGAAATGATAACCACTTAGGTGGTAATCAGGGCCAAAACAATAAGAATGGTCATTTCAAGAAGAGGAGATTTAACAATGATGGAAAGACGTCAGCACCAGCACCCGTTGTTAAGGAAGGAGAACGACCACCTATCATATGTTTCAAATGCGGAGGGGAGGGGCACATCAGTCCAAACTGCGTGATGCCGTCTAAAGCATGTTATAATTGTGGAAGAGAAGGTCATTTAGCTCGATTTTGTCGTTTACCAAAAACAAGTTCAGCTAGGATGGATGCACCAAAGGCCGTCCCAGAAAAAGTCAAAACAGGTAGTGCAAGGGAGAGCGTTTGTTGTGACCTCCCAGAAAGCAAGGAACCCGAATGAGGTCATCACAGGTAAGCTTATCATAAACTCTAACGAAGTCTATACTTTATTTGATACCGGTTCTACCCATTCTTTTATTTCTCCTACTTGCGCTCATCGATTAAATTTGACTCCGGAGAAATTAGACTTTGACTTATCTGTTGAAACTCCATTGGGAGAAACCTTCATTACATCCACGGTTTATAAGTCTTGTTTGGTTCAAGTTAGTACCTACACATTACCTGTCGATCTGATTTCATTAAAAATACTTGCATTTGACGTGATTCTAGGGATTGATTGGTTAACTACTCATCATGCAAAAATTGATTGTTTTCGTAAGGTTGTTAGCTTTCATATTCCTAATCGACCTATTATGCGAATTCAAGCAACTAAACCATTAAAATCAATCTCTGTCATCTCAAGCCATAAAGCTATTCGTTTATTGAAAAATGGATGTCAAGCTTTCTTAGCTCATGTCACGGATCTAAACAAAAATACGTTAGTTTTGAATGATATTTCTATTGTTAATAAATTACCTGACGTATTCCCTGAAGAACTTCCTGGCCTACCCCCAGAGTGTGAAATTGAATTTTGTATCGACCTTGAACCCGGTACAAAACCCATTTCCAAAGCCCCATATCGAATGGCTCCTATTGAAATTCAGGAGTTAAAGATCTAACTGCAGGAATTGTTAGACATTGGCTTTATTCGTCCTAGTACTTCTCCTTGGGGTGCTCCTATTCTATTCGTGAAGAAGAAAGATGGAAGTATGCAACTTTGTATTGATTATCGGGAGTTGAATCATGTCACCATCAAAAATAGGTACCCATTGCCACGCATTGATGACCTGTTTGACAAGTTGCAAGGAGCACAATTCTTTTCAAAGATTGATCTTCGTTCTGGATATCATCAGCTGAAGGTTAGAACTGAAGATATTCCAAAGACGGCTTTCAGAACTCGGTACGGGCATTATGAATTCCTAGTCATGTCCTTTGGATTGACTAATGCTCCTGCCGCCTTCATGGATATGATGAACCGGGTATTCGAGGAATATTTGGATCGCTTTGTGGTCGTCTTTATTGACGACATCCTTATTTATTCCAAAAGTCGTGAAGATCATGAGCAACACTTGAGGCTGGTACTCCAAAAGCTTCGTGAATACAAGCTTTATGCCAAGTTAAAGAAATACGAGTTCTGGCTGGAGGACGTAGCATTCCTTGGGCTCGTAGTATCAAGTCGTGAAATATCTGTTGACCCGGCAAAGATTGAATCTATTCAAAGTTGGGAGCAACCTAAATCAGTGACCGAAGTACGTAACTTTCTTGGTTTAGCTGGTTATTATCGGAGATTCGTGGAAAGATTTTCTCGAATCGCTACTCCATTAACTCAGCTGACTCGGAAAGATACAAAGCTTGGTTGGAGAGAAGAATGTGAGAAGAGTTTTCAAGAACTCAAGAGGAGACTCATTTCAGCACCTGTTCTAACAATACCATCTGGCTCGGAGGGATTTATCATCTACAGTGATGCTTCGAGCAAAGGGTTGGGATGCGTTCTCATGCAATATGGAAAAGTCATAGCCTATGCATCAAGACAACTCAAGAAATATGAGAAGAATTATCCTACTCATGATCTAGAGTTGGCAGCTGTTGCCTTTGCACTTAAAATTTGGAGGCATTACTTGTATGGGGAGAAGGTGGAGATCTTTACGGATCATAAAAGCCTCAAATATTTTTTCACTCAAAAGGAACTCAACATGCGACAACGACGTTGGCTTGAACTATTGAAAGATTATGATCATACCATTCAATACCATCTTGGAAAAGCGAATGTGGTAGCTGACGCATTGAGTAGAAGATCATATGCAAGTACGAGTGCGATATTGTCAACACAAAGACCCATTTTGTGTGACTTGCAAAGGATGGAGATAGAGTTAAAGACTTCAGGGACCCATGTGATGATGGCGAATATACGAGTAGAACCGACTTTAATCGATAAAGTTAAAGTTGCTCAAGCTACAGACCTGGAGCTGATGCGTATGAGGAAGAAAGTGCAAGAAGGTGCTATATCGGAAGCAAGAATCGATGAAGAAGGAATACTTCGAGTCAACTCCAGACTTTGTGTTCCTAACGACCTTGATTTAAAGTATGAAATCATAATGGAGGTGCATAACACACCGTTTGTAATCTATCCTGGGAGTACCAAAATGTATCATGATCTTCGTCATATATTTTGGTGGAGAAATATGAAGCGAGAGATAGCGTTGTTTATCTCAAGGTGTCTAACTTTTCAACGAGTCAAGGCGGAGCATCAAGTACCAAAAGGTCCATTGCAACCACTTGAAATTCCAAAATGGAAGTAGGAGCACATTACCATGGATTTCGTTACCAGTCTTCCTAAGGTTTCTCAAGGTATTGATGCGATTTGGGTCATTGTTGATAGATTGACCAAGTCTGTTCATTTTTTACCGATACGAGAAACTTATACACTTGAACGTCTTGCTCGTATGTACATAAACGAGATTGTAAGACTGCATGGTATGCCAGAATCCATAGTTTCTGACTGAGACCCAAGATTCACTTCACGGTTTTGGGTTAGTTTACAAAAAGCTATGGGCACGGATTTACAATTTAGTTCGGCATATCATCCTCAGACGGACGGACAATCAGAGAGGACTATTCAAACTCTAGAAGATTTATTAAGACTCTGTTTCCTTGACTTCAAGGGAAGTTGGGACAAGTTCTTATCATTGGTAGAGTTTTCCAACAACAACAGTTATCAATCAAGTATTGGCATGGCTCCATTCAAAGCGTTGTATGGAAGAAAGTGTCGTTCTCCAGTATGCTGGGATGAGGTGGGTGAAGCAACGTTGTTGGGACCGGAGTTGGTACGTATGACTACATAAAAGATTCAAACGATCCGACAACGTATAAAAACCTCACAAGATCGACAAAAGAGTTATACTGATCTTCATCGAAAGGACGTAGAATTCGATATAGGAGATCATGTGTTCTTACGTGTTGCTCCATGGAAAGGAGTTACGAGATTTGGAAAGAGAGGAAAGCTCAATCCTCGATTCATCGCTCCATTTTAATCCTCGATCGAGTAGGAACTGTGGCTTATAGACTCGCTTTACCGCCAAGTATGTCTCGTGTTCATAACGTTTTTCACATATCCATGTTACGTAAATATGTGGAAGACCCGAACCACATTATTGAGTTAGAACCGGACGAAATAGCGGAGGATTTGACGTATGAAGAAGTTCCTGTTCAAATCTTGGATAAGAAGGAACATATTCTATGCTCCAAGGTTATACCTCAAGTCAAAGTTTTGTGGAGAAATCACGATGTTGAGGAAATGACTTGGGAGTTAGAATCTAAAATGAAGTCAAGGTATCCTTACCTCTTCGACATACCAGGTACGTACCCTAATTTCGAGGGCGAAATTTCATAAGAAGGGGAGGTTTTAAGACCCCAACTTTTATAAATAAAGATGAATTTTCTATAAATATCATTTTTGAATATTATGGAGTTAATTTGATATAATGTTATAGTTGTGGGTAATATTTATAAATTTTACAAAGTACGCAAGTTGTTATATAATATTCGATTGGTCGGGGAATATTCGTTTTAACAGGGAATATTCGTACAACGGCACAATCATTGGTGAACCCCACAACGGAATTATTGTCAGATTGAGAAAACGACAAAAATATTTTATTAAAAATAACGGCAGAAGTTTTACCATTGATACTGTTGAACTACTCGGTAGTAAAAGTACATTAATACGTGTGGTTGCATAGTAGCACACGGTATTGATTATTAATGCTTATGTGAGAAGTCACTCAGTTTAATTCAATTATTGTCAGTTAGTAATATGAATTATTTAGCGATAATGAAGTTTTGTTTTATTCGTATTATTAACGTAATAAAACAGAAACATCTTTTTATATAAAACAGAATACTTTATTAAAGTTATTCTATAAATAGAATATATTATATTTTATTTAAAAGATTTTTCTTTAAATATGGACCGTCAGATTAAAGTAATCAATCTGGACCGTTCATGGATTAGTTACCATGCATTCTATTTTTCTATAAATAGCAGCTCATTCCTTCATTATTTCTTACGAATTCACTGAACTCTAGAGAGAGAAACTATAGAGAGAGAGAGAAGAAAAGTATTCTGCTACTTAACTACTTCCTTATTTCAGTTCTTCTTTAAAACGGTAAGGGGTGTTATTCTTTCTTATTCATGAAGAGAACTGTTGTTATTCCATTTCTTATTATTCTGTTGGAATAACCTGTATACGCGGTCTACCCTATACTTGGTAACATTCTTCTATTATTCTGTTGGAACATCCTGTCTGTGTGTTTTACACCGGACCTGGTTCCGTCTTTATTATTATTCTGTTGGAACATCCTGTCTGTGTGTTTTACACCAGACCTGATTCCGTCTTTATTATTATTCTGTTGGAACATCCTGTCTGTGTGTTTTACACCAGACCTGGTTCCGTCTTTATTATTATTCTGTTGGAACATCCTGTTTGTGTGTTTTACACCGGACCTGGTTCCGTCTTTATTATTATTATGTTGGAACATCCTGTCTGTGTGTTTTACACCGGACCTGGTTCCGTCTTTATTATTATTCTGTTGGAATATCCTGTCTATGCGTTTTACGCCGGACCTGGTTCCATTATTTATTATTCTGTTGGAATAACCTGTCTGTGCGGTCTATCGTATGCATGGTGATTTCTTTTGTTATTCCATTCTTTATTATACTCAGTTGGTTAAGTTTTGACTTCTATACTCCATGAAATTTGTGGAATATCCTTGATAATTGCGTTTCATCCAGTATCTTTTCATGAAAATATTCTTCTAAGCATTCTTAAATTTTACTCCACAAAGCAGTATCATGTTGACAATTTGGACGTTGTTAATTCTTGGATAAATTAATTCTTGAACTTGTTTTATTGAATTCTTATATCATTGTCATCATCCTCATGTTTATAAAATGTTGAAAGTCATCTGTGGCCTGTAGTGCATAGATGGACTTGGTATGATTATGACCAGGGATTATTCGGTATAATCATGACCGTAATGTTACAAATGATGTGGTAAAAGTCATCATTGGCCCGTAGTGCATTGATGGACAGTTGTTGGCATGATCATGACCATTAATGAATACACGAATATCCTTGGCCGTAGTGCAGGGGTGATTCGATGATGTGGATTATTTTATTAAGCTGAGTCCCAGCGATAACAGTGTTGAAAAACTTTTTAAATCATAGAAGATGGTAGAATTTATTTTCTACTTGACTCTTTTAATGGATTGCTTGTTCCGCTGCAGTTAAACTTGATGTTCGTTATATTTTATCAGTTTAACACTGTTGAAGGCTAATGATAATTTATTCTGCATTATCTTAGTCATAATATTTCTTACTGGGCTAGTTGAGCTCACCCTTTCTTTCACTGTTCTCTTCAGGAAATGAGAATATAGTTGGGACGAGTCGGGGAACGGAGTGCTGGACCAGATGATAGTATTAGTAGTCCTCACTATTCTGTTAAATAGTGTGACAATAATTGTAATGAGGACTCCTTTTGAGTTTGTATAGTCTCTAGTAGACAATAATTGTATTCAAACTCACAGTTATGTTTTGTCGTATTGTACACGACAGTTGTATTAGTAAGTTGTATTTGTATTCTGTACCATGTGTCTGACGACCCAAGATGTGTGATGTATACCTAATTTTGGGGGCGTCACACTCTTTGTTTATGATTATGTGTGTTTTATGTTTTGGACTTGTAGTATGCTTGGAGGACTTTGATCTGGACTTGAAATCATACATATATCATGAGTAGATTTCAAGTTATGGAAGGTCAAACTGCTTTGACCGACCATGACTTTGCAATTTCTGGGAAACCCAGAACTTGTTCATCAGTGTCTGACAACTAGTTCTTGTGCCCAAATCTTGCATTTGTTTGCTATTTAGATGTTGTTAGTGTATCAGGATGATAGCTTGTTATGTGTACTTCAGATTCATGCAAATAGATCACTTAGATAAACAACACAATGAAAGTAATAAATGGTCAAAGTTGCCTTCTCGATCTAATTTTATGTTTCTGGAATTTCCAGAAATGAGATGAACATCCTTTCTAACAAGGTTTGACCGTAACATATTTAATGATTATGATGTATTTTGACTACTTTGAGGAATGCTATTTGTACCTTGTTGTGTGGACTACAATGTGGACCCATTAGCACACTACAACATCAACTAGAACGTGTGATTATGTAAGCCACAAAGTATGCAGTCGAAGTTATCTGGGTTTCTGGGTAACCTAGAAAGCCCAAAGAGCTTCTGACAGCTACTTTGAGGCATTGAATCTTGCGAATCTGTTGAGATATGAACTTGTTGATGGCTGGATTATGTATTATTATACTAGCACTACAAGATCTGATGATTAGCTTTTCCAGAAACATCATGAGTTAGGAATTATTAGTGGCCAAAGTGGTACCCATATTGATTGGTTATGAATTTCTGGGTTTCATCAAGAACATGAAGAACACCTATAACGACGGTTCTGTCGCTATAGGCAGTCTTTAGCGACAATTAATTTCTGAAATTATTATTTTTATTAAATAAATAGAAAAAAATAGTTTTTAATTATTAAAAATACAAAATAAATTACTAAAAATTATTTTAAAGCCAAAAAATTAGTTTTTAATATTTTTGGAATATTAAAGATATTTAATTTATTTAATTGATATATTAAATAAATTATTTAAAAATGATTTTAATACTTGAAAAATTATTTAAAATTATATTATGGTATAAAAAAATAGTTTAAGTTATTTTTAATGACTTTTAATATTTTGTGATGAATTTCATTAATAAATTAATATTAATGGTAATTAATTTATTTAATAAATGTATTTAATAAATTATAAAAAATAGAATTAATGATTTAAAAATTATAGAAAAATGATTTAAAGGTTATACAAATATTTTATGTTATAAAATATAACTTTTGATATTTTGTCATGAAAAATATTAATATTTTAATATTAATAATATTAGATTTATTTAAGAGTTATATTAAATAAATTAGTTTAAAAATAATTTTAATATTAGAAAAATTATTTTAAATGAAAATAAATAGTTTAAAAATATTTCAAGTTATAAGATATAACTTTCAATATTTAAAGGTAAATTTCATTAATTATTTTACTCTTAATGATATTTGAGTTATTTAATAATTATATTAAATAAATTAGTTTAAAAATAATTTTAATATTATAAAAATAATTTTAAATGTAATTAAGGTGTTTAAAAATATTTTAAGTTATAAAATATAACTTTTAATATTTAAAGGTAAATTTCATTAATAATTTAATATTAAATGACATTTGATTTATTTAATAATTATATTAAATAAATAGTTTTAAAATGGTTTTATTAATTTAAAAATCATTTAAAAAGGATATAAATGAATTAAAAATATTTTAAGTTATAATTAGTAACTTTTAATATTTTGATAAATAAGACATTAATAATAATTATTTAAAAATGATTTTAATTGTTTTAAAAATCATTTAAGATTAATAAAAATGTTTTAAAAATATTTTGAGTTATTATAATAACTTTATTATTTTGGCAATGGTTTCATTAATAGTTTAATATTATAATAATAGAATTATTTAATATTTAAATCATTTTATAATGATTTCGGTGTTTGAAAAATTATGATAAATTAGGATAGTTATTTAAAAATTATTATAATTCATTTAAAAATAATATGACTGATGTTTATAGTTATTAAACTTCAGGGTAGAGTCTTAGACTCGATAATTACATGATAAAGCCATCGGTTCAGCGACATGTTTCAGAAATTGATCTGAACTTAGATAATTTGATTAGATACGTGTTTGTTTGTGATCCAATGACTGTTAAACATGTGTGACAATGTGATTAGGTTATGTGCTGACTGCAATAAGCAGTATTATGTATTACGATATATTATTCTAATCAGTAAAATAATCTTATTACTGATAGGTCGCTATATAAAAGATAAAACTAAGTTGCGTATTGTAAGTAGCAGACCAGGCAAGTATCCTACCTTTACATTTTCTTTATGCAATGGACATGGGTAAGAAAGTTTCAGAATTATATTATTATTGTACCAGATTATTAACCCTATTGTTATATAAATTATATACGATCATTGATTATCATCATGGTATTATATTATTATCCAGATATTTATTCTGTTCGTTAATTTTTAATTATGGTTATACAAGTGTCCCCACGTGGATAATCATTGTATTTAATCACATGTTGATATATATATATATATATATATATATATATATATATATATATATATATATATATATTGTCAGTATGTATACATTAAGTAAAAGTCGTCTAAGCTATTTGATCAACTAGACACAGATTTAGAAATATCGTTGAATATGATAAAACCTTTTTGTATCCAATCAAATTATTTTGGTTCGGATTCCCTACTAAGTATGAACGTCCCGAATATGGGAAAACTTTTATGCGCCCAAGGCGAACAGAGTGAACGATAATATCGTTCTTGCATGTAGTATTGATCAATACAGGGCCCATGGTATGTACACCCTCGCGCCTGTAAGTTATGACGGTTTGCAGATGAAGTTCTGTTTAACCTTTTCAAAAATAGAAAATAATGTTCATAGTATGTCACCTTAACCCTATTTATAGTCAATACGTAGTTTCAAAAATGTGATATAGAGTTGTTATGTTATTATTATCGGTTCAGTTTACTTCATAACTGTTGATTTGTTGTAGAAGTGCTGTACAAAGAAAACATTTAATCCTTTCAGCTAAAATATTTGTAATTGTTATTACTTGCTGGACACTCAAATGTTCGCCCTTGCTTAATTTAAATATTTTCAGCTAAGTGTGAACAACCAGAAGGTTCGACCAAGAACAAGAGAAAAAGGAAAGCAAATAAAATAAGTGTTATGGTATTCTATGTAATAGTATGCCTTTATTAAGATAATGATATTTATTATTATCATGTATTGTAATGAATGTAGTAAATGTTGCGTACTTGGGATTAGACTATGATATTTGTAAATTAAGTTTGGAATTTATATTATTGTTATTATTATTAGTATTATTTCCGCTCTTAGAAATGGTATTGTAAAGCACCAAGTTCGGGTTTCAAGTACCTGAATTTGGGGACGTTACAGCATAAGTATGATATGAAGCATTAAAATCACTGTCAGACATGTTCTTCACGTTCTGGGCTGCCCAGAAACGTGAAGTCATGACCGGTCAAAGATAATCATGGCCTTAAATCTTGCAATCTGTTCATGTTATGGATGGTCTAGACGTCGGGCCTTCTAGAGAACCTAACAGGGTACATGTTTTGATCACTAGTCAAGTCTAAACATCAGAAATAAGAAAGATCTAAGCCATTAAAAAGTTTGTCAGAACTGTTCTTGATTTTCTGGAAATTCCAGAAAACGCATTTCATGCTCATACTGCCTACTTTGACCGTTCATTACTTTGATCCTGCTTGTCATTTAGGTGATATAAAGGCTTGAACATGCAGTCCATATAACATATTATAACACAGATACAACAACACATACAAATCACATAACACAAGAGAGATTGGAACTCATGAACAAACCGTCAGACCCATCTGGGTAACTTCTGGGTTACCGAGAAACAGAAGCTTAACGGTCAACGCATTTTGACCGATTACTACATCCGATCCATTGATTTCTAAGGTTCGAGAGTGTGCTGGACTTGTAGTCCTCATGACATACTATAATCTAGATACCATTATTCATCCTAACAGCTTGACAGAAAAGAGATCAAAGTCGGTCAAAGTCACTGACATAACACGTTCTTCAGTTTTCTGGGTTACCCAGAAAACTAAATTCGTGTTCGGTCAACGGACTTTGACCGTGAATAACTCTTGATATACATATCTAATGATCTTGCTCCCACTTTCAGAATACTAAAAACATTACCAACTACAACTCCAAACCTTTAAAACACTAAAACAAATAACAGACTAGAATCTATGGGACCTGACATTAATTGTCAGACCATCATTTTCAAAAATTTCCAGATTTAGAAAATCATTAAATCCGAGCCTCTAGATGTTATGGATCTAGCATCTAGCAACCCAGATCATTGATTAACACCACATACAACATATTACAAGATAAAAATACTAGATCTAACACAACATACATGATTAAAATTTTGGCTTAGGGTTTACTTTTCTATGAACAAAATCTTAAATCTGGCTTCTTGATCTGTTATGGGTGATCTAGGAGGTTGATGTGGGACTGAAATACTAATGATTTTCGTGGGTGAGGAGAGAGGGAGTCTTGGTTATGTGTTTGGAAATAAATGAACTAGCTTTTGGACATTCTCTCTCTTTAATCATATATATCCCTTGTATGCAATGTATGTAGCTGATGAATTGGCTGGATTATAGAGTTTGTAGGTATATGGCTATGCTTAGCGTTGGTGACTTGCTAAGATATGGCAAGATTTGCTAGCAATAATTCAAGAATGGGACAAAAAGGGTATTTTGGTCAATTGCATTATAATTTTAATGGTATTCTTGTCTATGGTACTTGAATCTAGGGTTTAATCACTAGATTTTAAATCTTAAGGTTTCTCAAATAATTTTTAGGGTTTGAAAAATTAAGTTTAAAGTTTAATAAAATATTAATTAGAACATACTAATTAAAATTAGGGTTTTTAAATAATTAGGGTTTCTTGATATTATTAGTTTTCTCCAAATTATGAATTAGGGTTTTCTAATTAACATTACAATTTACTAAAATAATAAATAGGGTTTCTAACTTAGCCAATAGGGTTCCTAATTAGCAAATTAGGGTTTCTAATTTAATAAATAGGGTTTATAAGTAATAATTAGGGTTTCCCTAATTATCATTAAATTCTTTAATACTTAACCTTAATTATAATAACACAGTTACATAACAATCTCGAACTCATAATTGAGTTTCAAATTATAGTTTAACAAATTGATATAAGGGTTTTGACATTATACACCATAATCGACCAACCATTATCAATACACACATACAGTATATATTTATAACACTGAAAAATAATATTATATTTAATATAATATTATTATTCTCATTCATTGCTCAAAATCCAAAATTAGGGTTTGGATTCCATATCTAATTTATCTTTCATATATAACATTATTAATTAAGTTGAAATAATTAACTTAATAATCTGAACTAAAATTCATATAACAAAATAGTAATTATAATAATTCCAATAATCATTTCATATATTGTTTAAATAATATAATAATCATATTTTCATAGAAAATAAATAATAAAAATATTTCTACTATAAAATTTATTATTGTAAGAATATACTTTATAATGATCAATAATTCTAAAATAAAATTATTTGAAATTATTCATGTAATAAATAAATTTTTTTGAACACATAAATACATAGACATTATCTGGCACATATTCACACCATTAAAAAAATAAATTATATGTAAAATTTCTTATTTATTTATATAGAAAATATCAGGTTATTACACATATTACTTGAGCATACTTGTAGTTGAATGAGATTGAGCATATATACTAGCTAGTAAGCATATGACTACATGCATACTAGTAAGCACATAAAGAGGTCGTTAATATTATAAATATTCGCAACTACCCGACCAACAAAAAAATTTCGACAGAGTCTCCCCTATAATATGGACTAGCCACATGCACGACGGCATGCATATATGGTCATTTCTAGGCACCCAAGACACAAACCAAGAGAAATATACAAATTTCCAATATAATAAGACCAAAACAATAACGAATGAATTCAAATTAAAACAGTAAAAAGTTTATGAGTATACTACAAATTCAGAGTTCCCTTCTTTCTACATGTGGATCACTCTCCCCATCTTTTATTGATTTTCTTTACTCATACTATGATTTGTGGGGAGATTTCTTTATTTTCCTGTCACATGTAGAAGTTTGTTGTTCTATATGTAGAATTTTGTTGTTCTATATGGCAAGGATTGACATATTGTTAGTAGTCACAACCCCGTAGACTACAACATTAATTTAACCTAGTTAGGATCGAAGCTAGTGTGACGAACCTTGATGATTAGGTAAGGTAAATAAAGCTTTTGGCCACCAAGATGTATTTTAGTTGACAAAGCTTTTGATCAAAGGATTGCTATATTCAAGGCTCAATAGATTTCATCTTTGGTAATGCCAAGAGGTCCGGGATTGTAAATTAAAGATTATTATTATTATTATTATTATTATTATTATTATTATTATTATTATTATTATTATTATTATTATTATTATTATTATTATTATGTTTCAAAATTAATGGTACTAATGACATTATTAACGGCCAACATTAGAACAGCTAATGGTACTGGTAGGTTGTTCAATGATGGGTTATTGAAAGGTTATAGGTAGGCCACATGCTTTAACCAAACCAAAATTCATCTTAATATTGCAGACAGTTCCAAAATTGAGTACTGCAATTATAAGGATTATCACAAGGACGTTGAAGCTTCTATTTTGGGGAATTCTTTTACAAGGTAAACAAAATACAGTGTCATTATTTTGGTAGAGCTACTTAGATATGATTATTAATGTTTTGTTTAGACTTAGTACATGTATGGGGATTATTTAATATCATATTCAATAAGGTATTATAATCATGGATTAACTTGAAATTATAATTTTTTCAATCAAATCTGAGTTGTATATTCACAAATAACTTATGTAAGTAATGTGTAAGCACGCCATTAACCACACAATAATCTAATAAGAGAAACTACTGCTGTTTTTTGTTTTGTTAAAATGCAGTTAATTTTTTGACTGCTGGAATTCATTGTGAGTTCTCATTTACAAAACAATAGACATAAAAAATCCGAGATAGTACTAGAAAAAAGTCTCTCACAAGCTAGCTTCTCAACTCAAATCTGCAACTAGACCAATTTTATTTGCTAATTCAAACAAATCAATGAAAATAACACCAATATAATTAGGGACATGGATACCATTCAGGATATTTATGCACACCACGCATGGATAAATCCATAAATAAAGCTGTAATTTGATTCAACAAAATCAAAATTAACCTGAGTTGCCGAGATGGGCTGCGGCGGCGGCGATCAATTTCTCCCTCCTTCTTCTCTTCTCCCCCTTATCCCTTTTCTCCCTCTTCTGTTCTCCCTCTTTTTCTTTTCGTCTGCTGAACGGACGACTGCCTGAGTCTGATTAAGTTTAAGACGATCAGCGACCGCATGCGGTTGCTGATTTTTAATGACGTGGACGATTCAGTGATCGCTAGGTGGTCGCTGATATAGATTGGTCGCAAAAAACAAATGCGCTAACTTTTCGCACCAATTTTTGGGAGGGAAATTCATGCCAGCGACCGCATGTTGTCGCTGATATAAACTAGCAACTAGAATCAATTTCGGTCTCAGAGAGCGGTCGCTGCTGTTAATACCAGCGACCGAAAAGTGCGGTCGCTAAAATATTTGGTCGTAGATAGAGATTTTTCCTGTAGTGCCAGAACCCAGATGTTGTCTAATAGTGATTTTGCAGGCCTTGATATTGATTGTGTTTTATGTTTTAGGTCATGTTGTCGGTTTGATATTGTTGACTGGTGTGTGAACTACAAATGCATGCTATTAGATAACCTAGATTAACAGTAGAATCAAAGATATTTGTGGTCAAACAAGGGTTGACCGACTGCCCGGATGAAGATTCTGGAAAACCTAGAATCTTCAAGAACATGTTTTCTGTCAGAGTTTGACCGGTCTTGATTTCTTAAATGTGTTGATGTTGGACTGATTTAAGGTTGTATAAAGGTACCCTGGCATCTATTCTACATGATAGAACCGCTATATTACACTAAGCAAGCCTGGAAAGTTAAGATTTGAAGGTCCAAAAAGGGACCCATGACACTGCTTGAGTTCTGGGCAGCCCAGAAACTCAAGAACACGTCTGACAACAAATTTTGTAGCTTAGATCTCACAGATTTGTTATGTGTTGGCCATAAGAATTGTTTGGGCTTGTAGTGTGACATTAATACTACAATATTAACACCTTAGCAAGCTAAAAATCATAAAAACCAAAGATCTAGCCTTGGTCAAACATAGCACCCTGCAAACTGCCATGAACATTCTGGGTTTGGCCAAGAACACTCAAGAACACCTATAGTGACAGTTTCGTCGCTATAGGGACCTTTAGCGACATTTAATTTTAGAAATTAATTATTTTAATAAATAAATTGAAATAAATAGTTTTTAATTATGAAAAATACAAAATAAATTCCTAAAAAATATTTTAAATTCTAAAAATGAGTTTTTAATAATTTTGAATATATTTAATTAATATTTAATATTTTTGGAATATTAAGAGTATTTAATTTATTTAATTATAATATTAAATAAATTATTTAAAAATAATTTTAATACTTAAAAATCATGAAAAATTATATTATGGTATAAGAAAATATTTGAAGTTATTTTTAATGACTTTTGATATTTTGTGATGAATTTCATTAATTAATTAATATTAATGATAATTAGTTTATTTAATAAATATATTAAATAAATTATGGAAAAATTCAATTAATGATTTAAAAATGATTTAAGTGTTACAAAAATATTTTAAGTTATAAAATATAACTTTTAATATTTTGTCATGAAAAATATTAATATTTAATATTAATGACAATTATCGGATAATAGATTTAACTGTTTACATATCATATAAATATGATTTTAAGGTGTTAAAAATACTTTGATATGTTATAAAAATATTATAATATTAAGGTATGATTTTCATTAATATTTAGTATTAAATAAATATTAATAATAAGGGAATAATGTGGTATTTAAGTTTTATAAATACGATATTAACGGTTGAAAATTCATGATAAATGGTAATAATTATCTGAAAATTATTACAAGCTTATGAAAATTATTTTGACTAATAATAAAATTATCTAAGATAATTTTTAAGTGTTTAGACAGAGTTTAATTGAACTTAGTCTCGAGAATTGTCCGACTAGGCCGTCGGGATGTCATAATTGTGTTGGTTTCAACTCAGACTGAAATAGTTTGACTTGATACCGAGTCTTAAGTAGTTTGTGGACTAATAGGGTTATGTGCTATATGTTTAGGTTATTTTATAATTGTGATGATATTTTTCTAATTTGTATATCTATATTATTTATATATTAGGTTCAGACAAAGCTAAATAAATTGCGTAACAGTAATCAACCGAGCAGGCAAGTTCTTAACCTTGAACTTCTAAATATTGTGCAAGCTTTCTTAACTCGACCTCGAGTTATTTTATTCAAATATACTTGTGGTTAATCATTGCTGATTGCCATTATTAAATCACACTTTGTACATACTGCATGTATTCATCAGATATGAAAGGCTGATCACCTTCATTACCATTTAGTCCATATATATATATATATATATATATATATATATATATATATATATATATATATATATATATATGTTCATGTTCCATGTTCGTTCAGCTATGTAAAATTTGTTCATGCTAGTTCGCAATTATATTATAGAACTGTAGCCAGCTTTTGTTCAATTCTTTCAATCATGATATATCCTTAATTTATTGAATTTAAACTTGCTGGGCAAACTTATTGCTCACCCTTACTATATCATGATAAACATTGCAAATAAGGCGAATACGTTCGGGTATAAGAAAAGGTTAAAGCCAAGTTTAGCTTGGGATTATGTATGGAGTTAAATTGTATAGTATAGTATGTGTGACGCCCCCAAAATAGGTATACATCACCCATCTTGAGTCACCAAATACGTGGTACAAAAATTAAATACAAGTTAATAATACAACTGTCGTGTAAAATACGACAAAACATAAACTGAGAGTTTTAAAACGAATATTGTCTTCTAGACAGTATTCAACTCAAATGGTGTCCTCAATACAATTATTATCACACTATTTCATAGAATTGTGAGGACTACTAATGCTACCATCTAGACCGTCACTCTGTTCCCCGACTAGTCCCGACTACGTTCTCATTTCCTGAAGAGGACAATGAATGCAAAAGGGTGAGCTCAACTAGCCCAGTAAGAAATATTATGACTAAGATAATGCAGAATAATTTACCGTTAGCCTTCAACAGTGTTAAACTGATAAAATATAACAAACATCAAGTTTAACTGTAGCGGAACAAGCAATCCATTAGAAGAGTCAAGTAGCGAATAAAATCTACTATCTTCTATGATTTAAAAGGTTTTTCATCACTTTTATCGCTGAGACTCGGCTTAATAAATAATTCACATCATTCATGCACTACGGTCAATGATATTCATTAGTATCATGATCATAAATTATCCATACACCACGGGCCAAGGATATTCGTGTATTCATCAATGGTCATGATCATGCCAACAACTGTCCATCAACGCACTACGGGCCAATGAGGACTTTTACCACATCATTTGTAACATTATGGCCATGATTATACCGAATAATCCCTGGTCAAGATCATACCAAGTCCATTTATGCACTACATGCCATAGATGACTTTCAACATAATATAAACATGAGGATGATGACAATGATACAAGAATTCAATAAAACGAGTTCAAGGATAAATTTTTAAAGATTTATAATTTAATTTATCCAGAAATCAATAACGTCCAAATTATCAACATGATACTGCTTTGTGGAGTAAAATTCAAGAATAATATTGTACCAAAAATAATTTGGACTAAAATGAATCAATTTTTATCATGAATAGTACCCTGAGTAAATAGTACTCGAGTGAATAGTATCCCATGAATAGTACTTCGGGAATCGTAACCCTGTGAATAGTATTCCAGCATGAAAAAGTTAAAATTTATCAAGAATGCTCAGAATAATATTTCCATAAAAAGATACTGGATGAAGCGCAAATATCAAGGATATTCTACTAATTTCATGGAGTATAGAAGCCAAAATTTTAACAAAACGAGTATAGAATTCGAAATCTGAAACAAAATAATATTACTTACATACTACAGAGTATGGAAGAGAATATTATTTCAAACGAATATTGAACAAAATAACATCCCTTATCTTGAAAAGAAGAGTATTCCAACTGGTATAGCGGGAATATTCTTGAAGAAAACTTTCACTGTTTTCTACACTCAAAGCTTTCTAAAACTCTAAAGAAATACCCTCAAGATTATAGAAGAAGAATTCTCTAATTCTAGTGTGATTTTTAATTCTAACTTAAGCGTCTATTTATAGGAAAATGCTAGAACGCCATAGGAGACTAAAATAATAAATTATTATTATTATTATTATTATTATTATTATTATTATTATGCACCAACCAAGACCAATTCCAGCACTCCACTCTTGAACCAAAATTCAGCACATGTTTTCCACCAAAAACAAAAGTGGGTCCCACCCATTTTATTTTCTAAAACTTCAGTAATTCATAATAAATAGCTCTTTTATTAGAAAAATTTCAATCTCATGTCCTTTTCATAGGAAATTTAATTCTCTACAACTTTGTAGAAGAAAGTTTTTTCAAATTCCAAACAAAAAATGTCTGAAATTCACATACGGACGATTTTTAATACCTTCAAAAATTCATAACAAATCATATGTTAATTTTTAACGGTTCAAAATTTGTGGACATATACTCAACTTATATATGTATAACATATCCAAAAATTACAATGATCCAACGGTTGGATTAAAATTATAACTCACGCAATAGAGCTTTAAGAACACTATTTTGATTTTTTTAATATCTCCATTCCGACAAAATACTGATAAAATACCTCAAAATTAAATCCTTCATTTCTAACCACATAAAATAAATATTTTCTTATCCATCATTTATGTCCACATAAAATAAATATTTTCTTATCATAGAAATCAATAATTAATTATTCACAAATAATATTACAGATTCACAATAATGACAACCAGGCCGTTCCCAAGAAAGAGGAGGCTTTCCAATAAGGATTTCTCTTTACTGGCGCGCAATTAGGTGACCCAATCTCTCCTTGACAGAACTTTCTAGACATTGCCAATAATGCTATCTAATAATATTATTCAAATAATATGAATTATTGATATGATAATGAAAAGTACTGTGCAGTGACAATTATTGAAACAACAATAATATAAAATATCAACGCAGCAATTATTGAACCAATAAAATAAAATATTGAACAGTAATTACTGTAACAATTATTAAGTAGTGCCTTCTTACGTAAGAATCAATCATTCAAAAATACTGTGTAATACCGTGTGCTACTGTGCAACCCCGCGTATTACTATATTTTAACCACCGGGTATTCTAACAGTTTAACGGTAAAACTTTTGCCGTTATATTATAAAAAGATATTTTTGTCGTTTTTTCAATCCGACAATAATTCCGTTGTGGGGTCCACCAATGATTGTGCCGTCGTACGAATATTCCCTGTTAAAACGAATATTCCCTGACCAATCGAATATTATATAACAACTAGCGTACTTTGCAAAATTTATAAATATTGTCCACAACTATAACATTATATCAAATTCACTCCATAATATTCAAAAATGATATTTATAGAAAATTCATCTTTATTCATAAAAGTTGGGGTCTTACAGTATGATAATAATGTTATATGTTAGACAGGTTATGAATTGTGTATAAGTTAAGATTACTCGACCTTGGGGAATAGTGTGTAATTGTAATGTAGAAACAATTTATGTTTATATCTTCTGCAATAGTTATAGAATGATTGTACCGGATCCGCGGTGATTCGGGACCCGAATTTGGGGCCTTCACAGTTGGTATCAAAGCTACAGGTTATAAACCTTAGGTAGGGTTACCTGAGACTAATAACTGCAGTGAATAGGATAAGTACTAACTCAAATAGAGTTAGTGTGTTGGTAAGATTCAAAGACGAATCTCAGCGGGTTATAAAAGATACGGAGTTCCCTAACTTTGATAATAAAGGTGAATGGTAGTGGTGAATAGATAGAGTCTAAAAGACTAAAGTACAAGGATAGGAGATCGTAAAACTAAATGATCATAGCATAGAAATAAATCATAATTTATACGATGAGATCACCCCGTGATCTGATAAGGTTATAGTATGGAGAAGGATCAAGCGAATGATTGAAAAGTTTACAGCAAGAATGCTGTGTTTCAGTTGTACTATGAATTGGTACAGATTCATAAAAGGATTATGAATACTTATTAAATAAAATTCGCATTGAGAAGGGAGTTAGGATAATTATTGAAATGTTTGTGTTGCGCTATTTTCTATATGTGTGTTGAGAAGGTGATTCTTTTCTCATATATATAACAGATAGATAGGTTATATGTAGAGAATATCAGGTTAAGTACGAGTTCTTAAAACTCATACTTATGGTACGTTCGTGACTCATGATTATATGAAATGTTTATGAACCCCTCAGCGAATGGACGCCAAAGGTCTGACTATGACAAGTTCTTAAACTCATATGATGGTGGAAAGTTCCTGAACTCATGAGTGTGGTTTGACGAACTGGGAATAAATATGTGTGAATGGAGTATTGAGGATAATAGGAACAGATAGACTGTTTAAGCAATTAATCATTAGTGGAGACATAAGTTTTCCAAATCTTCTAGCTATGCTAGATTCAAAATTTTTGACATCAGGCTAAAAATGCACTATGTGCTTTTTGAAATGAATTTTATTTTCAACTCTTGGTGACCATTGTGTATGCGTGGACTTCGAGCCACCGACACCTCGTTACCTGTTGAGAGGATAAAACTAATTTGTAATAATTTTTGAACGGTTTAAAGAATAGTCTATACTACTTGTTTTGGCTAGATGAAAATGATTTGAAATATCAAAATATATTTTTATTTATCACTTATGTACCATGTAACCTGGTGCAGAGATGATAAAAAGTTGATGGAGTTGTAAATACAGGAATACTTAGTGTTGAATTTGATCTAAAATCGTTATTCCACTATTGTATGATATATTATAACAAAGTCACACAATGACGGCATTCTCAAACGGACTGTTAATACAGTACGACATCATGACGTCTTTTTCAAATTAATTTTAAAATTTTAATTTGCCAACGGGGTTTTGGCTACACACATTCGTATTTCGATTGAAGTTGATTATTTATATGAGTCTAAGCTATTCGATTCGGCTGGACCAACCTTTATGAACACTCTAAGCTTTCTTTAAAAAAAAATTCGAACAAAATTATTTTGGTGCGGAATCCGATAAGACTGAGGTGAAATTTTTGTGTTTATGGCAGAGACGAGAAACAGATCAAACCAGTATTATTGGGCCAGTACAGGGCAGAACGGGCTAATTACCCACTAAGTTCATAAGACCGGTGCGGTTTGCAGATGAATTTCTATAAAACCTTTGAGAAAATGAAAGACAATAGTCTATATAACTCCTCAGCAATATTTGAAATTTTTTACTCTTGTGGGGAATGTATTGGGTAGCATGTGATGCTGTGTATGAATGGAGTATGGTGCATGGTGTAAGGCAAATTTCGGGGACAGAATTTTTAGAAGAAGGGCTTAATGTGACAACCTGAGAATTTGGATATTTATAAAATCTTAAAATATTGAATTAAGGTTAAATAATAAACCTAGACAGAAAATAAGTGAATGGATTGGATATTTCTGTGAAGAAATTTTAAGGATTTCAAAATTCTGTGATGAATTTTGGTAAGTTTAAAATCATTTGGTGGATTATTCAAGATTAAGGGTTTAAGTGTATATGTTCTGTGTATATGGTTGTATATGTGTATAGTATGTAGTCAAAAGTCAAGGGTTGACCAGATAACCTATATTAGTGGCAAACCCTAGTATCATATTAAGAACGTCAACGTTCAGTTTGAAAATTCTATCGATTTATAAGAAACCCTAAAACCGGTTCTGGAAACACTAATTTCAGTTTCGGGAATCCAAAACCCTAATTTGGTATCGAAAAACCCTAAACTGGGAATTTCAAGATACGTATTTGTGATTATAGACTTAATTAGGGAAACTCTAATAATTAATTAGAAAACCCTAATTTTAAAGTTTGAAACCCTAATTATTCTATTAGAAACCCTAACGTATAATTATAACCCTAATTGCTAAATTAGCAATTTTAATTAGGAAATATTAATCCTAATTAGCAAGCATGAACTTATGATTAGGAAATCTTAATATAATTAGAGAATCCTAATTATAATTTAGAAATATTAATTTTCTATTTTGAAAACCTAAATTTGAAAATCCTAGAAAATAGATTTTTGAAGAACCTTAGGTTTTAATCCTAAGGGTTCAAACCCTAAGGGTTGGATAAAATGACAAGAAATCCATTAAAATGGTAGGTTAAATGACTAAAGTGCCCTTTTGCATTTTTATAAGAAAGTGTGTAAATATTGCCATGATCTTGGTGGGTTACCTACTACATATCTCCCATGTGCCTATATCTTATAAATTTCAGATTTCCTTGCCACCTAGCATCAATTGTGACCGTCGATTAAAATCTAAGAGATTAAAAGTAAGAAAAAGCTTACTTTACTTTTCATTTGAGCCAAGTCCATTCTCTCTGTAGATTTTCGGGTTTGAGAGTGGAAGGGTGAGATAATATAAGCTAATATCATATCTTAGTTCTCAAGGATCAGAATCAAAAGGCAGATTCAAAGATCAAAGCATTAAAGGAGGTATAAACCCTAAAATTTGAAATCTTTAAATTTTATGTTAGATGGTGTTGTTTGTTGTTTTAAGTTGTGTATTAGGGTGTTATTTAGTGATCTGGGTTGTTAGATCCTAGATCCATAACATCAAAGTGCTTGAAATTGAAGTTTTTAGAAATCTAAAAAAATTGAAAATAATTGTCTGACAACCTAATGTCAGGGCTTCTAGATCCGTGTGTGTTAGGAGTTATGTGTGTTTTATGTTATGGATCTGTTCTATGCCATGTACACTGTGATCTGAAACTGGAAACAATGTCAAATCATGTCTAGATCGTAAGATATGATCAGTCAAACCGCATTGACCGATCATGAAAGTGGATTTCTAGGCAAGCCAGAACCCATATGTTGTCTGACAGTGATTTTGTAGGCCTTGATCTTGATTGTGTTTTATGTTTTAGGTCATGTTATTGGTTTGATGTTGTAGACTGGTCTATGAACTACAAATGCATGCTATTAGATCACCTAGATTAACAGTAGAATCGAAGATATTTGTGGTCAAACAAGGGTTGACCGACTGCCCGGATGAAGATTCTGAAAAACCCAGAATCTTTAAGAACATGTTTTCTGTCAGAGTTTGACCGGTCTTGATTTCTTAAATGTGTTGATGTTAGACTGATTTAAGGTTGTATAAAGGTACCCTGGCATCTATACTACATGATAGAACCGCTATATTACACTGAGCAAGCCTGGAAAGTTAAGATTTGAAGATCCAAAAAGGGACCCTTGACACTACTTGAGTTCTAGGCAACCCAAAAACTCAAGAACATGTCTGACAACAAATTCTGTAG
Source organism: Panax notoginseng (assembly GCA_016801055.1). NCBI lineage: Eukaryota > Viridiplantae > Streptophyta > Magnoliopsida > Apiales > Araliaceae > Panax > Panax notoginseng. The sequence continues at coordinate 153,403,652 of CM029020.1, forward strand.
CTTAGATCTCACATATTTGTTATGTGTTGGCCATAGGAATTGTTTGGACTTGTAGTGTGACATTAATACTACAATATTAACACCTTAGCAAGCCAGAAATCATAAAGACCAAAGATCTAGCCTTGGTCAAACATAGCACCCTGCAAATTGCCATGAACATTCTGGGTTTGGCCAAGAACACTCAAGAACACCTATAGCGACAGTTTCGTCGCTATATGGCCCATTAGCGACATTTAATTTCAGAAATTAATTATTTTAATAAATAAATTGAAATAAATAGTTTTTAATTATGAAAAATACAAAATAAATTCCTAAAAGTTATTTTAAATTCTAAAAATGAGTTTTTAATAATTTTGAATATATTTCATTAATATTTAATATTTTTGGAATATTAAGGGTATTTAATTTATTTAATTATAATATTAAATAATTTATTTAAAAATAATTTTAATACTTGAATAATCATGAAAAATTATATTATGGTATAAGAAAATATTTTAAGTTATTTTTAATAACTTTTGATATTTTGTGATGAATTTTATTAATTAATTAATATTAATGATAATTAGTATATTTAATAAATATATTAAATAAATTATGAAAAAATATAATTAATGATTTAAAAATCATATAAAAATGATTTAAGTGTTATAAAAATATTTTAAGTTATAAAATATAACTTTTGATATTTTGTCATGAAAAACATTAATATTTAATATTAATGATAATTATCGGATAATGGATTTAACTGTTTAGAAATCATATAAATATGATTTTAAGGTATTAAAAATACTTTGATATGTTATAAACATATTATAATATTAAGGTATGATTTTCATTAATATTTAGTATTAAATAAATATTAATGATAAGGGAATAATGTGGTATTTAATTCTTATAAATGCGATATTAATGGTTGAAAATTCATGATAAATGGTAATAATTATCTGAAAATTATTACAAGCTTATGAAAATTATTCTAACTGATAATAAAATTATCTAAGATAATTGTTAAGTGTTTAGGCAGAGTTTAATTGAACTTAGACTCGAGAATTGTCCGACTAGGCCGTCTGGATGTCATAATTGTGTTGGTTTCAACTCAGACTAAAATAGTTTGATTTGATACCGAGTCTTAAGTAGTTTGTGGACTAATAGGGTTATGTGCTATGTGTTTAGGTTATTTTATAATTATGATGATATTTTTCTAATTTGTATATCTATATTATTTATATATTAGGTTCAGACAAAGCTAAATAAATTGTGTAACAGTAATCAACCGAGCATGCAAGTTCCTAACCTTGAACTTCTAAATATTATGCAAGTTTTTCTTAACTCGACCTCGAGTTATTTTATTCAAATATACTTATAGTTAATCATTGTTGATTGCCATTATTAAATCTCACTTTTTGCATACTGCATGTATTCATCAGGTATGAAAGGCTGATAACCTTCATTACCATTCGGTCCATATATATATATATATATATATATATATATATATATATATATGTTCATGTTCCATGTTCGTTCAACTATGTAAAATTTGTTCATGCTAGTTCGCAATTATATTGTAGAACTGTAGCCAGCTTTTGTTCAATTCTTTCAATCATGATATATCCTTAATTTATTGAATTTAAACTTCCTGGGCAAACTTATTGCTCACCCTTGCTATATCATGAATAAACAGTGCAGATAAGGCGAATACGTTCGGGTACAAGAAAAGGTTAAAGCCACGTTCAGCTTGGGATTATGTATGCAGTTAAATTATAATTGTATTGCATGATAATAAAGTTATATGTTAGACATGTTATGAATTGTGTATAAGTTAAGGTTACTCGACCTTGGGGAAGAGTGTGTAAATTTAATGTATAAACAATTTATGTTTATATCTTTCGCAATAGTTATAGAATGATTGTACCAGATCTGCAGTGATTCGGGACCCGAATTTGGGGCCTTCACAGTCACTCAGACTTAACTTATTTAGTTCGCGATTTTGACAATTTGTAGCCCAAATAATTCTAATTAAATAGAAATTAAACAATTACAGTGATTTCTATGAAGTATAAACATCATACAATGTTATTAACATGTTTTTAACACTTTAAATCATGCAATTACTCGAATTAAATCACATAATTTCACTGTTCTTGCTAGAAAACTCATTTTAGACATTCTTAGTGAATCATCAAACCACGCACTCGATTCTTGACCAAATCAGTTTACATAACATGCGTTGTTTTCGTCTTTAAACGTATTAACATAATCAATTGTCAATTTACAGATTTCAACATGGATTGAACACTAATTTTGATTCTAAAATTAGCCTTTTGTTCTTTATATAACAAAACTAAAATTTCTTTTGTAAAATATGGTTTCATGAATCAATTCATACCAAACATCGATTTTAACCCATATATAGCAGATTATATATATTAAACAACATAAACATCTATTATTCTAACAAATCATCAATCAAAACTTAGATTTTGACTTCAAAATCATATATTATTACTATAAACTTAAAAACCCATTGTTTAAACCAAAGTATATGGATTAATTCACCCCAAAATCATTTATAAACATCATATACTTGATTATTCATGCATATAAACAATTTATAACCACTCTTCAACAATTACTCATGAAAATTCCAATTCCAGAAACTAAAAGCTAATTTTTATGAAAAGTTTTTAAGTACGTAAATTAAAAGTTGGGTTAAGGAATTACCCTGCTAGTTTGTGTATATGATTCAAAGATGATAAAGCTCTTCTCTCTCTTTTTTTCGTTCAATTCACACTTTCTCCCAATTTCTCTCTAAACTCTCTCTGTTTTCTCAAACTTAGGTCTCAGGAAAAAATGCGTAAATGAAAAATATAAGACTAATAAAAGTGCACACAGATAACTGGCACAACATGGGTATCAGTTAAGCACATCATGGCTTAATTGATCCCATGTTATTAAGGCCATGTTTGGATTGAATATTAAATCCCTTTCCCAATTTATTTTAATTAACTTATTATTATATAGTTTATTTGTCACACTTTAATTAATCAAATAATATGATTTAAACTCAATTAAATAAAAGACAAAATTACTTATTAAGTCAAATCATCACATAATTAAAATTCTCATTTATTAAACAAACACATAATTTATATTCTCCATAATCTCCGATTAATTACTTAATTAATTAGAACAACATTAAAATTATTTGACAACTCATTTAATTTAATAATCTCGATTAAATTCATACTTTGAATTATAACATTATTCCTCATTAATTTAACTAATGTAACACATTTAATTAAATTAATCTACCACAATTTCTCAATTAATTATTTATCCAAATAATTAAATCTTTGAAAAAAAATATTTATTTAATTCAATAAATATTCAAATTAAATTATAAAATCTCATTCGTCACATATTTCCCCCTTAAAAGGATTCTGTCTCCAGAATCACGACTCAATCAAATCGTCCCATTACATTCTCCCCCCTTACAGAGATTCAGTCTCCAGAATCGCTTACACATAATTAAGCAAATAAATGTGGGTAATCCTTCATCATATGCTTTTCGAGTTCTCACGTAGCTTCTTTAGCGTTGTGGTTCCTCCAAATTACTTTAACAGAAGGTATTAGTTTATTTCTAAGAACTTGCTCTTTCCTGTCAATAATTTGAACAGAAATTTTTTCATAGGACAAATCTTTCTCAAATTGTAGGGGTTCATATTCGATAACGTGCTTGTAATCGGGCTTATACGGTCGTAAAACAGAAACATGGAAAACATTATGGATATATTCTAAAGCCGGAGGTAAGGCTACCTCATAGGCAACTTCACCAATTCTTCGCAAAACTTCAAAGGGTCCAATGAAACTCGGGCTTAATTTCCCTTTCTTGCAAAATCGGATCTTTCCCTTCCACGGATACACTTTCAAGAAAACGTAGCTACCTGGTTCAAATTCTCGATTTTGTTGGTGTTGATCAGCATATTTCTTATGTTTGTCTTGAGCAGTTATCAATCTTGTTCTGATCACCTTGACAATATCAGCGATCTGTTGCACCAATTCTGGTCCTAGTAGCTGGCGTTCACCAACTTCATCCTAATATAACGGGGTTCTGCATTTTCTGCCAATGGCAGATGATCATCCCAATTTCCTTTAAAGTCCATTATACAAGCTCTTAGCATATCCTCCAATATCTGGATGGTCCTTTTACTCTGTCCATATGCTTAAGGGTGATATATCGTACTCATTCTCAACTGCGTCCCCATGCATTCTTGTAGTCGTTTCAAGAATTTCGATGTAAGGCATGGATCCCTATCAGAAATAATTAACACCGGAACTCCGTGCCTCAAAATAATCTCTTCCACATATAACCTTGCCAACTGGTCTAAGTTGAATTTGATTCTGATCGGAAGAAAGTGTGCGGATTTCGTCAATTAGTCAACAATAACCCATACTGCGTCATAGCTTTTCTGAGTTATCGGAAGGTCAACCACGAAATCCATCGTAATATGTTTCCATTTCCATTCTGAGATCTCTAAAGGTTGTAGCAACCCACTCGGCCTCTGATGTTCTGCCTTTACTTTCTGACATGTCAAACACTTGGCAACACATTCTGCAACATATCGTTTCAAATTCGGCCACCAGAAATGTTGTCGAAGATCTTGGTACATCTTAGTACTACCAGGGTGAATCGAATATCGTGAGCTATGAGCCTCGCTCAAAATGTCTTCCTTAATCCCTGGCACTGGCGGTACCTAAATTCTGCCACCAAATTTCAGTATTCCCTCACTATCTATCTTGAATCTCTGTTCGGTTCCTTCAGATATCTTCTTTCTCACCTTCTCACATTCTTTATCCTGAAGTTGAGCCTCCTTAACTTTATCCAGCAGAGTTGTACCAGCTTGCATCTAGAACAACTTTTCATCAGTCTCCATAGATACTTCACTTATAATTCCAGCTTCTCTATCGCTGAAATTAGCTCCTCCTGAGCGGTCAACATCATTAATTTCGCCCGACCCTTTCTACTTAAGGCATTGGCAACCACATTTGCTTTGCCTGGATGGTATAAAATCTCACAATCATAGTCCTTAATTAACTCCAACCACCTTCTCTGGTGCATATTCAAGTCCTTCTGTGTAAAAATATATTTCAGACTGTTGTGGTCTGTATATATTTCACACTTCTCGCCATAGAGATAATGTCTCCAGATCTTCAAAGCGAATACCACCGTAGCTAATACCAAGTCATGGGTCGGATACCCTTTCTCATAGTCCTTTAATTGTCGTGATGCATATGCAATGACCCTGCCGTTCTGCATAAGCACACAGCCAAGTCCTTTATGCGACGCATCACTATAAACCACAAAATTTCCTGTGTCATTCGGAAGAGATAACACAGGTGCAGTACTCAACCTCTTCTTAAGTTCTTGAAAGCTTTCCTCACACTTCTTCGTCCAAACGAATTTTACAGCATTCCTGGTCAAATTCGTCAACAGAATTGCGATATTGGAAAAGTCCTAAATAAATCTTTTGTAATAACATGTCAATCCAAGAAAACTTCTCACTTCTGACGGTGTTTTCAACTGATCCCAGTTCATCACAACTTCGACTTTAGAGGGATCTATCGAAATTCTGTTCTTATCAATCACATGTTTGAGAAATTATACCCGCTCAATCCAAAATTTGTATTTCAAAAACTTGGCATACAACTTCTCCTTTCTCAACGTCTCTAACGCTACCTTCAGATGCTCTACGTGTCCTTCCTTGGTCTTCGAGTATACCAAAATGTCATCTATAAATAACACTACAAATTTATCCAAAAACGGTTTAAATACCCTGTTCATCAGGTCCATGAACGCTGCAGGAGCATTCGTTAGACTGAATGACATCACTAGAAATTTGTAGTGACCATATCGAGTCCTAAACACTGTCTTCAAAACATCCTCTAGCCTCACCTTTAATTGATGATAACCATTCCTCAAGTCTATCTTTAAAAAGTATCTCGCTTCTTTCGATTGATCAAACATGTCATCGATCCTTGGTAATGGATATCTATTCTTAATCGTGACCTTATTCAGTTTTTTATAGTTAATGTAGAGTCGCATCATCTCGTCTGTCTTCTTCATAAATAGCACCGGTGCTCCCCACGACGATACACTCGGTTGAATGTATTTCTTGTCCAATAACTCTTGCAGTTGTACCATTAATTTTTTCATCTATATCGGGGCTATGCGGTACGGTGCTTTCGATATTGGAGCTGGTCCTAGCACCAAATCAATCACAAACTCAACCTCTCTATCTGGCTGAAGTCCTAGTAGATCATCCGAAAATACGTCTACGAAATCCCTCACTACTGGTATCTCCTTTATTTTTGGGTTCTCTTTACGAATGCCGACTATGTAGGCTAAATATCCTACATAGCCTTGTCTTAACAATTTCTGGCCTGCATCATCGTCGGATAACTCGCTTGTCTAGGCGACTTGCTGCTATAAAACACAATCTTTAACGAAGTCATAAGGTTAATACATTTCTTCTGGCAATCAATTACAGCCCCATAATTGAATAAACAATCCATTCCCAGAATGTCGTCAAATTCCCCAAGTTTGATAGGGATAAGATCTATGTTTATAATATTATCCTTAATATTCACCCTACAGTTCTTGTGTATATACTTAATAGGGATTACTTCTCTATTCACAATCCCTATGTTCATGGGGTATTCTAACTCGTCCCTAGGTAATTCCAAGTTCTTAGCAAAGTCATCGAATATAAATGAACAAGCAGCACCAAAATCGAATAATATATAAGCATCAACTTTATTGATCGAAATGATACCTGACACCACATCACGAGACTGCACATCTTCCTGTACTGTCATGTTGAATGTCCTGGCGATTGGTCCCGTGATAGTTAAAGCATTGCCACCGCTGGTTTCCTTGTTCCCTCATGTTTCTGCCCCTCCAGATCCTTTCTTTGGATAGTCCCTAGCCAAGTGGTCCTTCGACCCAAATGTGAAGCAGACGCCTTTCTTTGGGTTGGGGCAGCTAGGTGTTATGTGGCCTTCCTGACCATAATTATAGTAGACTCTTTTTCCTTTCATACAACTCCCCTGGTGAGCCTTTCTGCAGGTCGAACATGCTTCAATCCTCTTCTTCTGACCTCCTTGTTGATTTTCAGTTGACGAGTTATCAGTCCACCTCCTTTTCTGATTGCTACTTCCTCCCGTGTTATTGCCACTGGCCTTGTTATTTCCCTCATTTTTACTCTTTTGTTCTTCTGATCTTGATTGTACTTGGTCACCTCATTGTTTCCACCTTCAGCGAGGATGGCCTTTTTCAGTACTCCAGCAAAAGTGTTCAGCTGAAACATTGACACTTTGCTATATAACCAGGGCTTTAATCTATGTTCAAACTTTCTTGCTTTCCTCTCATCCGTGTGCACTTGATACGGGGCGAACCTAGCCAACTCATTGAATCTTACCGCATAGTTTGGTACGGACATATTGCCTTGCTTTAATTCCAAAAATTATACCTCCATTTGGTTTTGCGATGTGACACCCCCAAATTCGGGTTACCTGACCCCCGAGTTTGGTGTTCACGATCCATAATATAATACCAATTAACTACCCATTTATATAGAAATAGGATTACATAAGTCATTAACATATATTGTTAATACATAAGTCCAAGGTTCACTAACCTTAATATTACAGAAATACCCCTTAGATATACAAAAAGAGTTTATAAATACAGTACAACATAATAATAATATTGTTCATTATACTACTCCAGCATCTTGTCTTTGCCTTTGTTCTTCTTTGACCCGCTGGCCTCTTCATTCCTAGCTGAAATATTTTATTTATAGCAAGGGTGAGCGACTAGTTTTCCCCGCAAGTTAAGACATACAATAAAGATATATGAATCAAAGAGAACAGACTATCTATTTTGATAGAATGACACCAAAGTTCGGGGAACTTTGAATTAGCTGAACAAATCGTTAATTAATAACAAGTCTTCTCGTATTCTAGGCAATGCAATAATTTGATAATAAAAGAGTACAACGCTTTCAAAGTTTCTACGATATTCTATTGAATAAACAAGAATCAATTCTATGCAATAACAAATTGGAATATTTTCCAGATTTGTGCTGAGTGATCTCACCAGATCTTTAAACTTATTTTCTCAGGTATCTATCAAAGATTTACTTTGATACATACGCATGAGTATCAGATAACCATAAAGATTAAAACATACCCCTCTGCAAGTACTTAGAGCCGGCCAACTCCTTGTACCCTATATTATGCATAATACTTAACAGCGCGCAATGGTCGAATATACGACCTACAATGTTCCCTTTATATAAAAGGTTGTTCTTCCCAGTCTCAGAATCAAGATTTTGATTTAACAACGAAATACTGTGATTTCAAATTCTATCTACTTATCGATCTAGCCGAAAGAATTGGCATCGATCTATCAATAACAATTGATTTCTCTTCTCGATTTATCAAGTTCTAACAATTGTTCGTCTAGCCAGTATAATTAGCTAAGACATTTCTCAATATAATTTGACAATAAAACAGGAATTATCTGTACTGTCAATATTAGTTTCTGCAGATATAAATATCCAACAACAGTAATTCTACGAATATATATTTTTCGAATCAGTAATTCAATTTGAATTTTAATCATGCACTAACTGCGAATAATCAACAATAAATTCCCTGGACATGGTATAATTATCAATAATTAACCATTAAAATAATTGAATGAATATAACTCAAGGTTGAGTTAGGAAACTTACCTTTCGCGTTGATTACAGCTACACAATATAATTAACTGCGTTTGTAAGACCTATATTCAACAATGTCGGTCTCACAATTAGTACAATCATTAATAACATGTAACACTGTATTTTACAGTCAAACTTCTCCTAGACACATTATCACATAGCCACATTAGTGTTTATAACCTATATAAACACTTATCAAGTCTAACTATTTCGGTCTGGTTGGACTTCGGTCCATTCTCGGTGTTCTGGTCACCCTATTCGACAATTAACACATTGATTGTCAATTAAACTTGGTCTCTAAGCTTCAATATTATTTTAGATAAGTCAAATATCGTTTATAATATTTTTTGGAAGCTTTTAATAATTTAGAAACAATTATTATAATTTATAATAATTTTTTAAACACTTAAATCATTTTTAAATGATTTAATTATCAAATAATCTTATCATTATTAATATTTAATAATATAAAAATATTAATAACATACTTGTCAAAATATCAAAGTTATTGTTAATAACTTAAAATATTTTTAAATCATCAATATTCTACTGAAATGATTTTTAAAATAATTAAAATTATTTTTAAATCATTACCATTAATATTTAAATATTAATGTAAATATTATCAAAATATTAAAAGTAATTAATTATAACTTAAAATATTTTTAAAATATTTTTCTCATTTTTAAATAATTTTTAAATCAATAAAATTATTTTTAATTCATTTATTTAATTTTATAATTAAATAAATCTAATATCATTAATATTAATTTATTAATGAGAATTCTCCAAAAATATTGAAAATTATATTTTATAATTTAAAATATTTTCTAATACTTTATTCTTATTTAAAATAATTTTTAAGTCATTAAAATTATTTTTAACTTATTTATTTAATTTAGTAATTAAATAAATCTAATATCATTAATAATAAATTATTAATGAAAATGCTCCAAAAATATTAAAAGTCACATTTTATAACTCAAAATATTTTTAAATACATTATTCATATTTAAAATGATTTTTCAAAATATTAAATTATTTTTCTCTAATTTATTTAATACACTAATTAAATAAATTAAATACTTTTAATATTTAAATAATTATAAATATTGAAGAAAAATATTCCAATTGGTCAAAAATTATTTTTCATAGTTTAAAATAATTTTTAAAATCATTTTTGGTAATTTTTAGAATTTATTTCTATTTTTTAATTATTTTCCGAAAATTCAGAAAATAAAATAATTAAAACCGTCGCTGTTGGTCTTTAGCGACACAAAGCGTCGCTGTTGGTGTTCTTGAGCTCAAGAACATTGACAGCTTCGTGTTCATGGTTGCTCGTTTGACTATCCATGATTCTCAGCTCAGGCACGATCTGGGCTAACTTGAACATTGATGTTGTAGTAGAAATGTAGTACAACAACTATTAATCACTACCAGAGCCATAACTTAATCATCTAGCAAGATATAACTCTCCAAACTAACTGTCAGATTGTACCTGGGTTTCCAACGGTACGTTAGAGTTTCTGATCCTGAGATTAGAGTTTCTAATCTCTTATTAAGTTTTATTAATTTCAAACCTTATCCGATCAAAATTCTATATATTACAAACACAAACTCATTAAAATAATTATTTTAATTGTATTTTCTATCGAATCCCTTTCCAGAAATTAGGGTTAGGGTTTCTAAAGTTGTTAAGCACAACTCTACTCTAATTTTATTAGTCAATACACAAATTGACTTTCTCGATACACGTATCACCGATACTTGTCACATAAATGATAATTAATATTAATATTAATAAAAAAAAAATTATTTGCAAATTTTTGATTCTTCGAAATCTCGGGTTATCACATTCACCCCTCCTTAAAAGGATTTCGTCCTCGGAATCACCGCTTTTTTATTCTCTACAATCTTTTAAAGTTGTATCATCAATTCATTTTTATCAACACAATATCAAGTTGTGTTTCTAATTCTAACCTGTGCCTTGAATCTATAAAAGAAAACAGTTCACAGAAATATCTAACTCATATTAGTCGCGTAATTAAATTTCTAAACGAAATCATTACCTGTTGCGACCTCCTGAGCAGCCACGGCATCTTGCACCGTCATATTGAATGTACGGGCTGTTGGTCTTCCTGGCTGTGCAGGTCCTCGAGTTGCCAAGGTCCTGCCATCGGGTTCCTTGTTGACACTTTCCTTTTCTGCATTCTTCTTCGGACAGTTCCGAACCAAATGATCAGTCGATCCACATCCAAAGCAACCTTGAATTTTCTTCGGACTGGGGCAATTGGGTGACATATGCCCCTCTTGTCCGCAGTTATAGCAAACTCCTTTCTTCTCCAGGCAAACTCCAGCATGGTTCTTCCCACAACTCGCACATGGCTCCCTTCCTTTCCTATTATCTTATGTCTTGCCTCCTGATTGGTTACTCTCACTCTATTTCCTTTTATTAGGGTTACTTCCACCACTGCTTCCTCCGTCATTTGTCTTCTTTTTCTTCTCCTGATGGAATCGAGATGCAGCTTCGCTCTCTCCTTTAGCAATCAACGCTTTCTCCATCAATGCTGCGAACGTGTTGATCTGTAATACCGCTACCTTGTTGAATATTCTCGGCTTCAACCCATTCTCAAATCTTCGCGCCTTTCTTGCTTCTGTGTCCACCCGATGAGGTGCAAATCTTGCTAATTCGTTGAATTTAGCAGCGTATTCAGATACCTACATGTTGTCCTGCTTAAGTTCAAAGAATTTAACTTCCATCCTGGATTGCATACTTGGCGAGAAGTAGTTCTTGAAGAACAACTCCTTGAATCTTGTCCACAACACCACTTCTGTACCAGCTCTCGCTTGGTTAGTCTCCCACCAGTAATTAGCTTATCCCTTCATCAGATAAGTTGCAAAAGCTGTCTTTTGCTCTTCTGCCACACGTGCAATGATGAATGCTTTCTCCATCTCCTTTACCCAAGTTTGGGCTTCAATCGGATCTGTGGTCCCTTTGAATTCAGGCGGTCCTACCGCTTTAAAGTCCTTGAAATTAGCCAATCTATCAGCTGGCTGATTCCTCACTCTTCCTCTTCCCGCGGGAGCTCTATTCTCCATAGCTTGGGCTATCATATTCGCAAAGTTTTGCATCGGGTCAGCTTGACCTCCTTCATTATTTACTGACTGCTCTTCTCGTTGGTTTCGATTCTGTCGTCTAGGCGGCATGATCTGATTTAAATAAAAATCTTATATTAATTCTCTTTCTTTACACAAATTCTTAGCACAATAAGAATTCAACACATAATTCTCATATAATTGCATATTTATTCAAATAGCACATAGTACTAATAGTACTTAACATATTTACTATCCCTTTTTAAATCATAACAAGATTAATAACACAACTTTACACAAAAAGTTGCTATTCTACATTTACACACAGTTATTACCAGTTCATCAAACTTATCACACTTATGAGTTCAGGAACTTTCCACAATTATATGAGTGTATGAACTTATCCTAGTCAGACCTTTGGCATCCATTCGCTGAGGGGTTCAAAACATTTCATATAATTATGAGTCATTAACTTACCATAAGTATGAGTTTTAAGAACACAAAAATTAATCTTAATCTTATATTCATATAGAAAATAAAGATTTCATTCATACAAACATATATATATATATATATATATATATATTTACATATGCTTAAACATCGTTCTCGATATTACAACACTTAATATCATAGACTTCTACCCAAAAGATACTATTACATATATCTAAGTTATCTACCGACCACTCCCTTCACCAGTCTTCTTCTTGATGGGACACTTGCTGAATCCGTGACCCGTCTGCCCATATGAAAAACACTTCCTCAAATTCGGCTTAGGACAATGCAGAGAAATATGTCATTCCTGCTTGCAATTGAAGCACACGTTCTTCCACATCATGCATTCTCCCGCGTGAGTCTTTCCACACTTGCTACATGCTTGCTTCTTTTTTGGGCTTGACTTTTCAGAATTAGGGTTGTCTTTTTCCCTCTTTCTCTTCTTCTTGTCCTTCTTGCTGATTCCTTTAGATGATCCACCACCTTCAGCCTTCATTCTGTCCACCTGCGCCTTGAGCTCGTTCCTTTCTTCAGTCATTTCGTGTAATGCTCGCTCCGTCTTCCACAGCTCCTCTAGAAGAAACACTTTGCTCCGGAGTTCTTGAACCTCTGCAGATTCGTGATCTTGTTCTCCAACTTTGGTCTTATTCATTAACTCCACCTTAGCTGACTCAGACTCTGCCTCCTCATCTCTACTCAGATACATCTCGGGATAATCATCATGATCGCTCCCTAGATTGACCACTAGTTCATCTTCTCCCACCTTCTCCACTGATTCACTTTGCACTGGCACCTCGGCTTCTGGCACCGGTGCAACAGCCGCTAGCATCTCCGCACTCTTTTCACCTTCTCTAGACATCCTACAATCAGTTGAAATAACTTGATTAGTACTTCATTAGTACAAAATTCTCACACTGTGTGTCCACTTATCTCACTGTTGATGTACTTCGGCAATCCCTCACTTAGAACTCTAAATGAGTTTTCTTTATCACACATATGGTTATAATCCTAGGGTTTTACCCTACCCCACTTAAATTTATAACCTACAACTCTTCTACTAACTGGTGAAACCTTGGTCACTACAGCTCTGATACCAACCTGTGACACCCCCAAATCCGGGTTACCTGACCCCCGAGATTGGTGTTCACGATCCATAATATAATACCAATTAACTACCCATTCATATATAAATAGGATTACATAAGTCATTAACATATATTGTTAATACATAAGTCCCAGGTCCACTAACCTTAACATTACAGAAATACCTCTTAGAAATACAAAAAAGGGTTTATAAATACAGTACAACATAATAATAATATTGTTCATTATACTACTCCAGCATCTTGCCTTTGCCTTTGTTCTTCTTTGACCCGCTGGCCTCTTCATTCCTAGCTGAAATGTTTTATTTATAGCAAGGGTGAGAAACTAGTTTGCCCCGCAAGTTAAGACATACAATAAAGATATATGAATCAACGAGAACAGACTATCTATTTTGATAGAATGACACCAAAGTTCGGGGAACTTTGAATTAGCTGAATAAATCGTTAATTAATAACAAGTCTTCTCGTATTCTAGGCAACGCAATAATTTGATAATGAAGGAGTATAACGCTTTTAAAGTTTCTACGATATTCTATTGAATAAACAAGAATCAATTCTATGCAATAACAAAGTGGAATATTTTCCAGATTTGTGCTGAGTGATCTCACCAGATCTTTGAACTTATTTTCTCGGGTATCTATCAAAGATTTACTTTGATACATACGCAGGAGTATCAGATAACCATAAAGATTAAATCATACCCCTCTGTAAGTACTTAGAGCCGACCAACTCCTTGTACCCTATATTATGCATAATACTTAACAGCGCGCAATGGTCGAATATACGACCTACAATGTTTCCTTTATATAAAAGGTTCTTCTTCTCAGTCTCAGAATCAAGATTTTGATTTAACAACGAAACACTGTGATTTCAAATTCTATCTACTTATCGATCTAGCCGAAACAATTGGCATCTATCTATCAATAACAATTGATTTCTCTTCTCATATTTATCAAGTTCTAACAATTGTTCGTCTAGCTAGTATAATTAGCTAAGACATTTCTCAATATAATTTGACAATAAACAGGAATTATCTGTACTGTCAATATTAGTTTCTGCAGATATAAATATCCAACAACAGTAATTTTACGAATATATATTTTCCGAATCAGTAATTCAATTTGAATTTTAATCATGCACTAACTGCGAATAATCAACAATAAATTCCCTGGACATGGTATAATTATCAATAATTAACCATTAAAATAATTGAATGAATATAACTCAAGGTTGAGTTAGGAAACTTGCCTTCCGCGTTGATTATAGCTACACAATATAATTAACTGCGTTTGTAAGACCTATATTCAACAATGTCGGTCTCACAATTAGCATAATTATTAATAACACGTAACACTGTGATTTACAGTCAAACTTCTCCTAGACACATTATCACATAGCCACATTAGTGTTTATAACCTATATAAACACTTATCAAGTCTAACTATTTTGGTATGGTTGGACTTCGGTCCATTCTCGGTGTTTTGGTCACCCTATTCGACAATTAACACATTGATTGTCAATTAAACTTGGTCTCTAAGCTTCAATATTATTTTAGATAAGTCAAATATCGTTTATAATATTTTTCGGAAGCTTTTAATAATTTAGAAACAATTATTATAATTTATAATAATTTTTCAAACACTTAAATCATTTTTAAATGATTTAATTATCAAATAATCTTATCATTATTAATATTTAATAATATAAAAATATTAATAACATACTTGTCAAAATATCAAAGTTATTGTTAATAACTTAAAATATTTTTAAATCATCAATATTCTACTGAAATAATTTTTAAAATAATTAAAATTATTTTTAAATCATTACCATTAATATTTAAATATTAATGTGATTATTATCAAAATATTAAAAGTCATTAATTATAACTTAAAATATTTTTAAAATATTTTTCTCATTTTTAAATGATTTTTAAATCAATAAAATCATTTTTAATTCATTTATTTAATATTATAATTAAATAAATGTAATATCATTAATATTAATTTATTAATGAGAATTCTCCAAAAATATTGAAAATTATATTTTATAATTTAAAATATTTTCTAACACTTTATTCTTATTTAAAATAATTTTTAAATTATTAAAATCATTTTTAACTTATTTATTTAATTTAGTAATGAAATAAATCTAATATCATTAATAATAAATTATTAATGAAAATGCTCCAAAAATATTAAAAGTCACATTTTATAACTCAAAATATTTTTAAATATATTATTCATATTTAAAATGATTTTTCATAATATTAAATTATTTTTCTCTAATTTATTTAATACACTAATTAAATAAATTAAATACTTTTAATATTTAAATAATTATAAATATTAAAGAAAAATATTCCAATTGGTCAAAAATTATTTTTCATAATTTAAAATAATTTTTAAAACCATTTTTGGTAATTTTTAGAATTTATTTCTATTTTTTAATTATTTTCCGAAAATTCAGAAAATAAAATAATTAAAACCGTCGTTGTTGGTCTTTAGCGACACAAAGCGTCACTGTTGGTGTTCTTGAGCTCAAAAATATTGACAGCTTCGTGTTCATGGTTGCTCGTTTGACTATCCATGATTCTCAGCTCACGCATGATCTGGGCTAACTTGAACATTGATGTTGTAGTAGAAATGTAGTACTACAACTATCAATCACTTCCAGAGCCATAACTTAATCATCTAGCAAGATATAACTCTCCAAACTAACTGTCAGATCGTACCTGGGTTTCCAACGGTGCGTTAGAGTTTCTGATCATGAGATTAGAGTTTCTAATCTCTTATTAAGTTTTATTAATTTCAAACCTTATCCGATCAAAATTCTAAACATTACAAACACGAACTCATTAAAATAATTATTTTAATTATATTTTCTATCGAATTCCTTTCCAGAAATTAGGGTTAGGATTTCTAAAGCTGTTAAGCACAACTCTACTCTAATTTTATTAGTCAATACACAAATTGACTTTCTCGATACACGTATCACCGATACTTGTCACATAAATGATAATTAATATTAATATTAATAAAAAAAAATTATTCGCAAATTTTTGATTATTCGAAATCTCGGGTTATCACATGCGAGCTTCTCGGGAAATACATCTCACAGAACATACCCTTAAACCTCTCCCAGGTGATCATACCTTCTCCTCCATGGACCTTATTTGCTTGCCACCGATAACTGGCTTCTAACTTCAGCATGAACGTTGCATAGGAAGTTTTCTGGTCCTCTCTGACTATAGCGACGCCAAAAACTTTTTCCAACTCCATAACCCAAGTTTGAGCTTCTATCGGGTTCATGGAGTCTTTAAACTTTGGCGGTCTGAAGTCCTTGAACGTTATATTTGGTGGAGTTTGAGGTTGATTATTAATTGCTCCAGCCAATAAGCTCACCAACTGCTGAACGGGGTCAGTATTGGCTTCATTGTTGTTGTTGGTCGACCTTTCTTGGGCCGGTTGATGGTTTGGCCTTCTTCTTAGCGGGATATTTCTGTTAAGATATACGCTTATTAGGTCTTTATTCAATCCCTTAAATATTTAAGGCTTAACTCAAACATTTAAACATAATCACTTAGCACATTATCTCGAATAAACTCTGATATTTTATTTAAATCGAAAGTTTTAACATAATACGATTGCATCACTGCTATTTACATCAACTATCCCGAGATAAAGAATCCTCATAATTAAATCATCATATTCCATTACTTTATTTACACTGGAATCCACATCATTAACTAACATAGATATTTACATAATTCATACTGTTCCTATCACGACCTATTAAGACGTCGAACAACTTCTCTACGCTCTTCTTCCATGATACGAAACATCGTTCTGCTATCTAACATGTACGAAGGTATGTCCTTAAACTGAATTGGATAGTATATAATTCGATCCTGGGCCTTGTTCACTGCAGTGTTGAATGCACAATCCATTTCCACCATCTTAACCTTCTTTGCGTGTACCTCTTCCTCGGCTGCATTTGCTCGTTGGGAAGCCTCCTTGTAAGCATTTTCAGCTCTAGTTCGCTTGACAGACTCCTCTTTCAGATCATTCTTCAACTTTGCCACCTCTACCACCAGCTCCTCATTGTCACCCTCTAAGTGGACTAATTTCCACTCTACATTTCCAAGACGTGCATCAAGACCTTGGATTTCCTCATTCTTCTGACCTATAATATCCTGACCATCTGCCCAATTCCCTGACTCTATTTTGAAGCTCAAGGTTACGATTATAGACCTTGTCGTACATCCGAGCTGCAATAGAGTTCGGTGGAACTCATCTTCCTCCTCTTCCTCCTCAGGGTCCTCCTCTAGATCAGTCTCAGGCTTATGCTCCTGACCCACAATAGTGATCAATGGAGATGGCTCTCTCTGTACCAACTGCTCCCGGACAACATGGATGTCTCGGGGCTCCTCCTCTCCAGGTACTCGGGGCTCCTCCTCCCCAGCTCGACTTGATCCTCCAACATCCAACATCCTGACAACACAGTTTTAAGTTTTAGTTACTAATCAATACTCGCGAGCACATAAGTTTATCACATAAGCACATAAAGTCTTTTATTGTCTTCAATGAATTAAGGAATTCATTTCTTAGAACTCGATGAGAGTTTATCACCACTATGTTCCCAATCTCTTATAAGGCTACTACCTAAAGTTTTTCCCCCACCTAAGGTTCATAACCTACAGCTTTGATACCAACCTATGACACCCCCAAATTCTGGTACTTCAATTCCCACAGGATTTGGTGTTCACTATACAAGCATCATATGTCTATCTACCCATAATAAATGAAAACCATAAAATAGATAGAAATAACTCCTCTCCTTATGGAGTTACAACATCTGAATGTAAATGCATCGATCCCAGGTCAAACTAACCATAATTCTCAAATGCGAAAATATAAACAAATATTAAGTCTTACACAACGTTAACACAAGTCTAAAACGTAAATACATCAAATAAACAACAAGTCTTCATCACTTATTGACTTTGCCCTTGCATTTGCTAGTAGAAGGCTCGTCGGACCTTTCGTTCTTAACTACAATGTTATTATTACGCAAGAGTGAGCATGATTGCCCACAAGTATAATGGTATAACAACAATATAATAACATGCGAGTGAATCAAAGAATTCTGAAATAAGAAACTTGGCTTTTGAATCAAGAATGAATAACAAAAATCAAAAGAACTTCTGAGGGTCATAAGACCTTGAACTATGTCCTAGGTTGTCAAGTATTTATCCTTGAAACCTTTAACAGTCATAAGACTATGGACTCTTCTTCTCATAGTTAGGGGGATTAGCCTTTAGTATCATACTGTGCACAATATTTTAACGCTAAAGCATCAATAATTCCCTATAACAGGGTTGCTTATCTCAGTTTGTCATTAGAGTCCGCACCAAAGAAAGTTTGGTTCTGATAAGTTCAATAAAGGTTCTGGAATTTAGAACGTTCATCAACTATGGACTAGTCGAATCAATAAGGGTTCGCTAGTCTTACAAGGTTCAACAATAAATGATATTCAATTTGAATAATAAATTCTCAAGAGGTATACAATCAAATAAGTATTGTATAACGGAAATCATGCTTTAAAGAATGATAACATCTAATATGAATTCTTGACTTGAACAATAATAAACAAGATAGAATAAGGAACTTGCTTTATGTTAAAGAGGTAAGGTTTAGAAACTTGCCTCGTGCGCAAGCTACAAGTCTAGTTACAAATTAATTCTTCAACGTCTTACACATTACATGCATTCGCAACAATTATTAGTTACCTTCATATTGACCTTATAGGTTTAGTTCCTTCTTTTAATACAAATTATTAATCTTAGTTTAAGTTCTGCCGATTATCATCAATCTCCTCTATAAAATTGAAGTCTCATATCTTAAGTTTGATCATCATTATATCTTCTTATGGATATCACATTAGCCTTCATACAACTTATCAATTTACCATACAATTACATCTCATGTATGTTAACAATCTGATATGACATCCTAGTACATGTCCAACAAATTATTATGTTCATTAGACTAGGTTAGACCAACATATAATGGACAACACAAGACAAAAACTGAAACTGTTTGACTTTGCCACCCTTGCCGGGGCGGGGGTAAAATGCCTGGTAAATTCCCGTCGGGGCGGGGTGCCCGCCAGGGCGGGGTAAAATGCCTGGTAACGCACGCCGGGGCAGGGTCACATAGGCTTAACTTCTGCAGTTCGCGATTTTGACAATTTGTAGCCCAAATAATTCCAATTAAATACAAATTAAACTATTACTGTGATTTCTATGAAGTATAAACTTCACAGAAACGTCATACAATGTTATTAACATGTTTTTAACACTTTAAATCATGCAATTACTCGAATTAAATCATATAATTTCATTATTCTTGCTAGAAAACTTATTTTAGACATTCTTAGTGAATCATCACACCACGGACTCGATTCTTGACCAAATCAGTTCATATAACATGCGTTGTTTTTGTCTTTAAACGTATTAACATAATCAATTGTCAATTTACAGATTTCAACATGGATTGAACACTAATTTTAATTTTAAAATAAGCCTTTTTGTACTTTTTATAACAAAACTCCAATTTCTTTTGTAAAACATGGTTTCATGAATCAATTTATACCTAACATCAATTTCATCCCACATATAGCAGATTATATATATTAAACAACATAAACATCAATTATTCTAATAAATCATCAACCAAAATTCAAATTTTGACTTCAAAATCATATATTATTACTATAAAATTAAAAACCCTTTGTTTAAACTAAAGTACATGGATTAATTCATCCCAAAATCGTTTATAAACATCATATACTAGATTATTCATGCATATAAATAATTTATAACAACTCTTTAACAATTACTCATGAAAATTCAAATTACAGAAACTAAAAGCCAATTTTATGAAAAGTTTCTAAGTACGTAAATTAAAAGTTGGGTTAAGTAATTACCCTGCTAGTTTGCGTATCTGATTCAAAGATGATAAAGCTCTTCTCTTTTTTCCTTCAATTCACACTTTCTCCCAATTTCTCTCTAAACTATCTCAGTTTTCTCAGACTTAGGTCTCAGGAATAAAATGCGTAAATGAAAAATATAAGACTGATATAAGTGCGCACAGATAACTGGCACAACATAGGTATCAGTTAAGTGCATCATGGCCTAACTGATCCCATTGCAAAGGAAAGGGAAAAATGTGCAAGTGATGAAGACTTGTAATTTCATTTATTGTCATGACGATAGACTTTATTTAAATGATGTGATGTAATTATTTTATTTTCGCACTTGATTAATGTTAAAGGTTAGATAACCTGGGAGATTTTTATTGAACTTAATGATGTAACCCTTTTTAATGAGAGGATTTGTGGTTTAAATTCTATTATATTTGGGTAGTTAATATGAGTGTATGGAATGTGAACACCAAGTCTTTAGTTGCAAATAGTGTATATATATGCAAGAGTGAGCAAAACAAATGCTCACTAGATATAGCAATGAATCAACAAAAGAATAATAACTGCCAATGAATAGGCTTATCAAAACTGAAATCAAAATATGAAATATATCTGAGGGTCATAAGACCGCGAACTATGTCCACGGTTACAAGTAATCTTTCAACTTTAACCTAAACAGTTATACTGTAGGGACTTCACGTACTTAGGGAGATCAGCCCTTCGTACCATGTATTGTGCACAAACATCTAAATGTATCGCGTATCCCCTATAATAGGGTTGTTCTTCTCAGTTTTAGAGTACAAGTCCGCACCAAACAAAGTTTGGTTTGGATAAGCTTCAAAGGGTAATTTAGAGTTTAACAATCATCAACTAAAGGATTATTTGAATCAATAAGGTTTGATAACACTACGGTTGATCAATAATAACATAATATGTAAAAATAAATAATCATAGGTGAACTAACTATATATTAAACTCATGCTTAGAAATAACTAAAAAGCATAAGTATTGAATAAAACAATAAACCTTGCTTGAACAATATTAAGCTAAGGCTATGATCTTGAGATAAAAGAATTAAGTTATGAACATGTACTAAGGAATAACAAGCTTAGAATGAAACTTGCTTAAAGTAACAATAATATTCTAATTTGTGTTAAGTCAATGAAATAGAACAACTCGGTTAGAGATTTGAATTCAAGAATTTACATTTGTCATAAAAGAATAGAACTTAAGAAAATTTGCTTAACTATAAACAAGTTAGAATAACTCAACAATGATTAGAATTCAAAACTTGCTCGAATAACGTTAAGGTTAGAGCTTGCTCAAATAAAGTTTAAGGATAAAAGAACTTGCTCAATATAAGGAGGTAAGGTTTAGAAACTTGCCTCGTGCGTAAGCTATAAATTTACAACTCTTGTTCACCTATACATAGTATTAGAATTACAATATCTATTAGATATACTAACATCCACTTTACAAAATAATACTCACTTCTAGCTAAACTTGTTATTTTAGTACAAGTCTTACTTTACCATATACATTTCAGAATTCATAAGTGTTAACTTCACAACACTTATCTACCATTCATTGTGTACACTAAGTCATAACATAAAACGTTCGTAACTTACTAATCCTTTTTCAACTTTGAAATTATCAAAGACATGATACGGTTCTGTTTTAACATCCTCATTACATGTTTGTTACCTTAACACATCATTAACTAGGTTACATTAAGAGTTCAAAGTCTGCAGAAGTAGCAGACTACACTGGGTCTGACTGACTAATGGCGCGACTGCGCCAAAATTAACTTAGAGTCCGGCGCGCCGGCTCGGCACCAGTATCAGTTTTGCAGAACGCGAGTTTTGACTCTATTCTAAGCCAACTAACACGAATATCATCCACAAAACAGTAAATGAAGCATACCCATTTGACATAGGACTCATACAAACATGATTCCTCACATATACACTAACTTAGAACAATTAAACAACAACTACAATTAATTTGAATCCTTTAAATTCCATATTTTATACAAAAATACCATTTTTGACATCCTTTACAAAAATTATCACTGTGATCACAATTCTTGTCTAAATTAACTCATTCAAACTAAGTTCTCTTCGTTTCTTAATGAACTAACATATTCAAGGCTTAATTTACAGATTGGTTTATAAATTAACTACCAAATTTAGTACTTTCACAAGCCATATATATATATATATATAAATGTACTAAAAATAGTTTTCTTCTTTTTAACCGTAATTAGCATACCAATTTTTGTCTAAATACTAGTTCTAATCATCACAAACACATACAATCACAAGTAATCAGTTTGTAACAACAATTCAAGAAAATTTGAATTCACAGAACTTGCAAACTTATGCCGTAACACATATATATAATATCAAGGTTATAGAACATACCTTCAACTACTTAGTAATCCTTGCTAACCACAAAGAATTGCTTGGAACTCAAAAATTTCTCTCAATCTCGCTCTAGTCTCTCTCAAATTCTCTGTAACTCTTCTTTCTTCTCTTAGTATCAGAATAGGCCACTAACACTATGCGTAAACTAAAATTGATAGGGCCATAATACGCCTAATTACTAATTTAGCAGTTACAAAGTATTAAACGTATATCAGTTATAAATATATTTTATATTATTTAATTTATTTAATTTATTTTATTTATTATAATTTAAATTCAAAATTTAAAAGCCATAAGGCTATGTTTGGATAAAACTAATTAAAATAAAGAATTAATATTTTAAGCTTTGTTTGGGTAAATCCATTTAAAACTACTTCAATTTATTTTAATAAACAATTTGGTTTATAATTTATAATAACATACTATTTGTAATCACATATTATTTATTTAGATTTTCATATCCAATAAACACACTAAATAAAATTTTTATTTAATTCAATTATCACAAAATTATAATCTTATTATAATTTTATTTAATAAATTAACATACCATTTTAAATTATTAAATTAAAACAGTAATATAGCATTTCATATTATCTTACAACTTTCTAACTATTAAATTAAATTAAATTATAATGTTATATAATAAATTTAATTCATAATTATTTACTAACAACAACCACATCAATAAAATATTTATTTAATTTAATAAATATTTTAAATTACAAATATTAAAATCTTGGATTGTTACAGTTATAATAAGACCTTTAAACACATAACATTGAATATTATAAATAAAAACTCATTTTATTCAATAATTATTTGTAAGTCTAATTACAAGACTATCTGATTTCTCGGGTTATCACAGCGAACCCTTGATTGGACCAAGTCAATAAACTTAATAACATATCACATGACGAACGCTTTGCCGTGTAGCTTGAATCCCTTTCTTTTGTTCCATTATTTAGGAACATTGTGTTATCGCGTGTTAGCTTATAAACTCCTTGCCATGCTTGAACATCCACAATGTCGCGTACACACTAAATCCTCCATAAATTGGAACAAACACTTGTCGAGAATTAGACGACACGAACAAACACAGTTTTGGCGACTTGGCTTGCATTGATTTGGTTTTACTAAATAGATTGTATCTAGTAATCCCAAATCATATACTTTATCCTCTCCTCGTGGTCCACTTGAATTGAGCTCTAATGTAAGCATTTTTGAGTAGATTCTAGCCCAATCACTTAAGGTAATTGGTTGAACCCTTATCACTTGAGTCGAGTGATTATCGTTTGATACGAGCCCGATCAGGATCGTGTCAGGATGGGTCACAAAGACCAGATCACTAAGATTTATTCCAACTGAACCAGTTAGGTTCCTTCGAGTCACTTAGTCTCGGCAAGGTCACACAGACCAGGTCACTTAAACCTTTTCAAGTCAATTAGACTTGGATGAAAGTCACTAAGATAATCAATTCTCAATTGGATGATAGTTGTTTGATCTCCTGCTAAGCTTTGCAAATAAGTTTCACTTTTTTTGATACTTAGCAGTTTGAACACTATATTCAGGATGGTAGAGTAGAGCTTGACATGATCTTACAGAGTTTCATCTTTTTGATTCGCGTATATATTCGTGTGTACTTGGATTTAAATCCTCGTACTCCTTTATATATAGACTTCTGAAAATTAGCTCTTTGGAGAGTTCATGTTGGTGCATTTAATGCTCTTCTCCAGGATGTTCTCTGATGTTGACCTATAGACTATATACTAAAGTTTCTTTCGGCTCTGGTAAGTCACATCCGACTGTAGTCTCATCTACCTCATGTTACTGGTGTCATATCTACAATCTAGCAGTTTAGACTAACCACTCCTTGATCCTCTATTCTGAATTCGAAGATGGTGAGTAACATCTTGGAATCTACGCTCTGAGACTCTCTGAATTTGTCAGTCTGAAGACATTTCTGACATGCTCTACATACTTGGTTGATGGTAGAGTGATGAAGAACGTAGAGTTTGAGCTCTACGTGTCTACGAACAGCCTTCCAAGAGGAGCATTCTGCCATGCTTGAGCAGACCTTTCATACTTCTCTTTATTCTTCAAATACTTTAGCAGTACTACGATTCTAAAGATAGCTCTACGAACTCTTATATCTCTTTGTAGCTTCGCTATTAGTCAACTGTTGTTTTACGAATATCAAGGTTACTATGCTAACAATGTAATGACCGAGAATTTTATATGATTATATATATGTATTTACGAATAAATTTTTTTAAGAAATTACTTGGATCATATAAGTGAATATGTGAAATAAGCAAGGTAGTTAATTTATTTATTTTAACTAAGATGAATACTTAATCAATTTGATTAAGGAATAGTAAGATAAGATTATGTTAAAAATTTTAACATAGCTTGAATGTTAGCCTTAAAGGATAATGATTAATTAGTATTACTAATGTAAAGTGATTATATGAATTTGGGAATAGATGTGTAATAACTTATTAAGCCAATTAGGCTAATTAAGTTAGTGAAATCAATGGAACAAAAAGGAAAGCCAAGTAATAAATATATTAAATTATTTAACAATATATATTGAACACTTTATGTCATATATTGAATATGTGATTAAATAAAATAATAATTATTTATCAGTGATGATAAATATGTTATGATTTGTGTGGAAAGTGTATGTTTATATATATATATGTATATATATGTATTTATTTATTAAAGAAAATTAAAAAGGAAAAGTTACATAACCTAATTATACATTAGGTATAGTAATTAGATAACCTAAGGGTTATGGTATTGAAAAATGTTAGTATCTAAAATTTATACTACTATTTATTTTATATATCTCAACTAATTAATTATATAACTTAATTAAAGCAAGTCTAATTGGGTTATATAATTAAATGTACGAGAGTAACCATTTGAATCCTAAATGAGTGGTATGTAAACCCTAATTAAATAATTAGAGTAAGATAAAATTTTGGCATTAGAGCTAAGCATCCATGGCTGAATGGTTAAAGCGCCCAACTCATAATTGGCGAATTCATAGGTTCAATTCCTACTGGATGCACGCTAATGTGACCCTCCAATAAGTCTATTAGAATTGGCTCTGTATCAATGGAATCTCATCATCCGTACAAAACGAATTGGTGTGGTATATTCATATCATAACATAATATATGAACAGTAAGAACTAGCATTCTTATTGAGACTGGAACTCATAGGGAAGAAAATCGATTTATGGATGGAATCAAATATGCAATATTTACAGACAAAAGTATTCGGTTATTGGGGAAAAATAAATATACTTCTAATGTCGAATTAGGATCAACTAGGACAGAAATAATGCATTGAGTCGAACTCTTCTTTGGTGTCAAGGTAATAACTATGAATAGTCATCGACTTTCGGGAAGGGGTAGAAGAATGGGACCTATAATGGGACAGATAATGCATTACAGATGTATGATCATTACGCTTCAACCGGGTTATTCTATTCCACCTCTTAGAAAGAAAAGAACTTAAATCAAAATACTTAATAGCATGGCGATACATTTATACAAAACTTCTACCCCGAGCACACGCAATCAAGCCGTACACAGTCAAGTGAAATCCAATCCACGAAATAATTTGATCTATGGATAGCATCATCGTGGTAAAGGTCGTAATGCCAGAGGAATCATTACCGCAGGGCATAGAGGGGGAGGTTATAAGCATCTATACCGTAAAATTGATTTTTGACGAAATGAAAAAGACATATATGGTAGAATTGTACCATAGAATACGACCCTAATCAAAATGCATACATTTATCTCATACACTATGGGGATGAAACACGGTTACGAAAATAAAAGATGATATTATATCTTATATAAAGGTTCTGTAAGACCCCGAATTTTATAAAATAAAAGTATTCAATTTTTCTTATAATTACTATTCAGTAAATGGTTAAATTGATAAAAGTTTAAAGTTATGGGTGAAATGTGAATTTTTTTTTTGAAAATAAGCAAGTGGTTATAAAATAATCATTATTGTCGGGGAATATTCGTTTGGTCGTGGAATATTCTTTCTGTCGGGGAATATTCGTACGACGGCGCAACTATTTGTGGGCCCCATAACGAATAACTGTCGGATGAAGAAAACGATAAATTTAAGTTTTTACAAATAACGGCGAAGTTGTTACCGTTAATACTGTTGAAATACCCGGTGGTTAAAATACAGTAATACGCGTTATTGCACAATAGCACACGGTATTGCATAGTATTTTTGAAATTATTGATTCTTACGTAAGAAGACACTACTCAATAATTGTTACAGTAATTACTGTTCAATATTTTATTTTATTGATTCAATAATTGCTGCGTTGATATTTTATATTATTGTTGTTTCAATAATTGTTGTTGCACAGTATTTTCTATTATCAGATCAATAATTCATATTATTTGAATAATATTATTAGATAGCATTATTGGCAATGTCTAGAAAGTTCTGTCTAAGGAGAGGTTTGGTCATCTAATTGCGCGCTAGTAAGGAGAAATCCTTATTGGAAAGCCCCCTCTTTCCTGGGAACGGCCTGGTTGTCATAAATGTGATTCTGTAATATTATTTGTGAATAATTAATTATTGATTCATATGATAAGGAAATATTTATTTTATGTGGATATAAATGAGGGATATATTTTTGTGGTTAAAAATGAAGGAGTTAATGTTGAGGTTTTTATCCGTATTTTTGTCGGAATGAAGGTATTAAAAAATCAGGGTTTTTGAGATATTTTGCGGGGGTTATAATTTTTAATCCGACCGTTGGATCGTGGTAATTTTTGGATATGTTATACATATATAAGTTAAGTATATGTCCACAAATTTTGAACCGTTAAAAATGAACGTATGATTTATTATGAATTTTACGAGTTGGCTGGTTCAGAAATTATTGAATTTTCAGAGTTTATCATTTTGGTGGAAAATTCTAGAATTGGTGGGCCCCACTTGTGGTTGGTGAAGAAATATGCTGAATTATATTTCAAATGTGGTGGGTGGGAATAGTAGCAGGTAAAGCCATCAGGTTGCAGGTCAAACCTACCAAAATTTTCCTATAAATAGAGGGCTAAGTTAGAATTAAAAATCACACCAGAAACATAAGCTTTTTCTCTTTCTCTCTCTATATTATGAAGCATATTTCGTGAGTTTTTAGATACTTGGTGAGTTGCTATTCATCAGTGCAAGTTTCCTTCAGTATCATATCCGATATCCAGTCAGAAGTACTGCTCTTTTGAGGTAAGGGATTGTATGGGATTGTGAGGGATAGTAAGGAATAGTAATGGATTTTATTGTGGAATTTTTATCTTTTGTGTCGGGGTTACTATTCATGAGTTACTATTCACGATTTACTATTCATGAGTTACGAATATTACTCTTGAGGTTAAAACAATATGTTAATCATATTATTTTTATCATCATATATAACATTTTTATAACCCTGATGTTGAAATTCTCTTTCACTAGAGTGTAAAGATGGGTAGATTATTGGTATGATCATGACTAGGGTTCTCTTTGGCCTGTAGTGCAAAGTTGAATTGTGACTGGTATGATCATGACAATTGAATTTATAAGTGAATATCTTTAGCTTAAGTGCAAAGGTGAATTGATCAACATGGTTATAATTATTGTTTATATAAATTCTGAAATGATTATATATTTCTTTGAGATATGAATATATTTGGCCTGTAGTGCAAATATGAATTGTTGATGAATATCTTTGGCATGTAGTGCAAAGATGGCCTGTTGATGAATATCTTTGGCCTGTAGTGCAAAGATGAACTGTTGTTGAATATCTTTGGCCCGTAGTGCAAAGATGGTTTGTTGATGAATATCTTTGGCCCGTAGTGCAAAGTTGGATTTGTTAGTATGATTATAAACAGGAACTGTGATTTGGTATAACCATGATCTTTGATGTTTCAGGTAAAGACAGGTGATGAAAATATTCTTCGTCCTGGGTGCGAAGAAAAATTTATAGTCACAATTATGATTATGAGTTATTCATATGATTGTGGAAAGGAACTGTTGAGTGATGTTACATGGGTAAAACATTGTTGGTGGATTTTTAACATGGAGAAGATAATAGACTTTATAGTCTATTTGACTCTTCTAATGGATTGCTCGTTCCGCTGCAACTATGGTTGAAATTTTTATCATTTACCATATGTTCTAAATCTCTGATTTATTGTTGATGAAGGCTATTGATGATTGAATTATCTTTAGTCATGACATTCTTTACTGAGCTAGTTGTGCTCACCCTTTTGCTTCACAATTCCTTTCAGGTAATAAGAGTGTAGCTGGGTCGAGCGGGGGTAACAAGGGAATAGAACGGTGGTCATCATTTAGTAGTTATATTTGGTGAAGAAAATAGGGTGAGGCGAACCCAACGTTGGAAGGGTGTTTTGTCACTATCATACAAGATGTCTAATGACATACAACCTCGTGTCATCATAAGACAAGGATGTGCTCATCCACTTGCTGAGTATATATACGAGCACTGCCTATATAATCTTGGTGTTTGTTTGAAGTATAATTCTCAATTAGAGACAGTAGAGATAATGATATGTCAAGAGAAGACTCACCATTGGGAAGAATATGATAGTAATCTTCTCGTTTTTCTTTGGGGTCTATTGGGTCAACCAAGGATAATTCTGTGGCCATATGATATCTATCATAACCTAGACGCGTGGCCTCCCATGTACGAAGGTTTCCTTGAGCACTTCCCAAAGATTCTAATTTCTAAAACAGTTTTTGACTATACCTTTATGTAAGGTGTTATTGTGAGGTGATGTCCACGGTTGGAGCATGAGTCACATTTGGTATATATTTGTATTCAAACTCACAGCATATGTGTTGTTATATTTTGCACGACAATTGTTGTAATAAAGTTGTAGTTGTTTTCTGTACCATGTATTTGACGACTCAGAATGGGTTGGGTGGAATGAACCTATTTTGGGGTTGTCACAGTTGGTATCAGAGCTATAAGTAAAGAGCCCCGAGCCTCTCGCTGGTGACTTCCTGTTGATGGGGGATGCACCGAAGCCAGACTCTCCGTAGGGGACGCCGTTCTGCGGTGGCAAACTGATAGGTACCATTGTGAGGTGCTGTGGTTGAAGCACCATGAGAGTCACAGGTGGTATCAGAGCTTAGGGATATGATCTTTGGCGGAGATCGGGGAATATAACTAGGAGGGGAGAGATGAGTAAATCCTTCGCTAGTGTGTCCTACCTAAGCTTATTTGTTGGTCAGTCATAATATCGAGATATTATGTGATATGTTAATTTGTTAAATTAACCCTTGTTTTGAAGCTGTATTCTAGAATGATATTTGAAATACAAGAGATGAGCAATGGAGAAATTATGATGACAGGGAAGATGGAATCTGAAATGAAAGGAAGGTATTCTCAATTCTTTGAAATACCAGGTACGTAAATTTCGAGGACGAAATTTCATAAGGAGGGGAGATTGTAAGACCCCGAATTTTATAATATAAAAGTATTCAATTTTTCTTATAATTACTATTCAGTAAATGGTTAAATTGATAAAAGTTTAAAGTTATGGGTGAAATGTGAATTTTTTTTTTAAAAATAAGCAAGTGGTTATAAAATAATCATTGTTGTCGGGGAATATTCGTTTGGTCGTGGAATATTCTTTCTGTCGGGGAATATTCGTAAGACGGCGCAACTATTTGTGGGCCCCATAACGAATAACTGTCGGATGAAGAAAACGATAAATTTGAGTTTTTACAAATAACGGCGAAGTTGTTACCGTTAATACTGTTGAAATACCCGGTGGTTAAAATACAGTAATACGCGTTATTGCACAATAGCACACGGTATTGCATAGTATTTTTGAAATTATTGATTCTTACGTAAGAAGGCACTACTCAATAATTGTTACAGTAATTACTGTTCAATATTTTATTTTATTGATTCAATAATTGCTGCGTTGATATTTTATATTATTGTTGTTTCAATAATTGTTGTTGCACAGTATTTTCTATTATCAGATCAATAATTCATATTATTTGAATAATATTATTAGATAGCATTATTGGCAATGTCTAGAAAGTTCTGTCTAAGGAGAGGTTTGGTCATCTAATTGCGCGCTAGTAAGGAGAAATCCTTATTGGAAAGCCCCCTCTTTCTTGGGAACGGCCTGGTTGTCATAAATGTGATTCTGTAATATTATTTGTGAATAATTAATTATTGATTCATATGATAAGGAAATATTTATTTTATGTGGATATAAATGAGGGATATATTTTTGTGGTTAAAAATGAAGGAGTTAATGTTGAGGTTTTTATCCGTATTTTTGTCGGAATGGAGGTATTAAAAAATCAGGGTTTTTGAGATATTTTGCGGGGGTTATAATTTTTAATCCGACCGTTGGATCGTGGTAATTTTTGGATATGTTATACATATATAAGTTAAGTATATGTCCACAAATTTTGAACCGTTAAAAATGAACGTATGATTTATTATGAATTTTACGAGTTGGCTGGTTCAGAAATTATTGAATTTTCAGAGTTTATCATTTTGGTGGAAAATTCTAGAATTGGTGGGCCCCACTTGTGGTTGGTGAAGAAATGTGCTGAATTATATTTCAAATGTGGTGGGTGGGAATAGTAGCAGGTAAAGCCATCAGGTTGCAGGTCAAACCTACCAAAATTTTCCTATAAATAGAGGGCTAAGTTAGAATTAAAAATCACACCAGAAACATAAGCTTTCTCTCTTTCTCTCTCTATATTATGAAGCATATTTTGTGAGTTTTTAGATACTTGGTGAGTTGCTATTCATCAGTGCAAGTTTCCTTCAGTATCATATCCGATATCCAGTCAGAAGTACTGCTCTTTTGAGGTAAGGGATTGTATGGGATTGTGAGGGATAGTAAGGAATAGTAATGGATTTTATTGTGGAATTTTTATCTTTTGTGTCGGGGTTACTATTCATGAGTTACTATTCACGATTTACTATTCATGAGTTACGAATATTACTCTTGAGGTTAAAACAATATGTTAATCATATTATTTTTATCATCATATATAACATTTTTATAACCCTGATGTTGAAATTCTCTTTCACTAGAGTGTAAAGATGGGTAGATTATTGGTATGATCATGACTAGGGTTCTCTTTGGCCTGTAGTGCAAAGTTGAATTGTGACTGGTATGATCATGACCATTGAATTTATAAGTGAATATCTTTAGCTTAAGTGCAAAGGTGAATTGATCAACATGGTTATAATTATTGTTTACATAAATTCTGAAATGATTATATATTTCTTTGAGATATGAATATATTTGGCCTGTAGTGCAAATATGAATTGTTGATGAATATCTTTGGCATGTAGTGCAAAGATGGCCTGTTGATGAATATCTTTGGCCTGTAGTGCAAAGATGAACTGTTGTTGAATATCTTTGGCCCGTAGTGCAAAGATGGTTTGTTGATGAATATCTTTGGCCCGTAGTGCAAAGATGGATTTGTTAGTATGATTATAAACAGGAACTGTGATTTGGTATAACCATGATCTTTGATGTTTCAGGTAAAGACAGGTGATGAAAATATTCTTCGTCCTGGGTGCGAAGAAAAATTTATAGTCACAATTATGATTATGAGTTATTCATATGATTGTGGAAAGGAACTGTTGAGTGATGTTACATGGGTAAAACATTGTTGGTGGATTTTTAACATGGAGAAGATAATAGACTTTATAGTCTATTTGACTCTTCTAATGGATTGCTCGTTCCGCTGCAACTATGGTTGAAATTTTTATCATTTACCATATGTTCTAAATCTCTGATTTATTGTTGATGAAGGCTATTGATAATTGAATTATCTTTAGTCATGACATTCTTTACTGAGCTAGTTGTGCTCACCCTTTTGCTTCACAATTCCTTTCAGGTAATAAGAGTGTAGCTGGGTCGAGCGGGGGTAACAAGGGAATAGAACGGTGGTCATCATTTAGTAGTTATATTTGGTGAAGAAAATAGGGTGAGGCGAACCCAACGTTGGAAGGGTGTTTTGTCACTATCATACAAGATGTCTAATGACATACAACCTCGTGTCATCATAAGACAAGGATGTGCTCATCCACTTGCTGAGTATATATACGAGCACTGCCTATATAATCTTGGTGTTTGTTTGAAGTATAATTCTCAATTAGAGACAGTAGAGATAATGATATGTCAAGAGAAGACTCACCATTGGGAAGAATATGATAGTAATCTTCTCGTTTTTCTTTGGGGTCTATTGGGTCAACCAAGGATAATTCTGTGGCCATATGATATCTATCATAACCTAGACGCGTGGCCTCCCATGTATGAAGGTTTCCTTGAGCACTTCCCAAAGATTCTAATTTCTAAAACAGTTTTTGACTATACCTTTATGTAAGGTGTTATTGTGAGGTGATGTCCACGGTTGGAGCATGAGTCACATTTGGTATATATTTGTATCCAAACTCACAGCATATGTGTTGTTATATTTTGCACGACAATTGTTGTAATAAAGTTGTAGTTGTTTTCTGTACCATGTATTTGACGACTCAGAATGGGTTGGGTGGAATGAACCTATTTTGGGGTTGTCACAGGTTCGGTTACATTGTTCTTCATAAAGAGTTTCTTATTACAAAAGTCTTACATTATAATATATAGTAATTTAAACTAATCTAAGAATGGTCTCTTCCCATTGTTGGTTCCAGATGTGCCGGGATAACCATCTAATACTGCAAAGGAAATGATTTGCAAGAATGAGCTATGACATGCTCAGCAGGTTTATATTTATAAACATAATGTAGGATTTGAAGAAGATAACAGTTTAATAACTTTTCTCAACTGAGTGTTGATTACCATTTCTGGAATTTGTATTTCGACCATTTTTGTCAGTCACAAATACTTAGAAATCTTTTTTAGTTCGGATATTAACTAAATGGTTTTAGAATCGGTGCGTATTTTATTACGCTAATGGAATGGTAGCTTTCTAATTTAATTAAATAATTAAATTAGAGGACTAATGATTTGTTAAATAAAATTATAATTTTATTGGGTAAGTAAATATTGTATTGAATAAATAAAGATTATGGTTAAATCAATAGAAGTGCGACATTTGATGTAGCTTATAATAGGAATAATATTAAAATAAATAGATAAGGAGGTTAATTGTTCTAGCCAAACATGGCCTTGTAACCCTTTGCCTTTATAACAGATGGGAGCCCTTGGTGTTTTTAACTGATAGACCAAATTTAAAAAATTACGTTAAGTTATG
The DNA here is from genome assembly GCA_016801055.1 of Panax notoginseng. NCBI lineage: Eukaryota > Viridiplantae > Streptophyta > Magnoliopsida > Apiales > Araliaceae > Panax > Panax notoginseng. The sequence goes on from CM029020.1 coordinate 153,437,855, forward strand.
CTAAGTTTGAGAAAGAAGAATAGAGTAGAGAAGAGAGAAAATTGAGAGAAAAATTAGTTCTCTATAGAGTTGGAAAAGAGCCTTGGAGAATCAAGGAGAACCAACCTTTTTCATCATATGATTAAAGCTAAGGAAGGTTCAAGAGGTATGAAGAAATTCATAAGTTCCTAATCTTTGTTCCTTAATTTCATTGTTAGAAATTACTATGGTTATTTGACCTTAGGAATTGGTGAAGAATCTATGTGTGTTGATTATGTAATGAATTTCTAGTGTTGTTCATATCTAAAATCAAACCAATCAAGTCTAAATTGTGTAAAAGATGGAAAAATTAGACTCTTGGTTTATTACATACTATATGGTCTATTTTGGAGGTAAAAATTTGGTGCAATTCTATGATTTAAGTTATAAATTGATAGTGGTTTTGTTTTTCTCCTCTGAGAAACGAAAACAACCCAATTGGAATTAACTAAAACAGAATTAAAACGAATTCGTGATGTAAGATTTCGTTAAATATGTTGAAGTATAGAAATATAGCATGAACACTAAATTAGAACCCTTAAATTGATTTGTTAAATTTTCTGAAATGTTATAATTATTATGTAGATGAGTAGTTTAGTGTTTCACGAGTTCATAGAGCCGAAAACCAACAAATTCTAACTTAAAATGAAGAAGTTATGAAGATTTGAAGTAAAAACATCGCAAAATCTAGAATCTGGGCGAAGCCAAGCTCGGGCGCGCTGCCCAGGAGCATGGGCGTGTAACTGGGTGCTGCTAGATGGCGCGAACATGCTTGAATTATGAAGGAAATGGGCGCAGACATGTCCATAGTGTGTCAGGTGTGACTGTTTTGACTTATTTTTAGTAAAATAAGCATAACATTTTCATACAGACTCCGATTGAGACGATTCAAGATGATCCAGAACGAGGACGAATAGGCCTACAACTTTTTTTCTTTAAGTTTTTCAATTTTAAGTTTTCAGAAGGGGTATAAATGGTCATAGTTGGGACTGTTGTGTTTTCGGAGACAATCGGAAGGCGTTGGTCATGCACGTATGCAAGTGTAGTGCTTCTGACGATAAAAGATGTTGTTCTAAGTTATAAAACATGAATGCTAGTAAATATAATGATGCTTAACATTAATAAATGATATATTAGATAAGTTGTATAAGCATACTAAACATACACAAGAGGGATAAATCGGGTGTATGACGAATAGATGTCGAATCGTCATGACTAGTGTTAATGAACGTAAAAAGTGTTTTAAGTCAAATGAAATGAATATTATAAGTTATGAAATGGGGTTAATATAAAACCAATAATGATTCCTAGCAAAACTTAAACACTTGAATGAGCTTCGAGTATGAAAAATAGTGAGATGTAAGTCGAAAGTTAACTCAATCAAATTGAACATTGTGTATTGACAATAGGAAGGGTTATGAGATGTAGAGTAAAGTTTACATTACAACTACTATGCGTTGCTATGCAACTAATAGTTGATGTGCATGATTATATAATTGTGTAGGGCACGTGAAGTGTAGATAGTTGTAAGCTGTTAAACTATTATTTGTAAATAACGATCAATGCAAGTCTTTTAGTTCCTATTTACTATGTGAACTTGATGATGAACTGTTTTAAAGTTTTATTGCAAATAGCATGACGTGTTATATATATGTTGAAAGTATGAAACGTTAAAATCAATTTATGACTACGTTGATTGAGTAATGAATGCCGATTGAGTAAGAAACTCAATCTTTATACTTGTTATATGAACTGTAGCATGTATGTTATGTTAGTCCAATGTTTATGATGTATAAGATGAGCATGTTATTTATGTGCTACGTGTTGCATGAAAACTGTTAGATTTGTTGGGCTGTCAAGCTCAACCTTGCAAATAACCATTTTTATAGGTTAAGGATTGAAGGTAACACTATGTGCTACTTGAATGACGTGGATTAGAAATAATACACAAAGATTAATATTTTAGCTAAAGATTGTTATTTCTTTAAACCATGATTAAGGTTCATGAGATGTACTCAATGTTTTATGATGTATATTAGATGTTGAGTTATAAAGTTTAAATTTTGTCCATTGTATAAAGGGTATTGAATCTGGATATAAGTTTTATTTATTAACTCTGATAAAGTGAGTAATAAACTAAGTATGGTTCAAAGGTGGGTAAAGATACATGTTTTGAGAAATGTACTTGATAAATCACAATAATTATGTAATAATAAACTGTAAAGTTTGAGTTATCTGATATGAAAAGGTTATCATATTAAAATGTAAGATTTTATATAATAACTTTGATGAAGCGAATCATAAAATAAAATTGATTCATAGATATGTAATTGATAAAGGTTTTGATTCAGGGAATTAAAGTAAGAAGACATAAAAGTTTTAATTATTTCGCATTTTATTAAGTTTAACATCGAATAATGATGCAAAATCAAAAGTTAGACATATTATTAACGACCGAAGTTGATAGTTGAATTGTATGAATTTTGGGGTCGTTACAAAAAAATGTCGTCTAGGAAGGGAAGTATGAAGAAAAAAATGGAAGCACAAATTTTAAATCTGAAGTAAGAGAACATGTTAGTGTCGGAGTACTTCGTGAAGTTCAACGAGTTAGCTAGGTTCGCTCCACATCAAGTGGACAACGAGGAACTCAAGGCTCGACATTTTAAGAACAAACTAAAAGCATTGATATTCAATAAGATAGATGTATTGCAAATTGATTCATTTTCGACTCTATTGGAAAATGCCATCATTGCCAAGGGAGGAAGTGAAGCAGTGTTAAAGTACCAACAAGAGCAAAAGAAGAAGAAGACGAATGAAGGAGGTAGCAGTAGAGGGAGTAACTCCAATAAGCGTAAGTGAAACGAAAACACTCAATCGAGAAATAAGTTAGGAGAGAGTAGGAAGAGAGGAGAACTGTGTACCAATTGCGGTAAGAACCATCAAGGAGTCTGCTTGAAGGGAAAAAATGTGTGCTTTAACTGTGGTCAAGAGGGACACATTTCTCCCAACTGTCCTAATCCGAAGAAAGCGCAAGGTTATTTTTCATATGGATCGCCAGACCACCATATCCATAATTATCCGAAGAAGAATGCTGAAAAAGGAAGTAATAACAAAGGAAATAGCAGTGAAAAATTGATAATCAAAGAACCAACTCAGCCAGAAACACCAACGACACGTACACTTTAGGATACAGTGGCTTCGAAGGAAGTAGAGTCAGGTATAATTTTAGTTAGTAATATAATTGCGTACGTATTATATAATTGATATCGTTGTGAGGTGCTTTTTATTTATAGATATGGGTCACAGGTTAGTATGAAGGAATTGATGATACAACTTTAAAAAATTATTAAAAGAAAACACGTATATGAAGTGGTCGATGGTAAACCTTAAAGGTTCCGAAGTAGAATGAGAGAAAGCACAAGCTGCTTAATATATTAAAGGAATACTATTATGAGTAAGATGTTGTTACCTAAATATAGACACTCAAAATTTTGCATTCTTGTTGCTAACCTTGCAGGAGAGAAGAATCGTCTTCCAGAGATAACCCTAGAGGTCAAATAAGCTCAATCCAGGAGACAACCCTGGGATACTCAGTTTTCCATCTTAGAGACAACCTCGAGATACTCAGTTCCAGTCCTGGAGACAACCTCGGGAGAGACAGTTCCAACCTCAGAGATAACCCTGAGGGATGCAATTTTAATTCCGGAGATAACACCGGAGAAGTTCGTTCTAATCCCTAGAAGTCAGCTTCAACCTCGAAGATAACCCCGAGGTGCTCAGTTACAACCCCAGAGATAACCCCGGGAGATCAGGCACACCTCAAAGACAACCCTGGGAACAATCAGTACCTACAACAGCCCAATCTCAGAGATAACCCTGAGCACCGACTACTAAATCAACCCAGAACCAGAGATAACCCTGGTGAGGGGCAAAATCATCATTTTGCCTCATCAATCCCACATTCACGCCATCTCAGCATCATTTCACACCACATTCTACACAGAAGTGTCCCATAAGAACCATAGCTCAAATCCCGAGTGACTACTGCACAAGACAGCACATCGAAAAGAATTTGAAGACTTGAAGATCTGGTCATGGACCCATTTCCTAGCTTTATACAACCTCTTATCCCATGCCATTGTGTAGCTCTCGACAACAGCATTCTGAAAAGGTATTATACGCCTCAATCGGATGCCCGGATTGAAAGTTATGAAGGTTCAAGCGGATAAACGCGTTGCATGCATGCACATACTTCGAGACGGCAGGGCCCACGGAGCCCGGGACACCTCGGGTAGCCGCAGGTACACCTGCGGCTCCCCCCTCTATAAATAGAGGGCTTAGGATGGCCATTTTAAGAGAGAAAAGGCAAGGAAGCCCTGTCCAATTCACTCTATACACACTTTAAACTGAGTGCTTTCTCTTTCCAAACACCTGTGAGCTTGTGTTTTGCTATATTTTACCGGTGGAAACCAAGTATTCATTCATTTAAAGCTATCTAAAGTCTTCTTGGCAGCCCACTGTAAGACATTTCAGATATCTTAAAGCCTTTCTCCACTTTCATTTACACACAGTTATTCACGTTAAGAGTCGTGTGGTGTGCGTATGCCCGGATCGTCGATCCGCGGCTTTTACTATATATATATATATATATATATATATATATATATATATATATATATTTACATTTCACGTCCTGCCTGGAATTTACTTCGTGGAAGTTGATTGTTCCTATATATATACTCATATATATATATATATATTTACATTTCACGTCCTGCCTGGAGTTTACTTCGTGACAGTTGATTGTTCATATATATATATATATATATATATATATATATATATATATATATATATATATATATATATATATATATATATATATACGTATAGCTTTTATAAATATGACTGTTTACAAAATTTGTACATATTATATCATCATGTGAGCCTAGGAATCATGTGATCACAGATTCAGTTTCTGAATCTAGATTCGATTCCCGTGATGGACATTTTCAGCTGCAGCCAGCTTGTAAATTATTCACGGTGTCTGAATTTCCTTAGATGACTCTCATGCCCACAGGGAGTTCAGCGCTGCTATGTATCTTATTTTCTCGAAGATGCCCCGCATCTCAAAAATAATAAAAGCAATCAAGCCGAGCATATAATAAAATGGAAGTATCAAAGGCCTCAATTACTATTGAGCATAAGGGTTTGAAAAAATCTATTTTACAAAACATCACTGCCATATCTCGTTAAAATTGAACTTTTATATGAAATTCAAACCCTTTGTATATAGGTGCAAACGAGGCATAGCACTACTTCTAGACAACTGCACATAGACCCACACACACACACACATTCAGATTAAAATTTAAAATGAATAGTGGCGGTAACCGTGTCACTACAGAAGTCGGGGGGTGCCTAACACCTTCCCTCCACTCAATCAAGCCCCCGGAACCCTAACGAATCTCGATTTCACATACCAGTTAAATAGTGTCACATCACTAGGTCTATGTGCAAACCTTTTCTAGGTTGAGTTGGTGCAACCATTTAAAAATACCAACTGGGGACTCTTACAGTCCAATCGTCGACATATACATGTCGGACCTTTTCACAACTTGTTTTTTCAAACAAATCTTACCTAACATGAGAACACCAAAAGATAAGAATAGAAAAGGGACAAATAAAAATACCGACGTCGACAGGTGTCGACTCTGCTGGGGACATCCAGTAAAAGGTCTTAAGCCGCTATTTAAAAGCTTTTCAAAAACTTTTATCTGCTTGTGTGTGGATGTTGCATTTATATTTAAATAAATGTGCACTAATGTATTTACTTACTACACTTAGTGCTTCGCACTATATCTACCTGTGATATTAGTGCTTCGCACATGTCATCATTTCCATACGATAAGACACATTGTATGTGAATGTATGTTGTGTGGTCCCTCCACCAGCAGGCTATCCTATCGGTGTTTGATAACTGAACCCATAGGGAGACTAATTCCAACGAGGCTCAGGAAAGGCACCACCCAGATTCGTTCCAGTTGAAAGACCGGATTAACTTCCCATCGAGTAAATTGCGATGATCTGGGAACCTTCATGCCAAAAAGCCGCGAGAGTAGCCTAAGATAGGTCAGCCTCTGATAAACTAAACGGAGAGGGAAGTCTCTTCATACCTTCCCATTTAAATTACTTGTAATTTCATTTCCATGTCAATCTCAATGTAATGGAAAATATAGTAGAATATGTGTACATGCATTTCTTTTCATATCAAAACCTGTCATGCTATACTGTCATCAAAACAACTGACATCCGTTTTGCAGGATAATACTCCTAAACGAACACATTACATAGCATGTAACATTTCCTACATTCCTTCAAGACTAAACTGAAAGTATTATGCACACAAGCCAATCATGTTTGATGATAAAGTATATACTTTATAACAATCTTATTTATTTATTAATAAAAAGTATTAATTTATTAAAGGCTTTTAACTATCTACATGATCCAACTTTATAATATGTGATAAACCCATAGTTTTAAACAATGCTTTTAGAATAATGATGATGATCATTCTAATGAGATCTAAATTCTTAGAAAGCTTAAAACTAAAATAGTTTCCAATTGTTGGATTACTAAGTTGGGGATTAGTGAATCTAGATAGATTGGTACATACGTTGCTTGCTCATTAGATCAGGATGATTGATCTCATGATCATTTATGTAGAGACACTAAACCAAGTATGTAGGTGCTTATTGGAGAATAAGTACACTGAACGTGGCTAGATAAGGAATACCTAATGGAGTTTTACTTCCCTATCAATTGGAATTCCTGTAGTGGTAGTAGTACAAGTGATCCTTGGACTTGAGATCATCATAGTATCTTGTGTATGATGAATTATACTTTGACTTGTTCCTTAAGACCCTTAGGGTATATCAAAGGGTATGCTTGGGTATAATAAGTCATACATGGAGATAATGTGTGATCAATAAATAATCTACCGCTTCTAGTAAAAGAAGAGAAATGTCCTATGTGATTCGATAAATGACAACACAGTAGTCCTTGGCCAAGGTAGAATGAAATTAGAAAGGAGTTTCTAATTTGCATTATTTGGAGTTGTGCATTTAAGAGTCGAAATACATATAATTAAATAAAATAAGACTTGACAGTAATTTCATGTCTTATATTTAATTGGGACATTGTATGGTGGAAGGATTGAATTGTACGGTAACTATTTACTCAGAAGTTCTTTTATGATTAATGTTGAAATCTATATTATCTGAAAAGTCGTTAATCGCTAAGGAGGCTTATCTCTATTGTAGAATAAATATTATTTATTTAAATAAATTAATATCTTAATTTATTTATTTAAATAAGATTAGAATTGTTCTAATTGATTTATTCACAACTGGTTTAATATGGAGAACCTAAAGGGTCACACCATAAAAGAAAGAATAATTATTTAAGAAGTTAATGGCATAATCGTAATAATAAGTTAAGTATATTTAATTAATTTAATCTATGGTGATAGAATAAATTAAATAGTTTAATATTTATTATTTATTATTTTGGAAATATTAAATATAAATTAATAAGAGGAGTCTTATTATTATTATTACTATTATTATTATTTAATTTCTAAAGGAGTTTGTGAGTTAATTAATAAAGTACTCTCTAATATCCTAATAAGATTAGGAGGCTAATTAATTAAAAAAATTTAATTAATTATTCCTAATAAGATTGGGAGCCTAATTAATTAAAGGAGTTTAATTAATTAAAATAAAACTCAATTCCTTAATTATTAAGGAGGGTTGCCTACATCTATAAATAAGAGGAGACTTATTATGGGTGATAGAGTTATTGTTGACTTTTTCACAACAGACGTAATTCTAATAGTTGGGAGAGTACGCTTTTTTTCTATGAGAGATAAAAAAAACTAGGGTTTTACCAAACACCCATCTTCTTGAATCTTTCTTCTTCCTTAGTGGATCACCTCTAGATGCCAAACACTTGAGTGGCTAACATTGATAAAAGGAAGGAACCAAACCCGGTGGATTCAAGTTGAACGCGAAAAGGATTGGAGGTGAACTTGTACCTGAGAAAGCTCGAATCTTCAAGGGTATGATTCTTATTCTTTATTTTTTCGTTTAATTAATAATTGTGGATAAAGGATAATCCGGGTATATAGTTTGTAAAATTTTAAAACTCTATTTTATCACGGTTTCGCTTATTTTGTGCAATTTGATTGCGTTCATGAATATTACAAACCTAACAGTGGTATTAGAGCCAAACCTTTATACGAATTATTAATTATTTTAATTTGATATATATACTGATATGTGTTTAGAATAATTTAATTGTATATAATTTTGTTGTATAAAATTTAAAAAAAAGGGTCGAAATCTTTTTTTTCGAAAGCCTGTTTTTTTTTTTTGATCCTACGTCATCCACGTGATTCTCATGAATCACAGTTACATGAATTACGTTATATACATAATCTATCATGTTGCTTTTATATCCTGTTAACTTTTATATTGCCACCATATATACATATATATATATATATATATATATATATATATATATATATATATATATATATATATATATATCTGGTAATGATTAATTTTGAAAAAACGTGTTATGTATAAAGAGTAATGCCCATTAGATTCTCATGAATCATGTGATACCAGGATAAATTTTTTTGATACGTGTTATGTATAGCTTTCGATATATATATATATATATATATATATATATATATATATATATATATATATATATATATATATATATCTTAATAATTTTATAATTAAATTAAAAGTTTATTTTAATCTTAAAATAAAAGGTTTATTTTAATATTAAAATAAAAAGTTTATTTTAATTTTAAAATTAGAATTTTATGCTAACTAATTAGAGTTAGAATTGGATTCCATGATAACTAATTGGAGTTAAAATTGGATTCTATGTTTTCTAAAATAAAGGAGTTTATTTGTGAATAGGAAAGTGAATCCATGTTTCCTTAAATAAAGGAGTTTATTTAGATATGGAATAATATTTCATATTATTCAAAATAAAGGAGTTTATTTGTGAATAGGAAAGAGAATTCGTGTTTCCTTTAATAAAGGATTTTATTTACGTGGAATTGGATTCCATAATTAATTAAAATAAATGAGTTTATTTTGATTAAAGATTTTGATTAAAATAAAATATTTTATTTTATTCAAAACAGGATAAATTAAAATAAAAGAGGTTTATTTTGATTTAAATTTGGATTAAAATAAAGGAGTTTATTTTGATTCAAAATTAGATTTTATACTAACTAATTTTGCCCATTAAATGATATCAATATATATATTGAATGTTTATTATTCATGAAATGAATGTTATTTATTGATGCATATGGTGATGTGTATGATAATAAATGTGATTGATTATGGACTATTGACCAATGTGATTGGATTTTATTTTAGTTGGTTGCATGAATGTATGAATTTTATTAAATGGGGTCTGCATACATCGTCTTTTCTAATTTTTCTTAATGTAATTTCTATCTCCATCCTATGTACTTTCCCTTGACTGCTAATCAAGGTTTCTATTTATTTTAAATAGTTTTGTTATAGGTATAGTTAGAATTAATTTTGAAGAATTAGAGATCAAGGAACAAGTAGCGCTTGAAGACTCGTTTGTAATGGAACCCGAATTTAAATGTAATAGTTATATTTAAATATTAACTCTTGCACCCCTAGGGTTTGACCTTTTGATTCACTTGGTGACTCTAGTGAACCAAACTAGAATAAATGTGACAAACGAGATTTTGTAATTTAATTTTAATATTTATTGAATTAGATAAATATTTTTTGATGAATTAATTATTAGATTAAATAATTAATGGATACAGTTATGATAGATTAATTTAATTATATGTGTTATATTTATGTGGAGAATATTTATCATTCAAGTATGTATTTATGTGAGCTTATTGAATTAAAAGAAATATTTAATAAGCCTAATGTTATTTTAATTAATTTAATAATTAATTAGAGATTTAATAATTTGACATAATTAATAAATGAGAATTTAATTATTTGAATATGTGAATTAATGATAAATTATTATATTTTATTTAAATTAAATTAAATAAGATATTTGAATTGGGTGTGACATGATTTAAACTATATTATAAAGGTTTAATTAAATTAAAGGGTTTTGTTGAGCCATTTTAGGCTTGCGAAACGAGGCCTTAGTGGAGGTTGAGAGCAGTTAACCATTATTGGTTAACTGACCACCACTCTGCGCTCAGTTATTTTTTTTAAATACAACGTCTTCTTCTTTATTTGGCTAAGTCTAGAAAAGGAAAATAAGTAGAGAGAGATTGAGGATTCACAGAGATAAATTGTCAGAGAAAGTATTTAGAGATTGTGAAGGAGATTGAGAGTGAGGAATTGAAAAGCATCTAAGCCTATTAATTCATACTCCACACTCTGGGTAATTCCTTTAACCCAATTCCTATTTACGTCTTTTAGAGTTTTCGTGAATATGGCTTTTAATTTTTCTGTTAAAATCCCTGCAATTAGAAATTTCTTTGATTATGGGTTTGTGTATGTGTTAAGGTGTATCATATCGTATTTGATTATATAAACCTTATTATCAGTTCATAATTTTATAATGTAGGTAATTTACAGAGTATGGAATATGGTCATATGGCCCTTATACGTGATTTTAATATGCCAAACATAAATTATTTTGTAAAATTCACACTCATATATGATTATACATGTTAAAACGAAGGAATCAAACTCCAAATAAACAGATTTGGTGTTATAACGAATCCGTAGTGGTAATTTTATGTTTTGTTTTCAAAACCTTCAAGAACATCAAGAACAGTAAATTACCTGTGTTGATTTTTGTTAATTATGTGTTTTAACATGTTAAAATCATGCTAGAAGGGTTAATTAATGATTATATGGGTATGTTTCAATTGATAAATTTAGTGACCATGTATGATAAATTTGCCTGATTCTATGTTCTTCGCGATCTGGAAATCAGAACCGCGCCGCAGTGCCGAGAAACAGTATAACTGTGGCGCCGCAGCGCCACTTAGCAGAATGTCCAGAAAAGCAAATTTTTAAGTGTTCAAGTATAGAAATGTAATAGTAACTCAACCAAATGAATATAAAATTAGGTTAAACATATAATGAGATGTTAAAATAAATTCGTAACACGTCCATAGCACAATTACGTGTGACTTGAATGATTGAATGCATAGTTACCTTAATGTTCGTGAGATGTAAATTATGTGACAATGAATGTAGTAATTTGACTAAGTATGATCATAATCAAAGTTAGACAAAGAGAATAAACTTCTGATGACTAGTACGTCATAATTGACTGGTATTATGAATGTAAATGATATGTTGGATTTAAATCAAGAAACAAGTTTAATTAAAGTGTAATCTACGCACGAGGCAAGTTTCCTAACTCTACTTGTTATCATTATATAAGTGATGAATTCACCTTTCTACATTGAGCAAGTTCTCATTATTATTGATCAAGTTTGTTTTGTTATATTAAAGGCTATTAATCTTTCAAGCATGATGCTGTTATACAATACTTATTCTATTGTATACCTTTTGAGATTTTATTCAAGTTAAATATTCAGTTACTGTTAAATCTTGTTAGACTAGCGAACCCTTAATGATTCGACTAGTCCATAGTTGATGAGCGTTCTAAATTTCAGAACTCTTGATGAATTATCCAAACCAAACTTCCTTTGGTGCGGACTCAAATATCAAATTGAGATGAACAGCCCTGTATAGGGGATTACTTATGCGTTAGCGTTAAGATATTGTGCACAGTATGGTACTAAGGGCTGATCCCCCTAAGTACGAGAAGAAGAGTCCATAGTCTTATGACTGTTAAAGGTTTCAAGTATAACCCTTGATAACCTAGGACATAGTTCAAGGTCTTATTACCCTCAGAAGTTCTTTTGTTTCTTGTTATTCATTCTTGATTCAAAAGCTGAGTTTTCATGTTTCAGAAGCCTATGATTTATTCGCATGTTATTATTTCTTTGTTATATTGTTATACTTGTGGGCAATCGTGCTCACTATTGCGTAATAATAACATTGCAGTTAAGAACGAAAGATCAGACGAGCCTTCCACTAGTAAAGGCAAGGGCAAGATTAGCAAGTAATGAAGACTGGTTATTATGTGGTTATGTAATGATATTTAGACTTGATGTTGTTTAAGACTTATTATTTGTTTATGTTTCCGCACAGATGTTTAAGGTTAGTATGACCTGGGATTGTATTTATTATTCAGATGTTGTAACCCCATAAGGGGTGGATTTATTTCTATCTATTGTATGGTTTGCTTTTATTATGGGTAGATAGATATATGATGTTTGTATAGTAAACACCAAATCACGTGGGAATGGAAGTACCCGAATTTGGGGGTGTCATAATAAAAGTCCATAATCAATCCGGGTAGAATATAGTATTTTATATGTGTATGCTTATACTATATATATATATATATATATGTGTGTGTGTGTGTGTGTGTGTGTGTGTGCGTGTGCATGCGCGCTAAATAAGATGAGACAAATTAATAACAAACCCCTCAAATATTTTATGTTAAGTCCTAAGCGTTCAAAGATATTTGGATTATCGAACGTCGCCTTCTAGCATGATAAAAATAATAGAGTATCAATTAATTATTATAAGTTTGTTGTGTCACCACAAGGCTTATCTTAATTCATTGAGATGTTAATTTTATCACATTTGATGCTTATAAAGAAAATTGAATAATGTTGTTTTGTTGTGTCACAACAAGGATAATATTTTTCTTTTTTGAATATATGGAGTGCTTGGTTGGACTTAACTTGGATAATTTTGATTCAGATGTGCCACCACTTGATCAAAATAATCTAAGAGGTAAAATACAAGTGTGACGCCCCCAAAATAGGTATACATCACCCATCTTGAGTCGCCAAATACATGGTACAAAAATCAAATACAACTTAATAATACAACTATCGTGTAATATACGACAAAGCATAAACTGAGAGTTTTAAAACGAATATTGTCTTCTAGACAGTATTCAACTCAAATGGTCTCCTCAATACAATTATTATCATACTATTTCATAGAATAGTGAGGACTACTAATGCTATCATTTGGACTGTCACTCCGTTCCCCGACTAGTCCCGGCTACGTTCTCATTTTCTGAAGAGGACAATGAAAGCAAAAGGGTGAGCTCAACTAGCCCAGTAAGAAATATTATGACTATAATAATACAGAATTATTTATCGTTAGCCTTCAACAGTGTTAAACTGATAAAATATAACAAACATCAAGTTTAACTACAGCGAAACAAGAAATCCATTAGAAGAGTCAAGTAGAGAATAAAATCTACTATCTTCTATGATTTAAAAGGTTTTTCATCACTTTTATCGCTGAGACTCAGTTTAATAAATAAACCACATCATCCCTGCACTATGGCCAAGGATATTTATTAGTATCACGACCACAAATTATCCATGCACCATGGGTCAAGGATATTCGTGTATTCATCAATGGTTATGATCATGCCAACAATTGTCCATCAATGTACTACGGGCCAATGAGAACTTTTACCACATCATTTGTTACATTACGGTCATGATTATACTGAATGATCCCTGGTCATAATCATACCAAGTTCATCTATGCACTACAGGTCATAGATGACTTTCAACATAATATAAACATGAGAATGTTGACAATGACATAAGAATTCAATAAAACAAGTTCAAGGATAAATTTTTAAAAATTTATAATTTAATTTATCCAGAAATCAAAAACGTCCAAATTGTCAACATGATACTGCTTTGTGGAGTAAAATTCAAGAATAATATTGTACCAAAAATAATTTGAACCGAAAACGAATCAATTTTTATCATGCATAGTACCCCGGGTGAATAGTACCCCGTGAATAGTACTTCGGGAATAGTAACCCCGCGAATAGTACTCCAACATAAAAAAGTTAAAACTTATCAAGAATGCTCAGAATAATATTTCAACGAAAAGATACTGGATGAAGCGCAAATATCAAGGATACTGTAAGACCCCAACTTTTATAAATAAAGATGAATTTTCTATAAATATCATTTTTGAATATTATGAAGTTAATTTGATATAATGTTATAGTTGTGGGTAATATTTATAAAATTTTGCAAAGTAAGCAAGTTGTTATAAAATATTCGTTTGGTCGGAAAATATTCTTTTTGTCGGGGAATATTCGTACGACGGCACAATCATTGGTGGACCCCACAACGGAATTATTGTCGGATTGAGAAAACGACAAAAATATTTTATTAAAAAATAACGGCGGAAGTTTTACCATTGTTACTGTTGAACTACTCGGTAGTAAAAGTACAGTAATACGTGTGGTTGCATAGTAGCACACGGTATTGATTATTAATGCTTATGTGAGAAGACACTCAGTTTGATTCCATTATTGTCAGTTAATAATATGAATTATTTAGCGATAATGACGTTTTGTTTTATTCGTATTATTAACGTAATAAAACAGAAACATCTTTTTATATAAAACAAAATACTTTATTAAAGTTATTCTATAAATAGAATATATTATATTTTATTTAAAAGATTTTTCTTTAAATATGGACCGTCAGATTAAAGTAATCAATCTGGACCGTTCATGGATTAGTTACTATGCATTCTATTTTTCTATAAATAGCAGCTCATTCCTTCATTATTTCTTACGAATTCACTGAACTCTAGATAGATAAACTATAGAGAGAAACTATAGAGAAAGAGAAGAAGAGTATTCTGCTATTTAACTATTTCCTTATTTCAGCTCGTCTTTAAAACGGTAAGGGGTGTTATTCTTTCTTATTCATGAAGAGAACTGTTGTTATTCCATTTCTTATTATTCTGTTGGAATAACCTGTATACGCGGATATACCCTATACTTGGTGACATTCTTCTATTATTCTGTTGGAACATCCTGTCTGTGTGTTTTACACCGGACCTGGTTCCGTTTATTATTCTGTTGGAACATCCTGTCTGTGTGTTTTACACCGGACCTGGTTCCGTTTTTATTATTATTCTGTTGGAACATCCTGTCTGTGTGTTTTACACCGGACCTGGTTCCGTTTTTATTATTATTCTGTTGGAACATCCTGTCTGTGCGTTTACGCCGGACCTGGTTCCATTATTTATTATTCTGTTGGAATAACCTGTCTGTGCGGTCTATCGCATGCATGGTGATTTCTTTTGTTATTCCATTCTTATTGTACTCAGTTGGTTAAGTTTTGACTTCTATACTCCATGAAATTAGTGGAATATCCTTGATATTTGCGCTTCATTTAGTATCTATTCATGAAAATATTCTCCTGATCATTCTTGAATTTTACTCCACAACGCAGTATCATGTTGACAATTTGGACGTTGTTAATTCTTGGATAAATTAATTCTTGAACTTGTTTTATTGAATTCTTATATCATTGTCATCATCCTCATGTTTATAAAATGTTGAAAGTCATCTGTGGCACGTAGTGCATAGATGGACTTGGTATGATTATGACCAGGGATTATTCGGTATAATCATGACCGTAATGTTACAAATGATGTGGTAAAAGTCCTCATTGGCCCGTAGTGCATTGATGGACAGTTGTTGGCATGATCATGACCATTAATGAATATACGAATATCCTTGGCCGTAGTGCAGGGGTGATTCGATGATGTGGATTATTTTATTAAGCTGAGTCTCAGCGATCACAGTGTTGGAAAATCTTTTAAATCATAAAAGATAGTAGAGTTTATTTTCTACTTGACTCTTTTAATGGATTGCTTGTTCCGCTACAGTTAAACTTGATGTCTATTATATTTTATCAGTTTAACATTGTTGAAGGCTAATGATAATTTATTCTGCATTATCTTAGTCATAATATTTCTTACTGGGCTAGTTGAGCTCACCCTTTCTTTCACTGTTCTCTTCAGGAAATGAGAACGTAGCTGGGACAAGTCGGGGTACGGAGTGATGGTCCGAATGATAGTATTAGTTAGTAGTCCTCACTATTCTATGTAATGGTGTGTTAATAAATGTAATGAGGACTCCTTTTGAGTATGAATACTCTCTAGAAGATAATATTTGTATTCAAACTCACAGTTTATGTTTTGTCGTATTGTACACGACAGATGTATTAATCAGTTGTATTTGTATTCTGTACTATGTATCTGACGACCCAAGATGGGTGATGTATACCTAATTTTGGGGGCGTCACAGTTGGTATCAGAGCTTAGGGATATGATCCCTGGCTAAGATGTGAGAATAGAACTAGGAGGGGAGAGACGGGGAATTCCTTCGCTAGTATGACCTACCTAAGTTTATTTGCATGGTATTTAATTGGTCGGTCATAATATAAGGATAATATATGACATATCAATTAACTTTTATTTTGTGGCAGTATCTGAAAATGGCATCTGAGAATGTTGAGAATAGCAATGGAGCACAGACGACTATTGATTCACCACATATCAATAATCAGGATAATGTGCATCAGGAAGGTGACAATCCTCATGCAAACAACAACACTGACCAGATGATGAATGATGGAATGTTCAGAAGTTTTATGCAATTCATGCAACAACAGGTGAAAGCGGCTCCTGTCCACAACGTAGGTGGAAATACTGGAAACTCTCAGGCGGTCACCGCTAAACAGTTTAAGGAGCTGGGACCACCGGAGTTTAAGGGAGAACCCAAACCACTTGTAGCTGAAACATGGATAAAGCAGATCACCAAGATATTTGATGTCTTGGGTTGCTCCGAGGAGCAAAAGGTTCCCTTTGCCGCCTTTATGTTGCGAGGAGAGGCAGATTACTGGTGGGAATCGATAAAGCGTACTCAACCTGCCGCACTGAAGATGTCTTGGGAGAAGTTCCAAGAGCTGTTTAACGACAAATACTTTCCCGAGAGTATTCGTCACATGAAGGAGGTGGAGTTCATCAAATTGGAGCAGAATAATATGACCGTGTCGCAGTACGAGGCAAAATTTGCGGAGTTATCCCGGTTTGCGTCCCACCTGGTGGATAATGAAGAAAGAATGACGCGGATGTTTTTAAGAGGTTTGAAGCCGGAGATACGTCAACATCTTGTTTCTCATAAACTGTGTTTGTATTCAGATGTTGTAAATAGGGCTCAGTTGGTGGAGCGCGATAACGAGATAACGCAACCAAAAGAGAGCAGCCGGCAAAATGATAATACCAGTGAGAGCAGTCATCGAAGCGGTGACAACAAGCGTGGAGGGAATCAACAGGCCAGAAATGGTAACCACTTCGGTGGTAATCAGGGCCAAAACAATAAGAATGGACATTTCAAGAAGAGGAGATTCAACAATGATGGAAAGACGTCAGCACCAGCACCTGTCGTTAAGGAAGGAGAACGACCACCTATCATATGTTTCAAATGCGGAGGGGAGGGGCACATCAGTCCAAACTGCGCGATGCCGTCCAAAGCATGTTATAATTGTGGAAGAGAAGGTCATTTAGCCCGATTTTGTCGTTTACCGAAGACAAATTCAGCTAGGATGGAGGCACCAAAGGCCGTCCCAGAAAAGTCAAAACCGGTTGTGCAAGGGAGAGCGTTTGTTGTGACCTCCCAGAACGCAAGGAACCCGAATGAGGTCATCACGGGTAAGCTTATCATAAACTCTAACGAAGTCTATACTTTATTTGATACCGGTTCTACCCATTCTTTTATTTCTCCTACTTGCGCTCATCGATTAAATTTGATTCCGAAGAAATTAGACTTTGACTTAGCAGTTGAAACTCCATTGGGAGAAACCTTCATTACATCCACGGTTTATAAGTCTTGTTTGGTTCAAGTTGGTACCCACACATTACCTGTCGATCTTATTTCATTAAAAATACTTGCATTTGACGTGATTCTAGGGATTGATTGGTTAACTACTCATCATGCAAAAATTGATTGTTTTCGTAAGGTTGTTAGCTTTCATATTCCTAATCGACCTATTATGCGAATTCAAGCAACCAAACCATTAAAATCAATCGCTGTCATCTCAAGCCATAAAGCTATTCGTTTATTGAAAAACGGATGTCAAGCTTTCTTAGCTCATGTCACAGATCTAAACAAAAATACGTCAGTTTTGAATGATATTTCTATTGTTAATAAATTCCCTGACGTATTCCCTGAAGAACTTCCTGGCCTACCCCCAGAGCGTGAAATTGAATTTTGTATCGATCTTGAACCCGGTACAAAACCCATTTCCAAAGCCCCATATCGAATGGCTCCTATTGAACTTCAGGAGTTAAAGACCCAACTGCAGGAATTGTTAGACATTGGTTTTATTCGTCCTAGTACTTCTCCTTGGGGTGCTCCTGTTCTGTTCGTGAAAAAGAAAGATGGGAGTATGCGACTTTGTATTGATTATCGGGAGTTGAATCATGTCACCATCAAAAATAGGTACCCATTGCCACGTATTGATGACCTGTTTGACCAGTTGCAAGGAGCACAATTCTTTTCAAAGATCGATCTTCGTTCTGGATATCATCAGCTGAAGGTTAGAACTGAGGATATTCCAAAGACGGCTTTTAGAACTCGGTACGGGCATTATGAATTCCTAGTCATGTCCTTTGGATTGACTAATGCTCCTGCTGCCTTCATGGATATGATGAACCGGGTATTCAAGGAATATTTGGATCACTTTGTGGTCGTCTTTATTGATGACATCCTTATTTATTCCAAAAGCCGTGAAGATCATGAGCAACACTTGAGGCTGGTACTCCAAAAGCTTCGTGAATACAAACTTTATGCCAAGTTGAAGAAATGCGAGTTCTGGCTGGAAGAGGTAGCATTCCTTGGGCACGTAGTATCAAGTCGTGGAATATCTGTTGACCCGGCAAAGATTGAAGCTATTCAAAGCTGGGAGCAACCTAAATCAGTGACCGAGGTACGTAGCTTTCTTGGTTTAGCTGGTTATTATCGGAGATTCGTGGAAGGATTTTCTCGAATCGCTACTCCATTAACTCAGCTGACTCGGAAAGATACAAAGTTTGGTTGGAGCGAAGAATGTGAGCAGAGTTTTCAAGAACTCAAGAGGAGACTCATTTCAGCACCTGTTCTAACAATACCATCTGGCTCGGAGGGATTTGTCATCTACAGTGATGCTTCGAGCAAAGGGTTGGGATGCGTTCTCATGCAACATGGAAAAGTCATAGCCTATGCATCAAGACAACTCAAGGAATATGAGAGGAATTATCCTACTCATGATCTAGAGTTGGCAGCTGTTGTCTTTGCACTTAAAATTTGGAGGCATTACTTGTATGGGGAGAAGGTGGAGATCTTTACGGATCATAAAAGCCTCAAATATTTCTTCACTCAAAAGGAACTCAACATGCGACAACGACGTTGGCTTGAACTGTTGAAAGATTATGATCATACCATTCAATACCATCCTGGAAAAGCGAACGTGGTAGCTGACGCATTGAGTAGAAGATCATATGCGGTACAAGTGCAATATTAACAACGCAAAGGCCCATTTTGTGTGACTTGCAAAGGATGGAGATAGAGTTGAAGACTCCAGGGACCCATGTGATGATGGCGAATATACGAGTAGAACCGACTTTAATCGATAAAGTTAAAGCTGCTCAAGCTACAGACCTGGAGCTGATGCGTATGAGGAAGAAAGTGCAAGAAGGTTCTATGCCGGAAGCAAGAATCGATGAAGAAGGAATACTTCGAGTCAACTCCAGACTTTGTGTTCCTAACAACCCTGATTTAAAGTATGAAATCATGATGGAGGCGCACAACACACCGTTTGCAATCCATCCTGGAAGTACCAAAATGTATCATGATCTTCGTCATACATTTTGGTGGAGCAATATGAAGAGAGAGATAGCGTTGTTTATCTCAAGGTGTCTAACTTGTCAACGAGTCAAAGCGGAGCATCAAGTACCAAAAGGTCCATTGCAACCACTTGAAATTCCAGAATGGAAGTGGGAGCACATTACCATGGATTTCGTTACCGGTCTTCCTAGGGTTTCTCAAGGTATTGATGCGATTTGGGTCATTGTTGATAGATTGACCAAGTCTGCTCATTTCTTACCGATACGAGAAACTTATACACTTGAACGTCTTGCTCGTATGTACATAAACGAGATTGTAAGACTGCATGGTATGCCAGTATCCATAGTTTCTGACCGAGACCCAAGATTCACTTCACGATTTTGGGTTAGTTTACAAAAAGCTATGGGCACGGATTTACGATTTAGTTCAGCATATCATCCTCAGACGGACGGACAATCAGAGAGGACTATTCAAACTCTTGAAGATCTATTAAGACTCTGTGTCTTTGACTTCAAAGGAAGTTGGGACAAGTTCTTACCATTGGTGGAGTTTTCCTACAACAACAGTTATCAAGCAAGTATTGGCATGGCTCCATTCGAAGCATTGTATGGAAGAAAATGTCGTTCTCCAGTATGCTGGGATGAGGTGGGCGAAGCAACGTTGTTGGGACCGGAGTTGGTACGTATGACTACAGAAAAGATTCAAACGATCCGACAACGTATAAAAACCTCACAAGATCGACAAAAGAGTTATGCTGATCTTCATCGAAAGGACGTGGAATTTGATGTAGGAGATCATGTGTTCTTACGTGTTGCTCCATGGAAAGGAGTTACGAGATTTGGAAAGAGAGGAAAGCTCAATCCTCGATTCATCGGTCCATTTTTAATCCTCGATCGAGTAGGAACTGTGGCTTATAGACTCGCTTTACCGCCAAGTATGTCTCGTGTTCATAACGTTTTTCACATATCCATGTTACGCAAATATGTGGAAGACCCGAACCACATTATTGAGTTAGAACCGGACGAAATAGCGGAAGATTTGACGTATGAAGAAGTTCCTGTTCAAATCTTGGATAAGAAGGAACATATTCTACGCTCCAAGGTTATACCTCAAGTCAAAGTTTTGTGGAGAAACCACGATGTTGAGGAAATGACCTGGGAGTTAGAATCTGAAATGAAATCAAGGTATCCTTACCTCTTCGACATACCAGGTACGTACCCTAATTTCGAGGGCGAAATTTCATAAGAAGGGGAGGTTGTAAGACCCCAACTTTTATAAATAAAGATGAATTTTCTATAAATATCATTTTTGAATATTATGGAGTTAATTTGATATAATGTTATAGTTGTGGGTAATATTTATAAATTTTGCAAAGTAAGCAAGTTGTTATAAAATATTCGTTTGGTCGGAAAATATTCTTTTTGTCGGGGAATATTCGTACGACGGCACAATCATTGGTGGACCCCACAACGGAATTATTGTCGGATTGAGAAAACGACAAAAATATTTTATTAAAAAATAACGGCGGAAGTTTTACCATTGTTACTGTTGAACTACTCGGTAGTAAAAGTACAGTAATACGTGTGGTTGCATAGTAGCACACGGTATTGATTATTAATGCTTATGTGAGAAGTCACTCAGTTTGATTCCATTATTGTCAGTTAATAATATGAATTATTTAGCGATAATGACGTTTTGTTTTATTCGTATTATTAACGTAATAAAACAGAAACATCTTTTTATATAAAACAAAATACTTTATTAAAGTTATTCTATAAATAGAATATATTATATTTTATTTAAAAGATTTTTCTTTAAATATGGACCGTCAGATTAAAGTAATCAATCTGGACCGTTCATGGATTAGTTACTATGCATTCTATTTTTCTATAAATAGCAGCTCATTCCTTCATTATTTCTTACGAATTCACTGAACTCTAGATAGATAAACTATAGAGAGAAACTATAGAGAAAGAGAAGAAGAGTATTCTGCTATTTAACTATTTCCTTATTTCAGCTCGTCTTTAAAACGGTAAGGGGTGTTATTCTTTCTTATTCATGAAGAGAACTGTTGTTATTCCATTTCTTATTATTCTGTTGGAATAACCTGTATACGCGGTATACCCTATACTTGGTGACATTCTTCTATTATTCTGTTGGAACATCCTGTCTGTGTGTTTTACACCGGACCTGGTTCCGTTTATTATTCTGTTGGAACATCCTGTCTGTGTGTTTTACACCGGACCTGGTTCCGTTTTTATTATTATTCTGTTGGAACATCCTGTCTGTGTGTTTTACACCGGACCTGGTTCCGTTTTTATTATTATTCTGTTGGAACATCCTGTCTGTGCGTTTACGCCGGACCTGGTTCCATTATTTATTATTCTGTTGGAATAACCTGTCTGTGCGGTCTATCGCATGCATGGTGATTTCTTTTGTTATTCCATTCTTTATTATACTCAGTTGGTTAAGTTTTGACTTCTATACTCCATGAAATTTGTGGAATATCCTTGATATTTGCGCTTCATTTAGTATCTATTCATGAAAATATTCTCCTGATCATTCTTGAATTTTACTCCACAACGCAGTATCATGTTGACAATTTGGACGTTATTAATTCTTGGATAAATTAATTCTTGAACTTGTTTTATTGAATTCTTATATCATTGTCATCATCCTCATGTTTATAAAATGTTGAAAGTCATCTGTGGCACGTAGTGCATAGATGGACTTGGTATGATTATGACCAGGGATTATTCGGTATAATCATGACCGTAATGTTACAAATGATGTGGTAAAAGTCATCATTGGCCCGTAGTGCATTGATGGACAGTTGTTGGCATGATCATGACCATTAATGAATATACGAATATCCTTGGCCGTAGTGCAGGGGTGATTCGATGATGTGGATTATTTTATTAAGCTGAGTCTCAGCGATCACAGTGTTGGAAAATCTTTTAAATCATAAAAGATAGTAGAGTTTATTTTCTACTTGACTCTTTTAATGGATTGCTTGTTCCGCTACAGTTAAACTTGATGTCTATTATATTTTATCAGTTTATCATTGTTGAAGGCTAACGATAATTTATTCTGCATTATCTTAGTCATAATATTTCTTACTGGGCTAGTTGAGCTCACCCTTTCTTTCACTGTTCTCTTCAGGAAATGAGAACGTAGCTGGGACAAGTCGGGGTACGGAGTGATGGTCCGAATGATAGTATTAGTTAGTAGTCCTCACTATTCTATGTAATGGTGTGTTAATAAATGTAATGAGGACTCATTTTGAGTATGAATACTCTCTAGAAGATAATATTTGTATTCAAACTCACAGTTTATGTTTTGTCGTATTGTACACGACAGATGTATTAATCAGTTGTATTTGTATTCTGTACTATGTATCTGACGACCCAAGATGGGTGATGTATACCTAATTTTGGGGGCGTCACAGATACTCTACTAATTTCATGGTGTATAGAAGCCAAAATTTTAACAAAACGAGTATAGAATTCAAAATTTGAAACGAAATAATATTACTTATATACTACAGTGTATGGAAGAGAATATTATTTCAAGCGAATATTGAACAAAATAACATCCCTTACCTTAAAAAGAAGAGTATTCCAACTGGCATAGCGGGGATATTCTTGAAGAAAACTTTCACTGTTTTCTACGCTCAAAGCTTTCTATAACTCTAAAGAAATACGCTCAAGATTATAGAAGAAGAATTCTCTGATTCTGGTGTGATTTTCAATTCTAAATTAAGCGCCTATTTATAGGAAAATGCTAGAACGCCATAGGAGACTAAAATAATAAAATATTATTATTATTATTCTCTACGCACTAACCAAAAACAATTCCAGCACTCCATTCTTGAACCAAAATTCAGCACATGTTTTCCACCAAAAATAAAAGTGGGTCCCACCCATTTTAATAAAAATTATTTTATTTTTTGAAACTTCAGTAATTCATAATAAATAGCTCTTTTATCAGAAAAATTCAGATCTCATGTCCTTTCCATAGGAAATTTAATTCTCTACAACTTTGTAGAAGAAAGTTTTTCCAAATTCCAAACAGAAAATGTCCAAAATTCACATACAGACGATTTTTAATACCTTAAAAAATTCATAACAAATCATACGTTAATTTTTAACGGTTCAAAATTTGTGGACATATACTCAACTTATATATGTATAACATATCCAAAAATCACAATGATCCAACGGTCGGATTAAAATTATAACTCACGCAATAGAGCTTTAATAACATTGTTTTGATTTTTTTAATACCTCTATTCTGACAAAATACTGATAAAACACCTCAAAATTAAATCCTTCATTTATAACCGCATAAAATAAATATTTTCCTATCCATCATTTATGTCCACATAAAATAAATATTTCCTTATCATATAAATCAATAATTAATTATTTACAAATAATATTACAGAATCACAATAATGACAACCAGGCCGTTCCCAGGAAAGAGGGGGCTTTCCAATAAGAATTTCTCCTTATTGGCGCGCAATTAGGTGACCAAACCTCTCCTTTATTGAACTTTCTAGACATTGCCAATAATGCTATCTAATAATATTATTCAAATAATATGAATTATTGATTTGATAATGGGAAATACTGTGCAGTGACAATTATTGAAACAACAATAATATAAAATATCAATGCAGCAATTATTGAACCAATAAAATAAAATATTGAACAATAATTACTGTAACAATTATTAAGTAGTTCCTTCTTACGTGAGAATTAATAATTCAAAAATACTATGCAATACTGTGTGCTACTGTGCAATCCCACGTATTACTATATTTTAACCACCAGGTATTTTAAAAGTTTAACAGTAAAACTTTCGTCGTTATTTTATAAAAAGATATTTTTGTTGTTTTCTCAATCCGACAATAATTCTGTTGTAGGGTCCACCAATGATTGTGCCGTCGTACGAATATTCCCTGTTAAAACGAATATTCCCCGACCAATCAAATATTATATAACAACTTGCGTACTTTGTAAAATTTATAAATATTACCCACAACTATAACATTATATCAAATTCACTCCATAATATTCAAAAATGACATTTATAGAAAATTTATCTTTATTCATAAAATTTGGGGTCTTACAACCTCCCCTTTTTATGAAATTTCGCCCTCAAAATTAGGGTACGTACCTGGTATGTCGAAGAGGTAAGGATACCTTGATTTCATTTCAGATTCTAACTCCCAGGTCATTTCCTCAATATCGTGGTTTCTCCACAAAACTTTGACTTAAGGTATAACCTTGGAGCGTAAAATATGCACCTTCTTATCCAAGATTTTAATAGGAACCTCTTCATACGTTAAATCTTCCGCTATTTCATCCGGTTCTAACTCAATAATGTGTTTTAGGTCTTTCACATATTTACGTAACATAGATATGTGAAAAACGTTATGAACACGAGACATACTTGGTGGTAAGGTGAGTCTATAGGCCAGAGTTTCTACTCGTTCGAGGATTAAAAATGGGCAAATGAATCGAGGATTGAGCTTTTCTCTCTTTCCAAATCTTGTAACTCCTTTCCATGGAGCAACACGTAACAACACATATTCTCCAATATTGAATTCCACGTCCTTTCGATGAAGATCAGCATAACTCTTTTGTCGATCTTGTGAGGTTTTTATACGTTGTCGGATCGTTTGAATCTTTTTCGTAGTCATACGTACCAACTCCAGTTCCAACAACGTTGCTTCACCCACCTCATCCCAACATACTGGAGAATGACACTTTCTTTCATACAACGCCTCGAATGGAGCCATGCTAATATTTGCTTGATAACTGTTATTGTAGAAAAACTCCACCAATGGTAAGAACTTGTCCCAACTTCCCTTAAAGTTAAGGACACAGAGTCTTAATAGATATTCAAGGGTTTGAATAGTCCTCTCTGACTGCCCGTCCGTTTGAGGATGATAAGCCGAACTAAATCATAAATTTGTGCCCATAGCTTTTTGCAAACTAACCCAAAATCTTGAAGTGAATCTTGGGTCTCAATCAGAAACTATGGATATTGGCATACCATGCAATCTTACAATCTCGTTTATGTACATACGAGCAAGACGTTCAAGTGTATAAGTTTCTCGTGTAGGTAAGAAATGAGCCGACTTGGTCAATCTATCAACAATGGCCCAAATCGCATCTATGTCTTGAGAAACCTTGGGAAGACCGGTAACGAAATCCATGGTAATGTGCTCCCACTTCCATTCTGGAATTTCAAGTGGTTGCAATAGACCTTTTGGTACTTGATGCTCTGCTTTGACTCGTTGACAAGTTAGACACCTTGAGATAAACTCCGCGATCTCTCTCTTCATATTGCTCCACCAAAATCTATGTCGAAGATGAAACAACCCGGGTCAAATTCCAAGTCCGAATCGAATCAATTCCATCAAAATAAGGCCTCAAACCACTGGCCCAATAGTATCTTCTTGGGTCATCTTATCCCACCACAGGCTCCCAAAAGGTCATGACTTGAAGGTACTATTGGTAGTAACTTATTTCCTTATATGCAGACAAATTTTTCCACTATCTTTCGATATGGGACTGGGGTGTTACAGAAGATCATAATACATTTTGGTAGTCCCAAGATGGATTGCAAACGGTGTGTTATGTACCTCCATCATTATTTTATACTTTAAATCAGGGTCGTTAAGAACACAAAGTCTGGAGTTAACTCGAAGTATTCCTTCTTCATCGATTCTTGCTTCCGGCATAGCACCTTCCTGCACTTTCTTCCTCATACGCATCAGCTCCAGGTCTGTAGCTTGAGCAGCTTTAACTTTATTGATTAAAGTCGGTTCTACTCGTATATTCGCTATCTTCACATGGGTCCCTGGAGTCTTTAACTCTATATCTCCATCCTTTGCAAGTCATATAAAATGGGCCTTTACGTTGACAATATCGCACTCGTACCCGCATATGATCTTCTACTCAATGCATCAGCTACTACGTTCACTTTATCAGGATGGTATTGAATGGTATGATCATAATCTTTCAATAGTTCGAGCCAACGTCGTTGCCGCATGTTGAGTTCCTTTTGAGTGAAGAAATATTTGAGGCTTTTATGATCCGTAAAGATCTCCACTTTCTCCCCATACAAGTAATGCCTCCAAAATTTAAGTACAAAGACAACAGCTACCAACTCTAGAACATGAGTTGGATAATTCCTCTTATATTCTTTGAGTTGCCTAGAGCCATAGGCTATGACTTTTCCATGTTGCATGAGAACACATCCTAACCCTTTGCCCGAAGCATCACTGTAGATGACAAATCCCTCCGACCCATATGGTATTGTCAGAATAGTTGCTGAAATGAGTCTCCTCTTGAGTTCTTGAAAACTCTTCTCACATTCCACTCTCCAACTGAAATTTGCATCTTTTCGAGTCAGTTGAGTTAATGGAGTAGCGATTCGAGAAAACACTTCTACGAATCTCCGATAATAACCAGCTAAGTCGAGAAAGCTACGTACTTCGGTCACTGATTTAGGTTGCTCCCAGCTTTGAATATCTTCAATCTTTGTCGGGTCAATAGATATTCCATGACTTGATACTACGTGCCCAAGGAATGCTACTTTCTCAAGCCAGAACTCGCATTTCTTCAACTTGGCATAAAGCTTATTTTTACGAAACTTTTGGAGTATCAGCCTCAAGTGTTGCTCATGATCTTCACGGCTTTTGGAATATATGAGGATGTCATCAATAAAGATGAATACAAAGTGATTCAAATATTCCTTGAATACTCGGTTCATCATATCTATGAAGGCAGCATGAGCATTAGTCAATCCAAAAGACATGACTAGAAATTCATAATGCCTGTACCGAGTTCTGAAAGCCGTCTTTGGAATGTCATCGGTTCTAATCTTTAACTGATGATATCAGAAACGAAGATCGATCTTTAAAAAGAATTTGGTGCCTTGCAACTGGTCAAACAGGTCATCAATACGTTGCAATGGGTACCTAATCTTGATGGTGACATGATTCAACTCCCGATAATCAATACAAAGTTGCATACTCCCATCTTTCTTCTTCACCAATAGAACAGGAGCACCCCAAGGAGACGTACTAGGACGAATAAAACCGATGTCTAATAATTCCTGCAATTGGGTCTTTAACTCCTGAAGTTCAATAGGAGCCATTCGATATGGGGCTTTGGAAATGGGTATTGTACCAGGTTCAAGGTCGATACAAAATTCAATTTCTCGCTCTAGGGGTAGGCCAGGAAGTTTTTCAGGGAATAAGTCAGGAAATTTATTAACAATAGAAATATCATTCAAAACTGACGTATTTTTGTTTAAATCCGTGACATGAGATAAGAAAGCTTAACATCCGTTTTTCAATAAACGAATAATTTATTGCTTGAAATGACAATTATTGATTTTAATGGTTTGGTTGCTTGAATTCGCATTATAGGTTGGTTAGGAATATGAAAGCTAACAACCTTACGAAAACAATCAATTTTTGCATGATGAGTAGTTAACCAATCAATCCTTAGAATTACAATAAATGCTAGTATTTTCAATGAAATAAGATCGACAGGTAATGTGAGGGTACCGATTTGAACCAAACAAGACTTATAAACAGTGGATGTAATGAAGGTTTCTCCCATGGAGTTTCAACAGATAAGTCAAAGTCTAATTTCTCAGGAGTCAAATTTATACGTTGAGCGCAAGTAGGAGAAATAAAAGAATAGGTACAACCAGTAACAAATAAGGTATAGACTTCGCTAGAGTTTATGATAAACTTACCCGTGATGACCTCGTTCGGGTTCCTTACTTTCTGGGAGGTCACAACAAACACTCTCCCTTGAACTACTGGCTTTGACTTTTCTGGGACGGCCTTTGGTGCCTCCATCCCAGCTGGACTTGTCTTCGGTGCACGATAAAATTAGGCTAGGTGACCTTCTCTTCCATAATTATAACACGCTTTGGAATGCATCGCGCAGTTTGGACTGATGTGTCCCTCCCCTCCGCATTTGAAGCATATGATAGGTGGTCGTTCTCATTCCTTAACAACGGGTGCTAGTGTTGACGTCTTTCCATTATTGTTGAATGTCCTCTTCTTGAAATGTCCACTCTTATTGCCTTGGCCATAATTACCACCGAAGTGGTTACCATTTCTGGCATGCTGATTCCCTCCACGTTTGTTGTCACCGCTTCGATGACTGCTACCACTGGTATTATCATTTTGCCGGCTGCTCTCTCTTGGTTGGGTTGACTCATTATCACGTTCCAAAAATTGGGCCCTATTCATAACATCTAAATACATGCAAAGTTTATGAGAGATAAGTTATTGACGAATCTCGGGTTTCAAACCTCTTAGAAACATCCGCGTCATTCTCTCCTCATTATTAACTAAGTGGGACGCAAACCGGGACAACTCAGCAAACTTGGCTTCGTACTGTGACACGGTTATGTTGTTTTGCTCCAGTTTAATGAACTCTACCTCTTTCATGTGACGAATACTTTCGGGAAAGTACTTGTCATTGAACAATTCTTGGAACTTCTCCCAAGTCATCTTCAGTGCGGCAGGTTCAGTATGCTTTACGGATTCCCACCAGTAATATTCCTCTGCTCGGAACATGAAGGTGACAAAGGGAACCCTTTGCTCCTCGGAGCATCCCAAGACATCAAATATCTTGTTGATATGCTTTATCCACGTCTCCGCCTTAAGTAGTTTTGGCTCTCTAAAAAACTCCGGTGGTCCCAGCTCCTTGAACTGTTTAGCAGTGACCGTCCGAGAGTTGCCGGTGTTTTCACCTGTATTTTGGACTGGAGTCTCTCTTGCCTGAAGTTGCATGAATTGCAGAAAGCCTCTGAACATTCCATCATTCATCATTTGGTCAGTGTTGTTGTTTGCATGAGGATTGTTGCCTTCTTGATGTACATTATCCTGATTGTTGATCTGTGGAGACTCAACGGTCTCCTGTGCTCCATTGCTATTCTCAAAATTCTCGGATGTCATTTTCAAATATTACCACAAAACAAGGGTTAATTGACATGTCACATATTATCCCTATACTCTGACCAACCAAATAAATACCAAATAAACTTAGGTAGGTCATACTAGCGAAGGAATTCCCCGTCTCTCCCCTCCTAGTTTTTGTCTCACATCTCAGTCAGGGATCATATCCCTAAGCTTTGATACCAACTGTGACGCCCCCAAAATAGGTATACATCACCTATCTTGAGGCGCCAAACACATGGTACAAAAATCAAATACAACTTAATAATACAACTGTCGTGTAAAATATGACAAAACATAAACTGAGAGTTTTAAAACGAATATTGTCTTCTAAACAGTATTCAACTCAAATGGTGTCCTCAATACAATTATTATCACACTATTTCATAGAATAATGAGGACTACTAATGCTATCATCTGGACCATCACTCCGTTCCCCGACTAGTCCCGGCTACGTTCTCATTTTCTGAAGAGGACAATGAAAGTAAAAGGGTGAGCTCAACTAGCCCAGTAAGAAATATTATGACTAAGATAATGCAAAATAATTTATTGTTAGCCTTCAACAGTGTTAAACTGATAAAATATAACAAACATCAAGTTTAACTGCAGCGGAACAAGCAATCCATTAGAAGAGTCAAGTAGAGAATAAAATCTACTATCTTCTATGATTTAAAAGGTTTTCATCATTTTTATCGCTGAGACTCGGCTTAATAAATAATACACATCATCCCTGCACTACGGCCAAGGATATTCATTAGTATCACGACCATAAATTATCCATGCACCACAGGCCAAGGATATTGGTGTATTCATCAATGATCATGATCATGCCAACAACTGTCCATCAATGCACTACGGGCCAATGAGGACTTTTACCACATCATTTGTAACATTACGGTCATGATTATACCGAATAATCCCTAGTCATAATCATACCAAGTCCATCTATGCACTACAGGCCACAGATGACTTTCAACATAATATAAACATGAGGATGATGACAATGATATAAGAATTCAATAAAACAAGTTCAAGGATATATTTTTAAAGATTTATAATTTAATTTATCCAGAAATAATATTGTACCAAAAATAATTTGAACCGAAAACGAATCAATTTTTATCATGAATAGTACCCCAGGGGAATAGTACTCGAGTGAATAGTATCCCGTGAATAGTACTTCGAGAATAGTAATTCCGTGAATAGTACTCCGGCATGAAAAAGTTAAAACTTATCAAGAATGCTCATAATAATATTTTCATGAAAAGATATTGGATGAAGCGCAAATAATAAGGATATTCTACTAATTTTATGGAGTATAGAAGCCAAAATTTTAACAAAACGAGTATAGAATTCGAAATCTGAAACGAAATAATATTACTTGCATACTATAAAGTATGGAAGAGAATATTATTTCAAGCGAATATTGAACAAAATAACATCCCTTACCTTGAAAAGAAGAGTATTCCAACTTGTATAGTGGGTATATTCTTGAAAAAAACTTTCACTATTTTTTACGCTCAAAACTTTCTAAAACTCTAAAGAAATACGCTCCAGATTATAGAAGAAGAATTCTCTGATTCTGGTGTGATTTTCAATTCTAACTTAAGCGCCTATTTATAGGAAAATGCTAGAACACCGTAAAAGACTAAAATAATAAAATATTATTATTATTATTATTATTATTCTCTACGCACCAACCAAGACCAATTTCAGCACTCCACTCTTGAACCAAAATTTAGCACATATTTTCCACTAAAAACAAAAGTGGGTCCCACCCATTTTATTTTCTAAAACTTCAGTAATTCATAATAAATAGCTTTTTTATCAGAAAAATTCGAATCTCAGGTCCTTTCTATAGGAAATTTAATTCTCTACAACTTTGTAGAAGAAAGTTTTTCCAAATTTCAAACAGAAAATGCCCGAAATTCATATACGGACGATTTTTAATACCTTCAAAAATTCATAACAAATCATACGTTAATTTTTAACGGTTAAAAATTTGTGGACATATATTCAACTTATATATGTATAACATATCCAAAAATCACAATGATCCAATGGTCGGATTAAAATTATTACTCACGCAATAGAGCTTTAAGAACATTGTTTTGATTTTTTTAATACCTCCATTATGACAAAATACTGATAAAACACCTCAAAAGTAAATCCTTCATTTATAACCACATAAAATAAATATTTTCCTATCCATCATTTATGTTCACATAAAATAAATATTTCCTTATCTTAAAAATCAATAATTAATTATTCACAAATAATATTACAGAATAACAGTAATGACAACCAGGTCGTTCCCAGGAAAGAGGGGGCTTTCTAATAAGAATTTCTCCTTACTGGCGCGCAATTAGGTGACCAAACCTCTCATTGACAGAACTTTCTAGACATTGCTCATAATGCTATCTAATAATATTATTCAAACATTATGAATTATTGATCTGATAATAGAAAATATTGTGTAGTGACAATTATTGAAACAACAATAATATAAAATATCAACGCAGCAATTATTGAACAAATTAAATAAAATATTGAACAGTAATTACTGTAACAATTATTAAGTAGTGCCTTCTTACGTAAGAATCAATAATTCAAAAATACTGTGTAATACAATGTGCTACTGTGCAACCCCGCGTATTACTATATTTTAACCACCGGGTATTCTAACAGTTTAACGGTAAAACTTTCACCGTTCTTTTATAAAAAGATATTTTTGTAGTTTTCTCAATCCGACAATAATTATATTGTGGGGTCCACCAATGATTGTGTCGTCGTACGAATATTCCCTGTTAAAACAAATATTTATCGACTAATCGAATATTATATAACAACTTGTGTACTTTGCAAAATTTATAAATATTACCCACAACTATAACATTATATCAAATTCACTCCATAATATTCAAAAATGATATTTATAGAAAATTCATCTTTATTCATAAAAGTTGGGGTCTTACAATAAGGAGTTGCATAGTTGATGTAATTGATAAGAGTTATCTGCCTATTTATTTATATATAGTTTATTGTGTCACCACAAGGCTATATACATTTGAAATGAGATCCTTATTCTCACTAGCATATCTTTAATTAGATTTTGGCAAACTATATAAGTGAGGGTAATATAGTTTGATGAAAATAGTTGGAGATACCAATTTAAAACAAGACTTAAATTATTTTCGTAATTAATAAAAGAATATATGCTAAAATGTTGCTAATTACAAATTCATTTACAGAATTTTACAATGTATAAAATTACTATCATTGCGTAGCATATTAGTTGCTAAATTAACCGGACCGAATTAAACGGATTGGTTAAAGATGTTGAGAATAGTTCTCATAGCTGAAAAGCTATCTTATGTCCTTAATACGCCTGTCCCTACAATGGTTGCAGACAATGCCTCTAAGTAAGAGATTGCTACTTTTAGAAATTGGCAAGATGATGCACAGTTGGCTCAATGCGTCATGCTTGCATCCATGAGTAACGAGCTTCAGCGTTAGCATGAAACTATGGATGCTCTTACTATATTTTTACACATCAAGTAGTTGATGGTGAGGAAAGTAGGACTCATAGATATCAAATATCTAAGGAGCTCTTCCGATCTAGAATGACCGATGACACTACAGTACAGATAAAAGTCCTTAACATAATCAATTTGATTGATCAATTAGGACAACGGATTTTGTCATGGATGGAGAGTTGAGCCAAGATTTGATCTTGCACTCACTCCTGGACTCATTCTCATAATTTTTATGAATTTTTCATATGAAAAAGCTAGATATCAACCTCGCTGATTTACTTAACATGTTGAAAAATGTTGAGAGTCACTTTCCAACCAAGAAAGACCATGTCTTACTGATAGGGACCAAAGGATCTTCTGAAAAGAAGAATGATTCTACGAAGGTAAATAGAAAGGGCAAAAATAAAGGATAATAAGAACAAAACTGATACGGATAGCAAAGGAGTTTGCTTCCACTGTAATAAGCCTGTACACTTAAAAGAAACTACAAGAAGCATCTTGTAGAAGCTAACCAAAAGAAGCTTAGTGAAGTTTCGGTTACAAATACAATTTTGTTCATGATTTAAAATAGATTTTTCTTTAAGTCAAGGTTCTATTTGGGTATTGGATATGCGACTTTGGTTATCATAAATATAGATTTATGAAGGGACCAAGCAAAAGTAAAAAGTTAAATAAAGATAAGTAATCCTATGTGTGGGAAGCAAATGTCGTTATATTAACCATAGGAATTTATTGTTTAGCATTGCCTATGGGCAAGTCTATTAAGTCAATAAGTTGTTATTGTATTCCAGTTCTCATTAGAAACATTATTTTCATTTTGTTGTTGGACAATGAATTCTTTGGTATTATATTTAAGAACAATTTTTGTTCTATTTATAATAATAATATTTTTATAGAACTGGAATATTACTTAATGGATTTTGTGTACTTGACTTACATGAAATATTATTTTACAAATTGAACAAATTAGTATAAGAAAAGGAGATGATCATTCAAAGAGTTGAATTTATGTATTTGCTGAAATACAAGTGTGAATTATTTGAAAGGTTCAAAGAATTCAGAAGTGAAACAAATTTGCAAAGTATTAGGATTCTTTGATCGGATCAAGGAAGGAATACTTGTGCAATGAGTTTCTAAATCATCTCAAATGGTTTTCTCATAATGGACGCATCATGATACGCAATAATTGATTGATGTATCTGAAAGGAAAAATTGTACCTTGTTGGACATGTTGCAGTCTATAATGATTTTACCGACATTCCAGTATCCTTTTGGGGAAATATCCTAGAAATGACTGTATATCTACGAAAAGGTAACCTCAAAATTCGGCCACAAGACTCCATAAAAGGTATGGACGTGAATGATTCTTAATTTTAAGTAAGTTAAGATAAGGAGTTGTCCAGCTTATGTGAAAAAGGTTTCAAAGGATAAGCTTGGGACAAGATTTGACAAGTACAAATTTGTGGGACATCCTAAAGTAAGTTTATGGTATATGTTCTATAATCCTACTTAGCAAAATGTGTTTGTTGCGAAACACGCTGCCTTATAACATAAAGGTGTTTATCATTGAAGGGGCTAGTGGGAGGATAATAGATCTTGAAGAGTTCAAGAACCACAAAACATTATAAGTCAAATAAGAGAAACCTGTAAATAGACCTATTATGCCACAACCGAATCGTAAATCTGGAATAGTACCGAAGATACCTAGCAGGTATGGATTCATCATAGATGATGATGATGAGGTACGCATCATAGAAGATGATGATCCAATTACATACGATGAGGTAAGAGTTGTAGACACACGGAGAAATGGATTGAAGCAAGCTTCTCAAAATGGAACATTCGTTTTGATGGAATAAATCAAAAGAATTTGATTTTATCACAAATAAGAATGAACCTAGTGTGTACAAAAGGGTCAGTGGAAGTGCCGTGACATTCCTAATATTATATGTTGATATATTATGGATAAGGAATGACATACTAATACTACAATCAGTAAAGATAAAGTTGTCTAAACATTCCTCCATGAATGATTTGGGAAGAGTATCTTAATTGGGGATACAAATCTATATAGATAGATTTAAGAGGATGCTCGACTTAACCCAAGGAACGTATATTCATTTGATGCTAAAGTCGTTTAGCATGGCAAACTCCAAGAGATGTCTCATGTTGATGAGCCCTAGAGTGTATCTCTCTTAATAGTCCCCATAGACTCCTAAAAAGAGAGATCGCATGAGTGACAATCATGTATACAATGAAATATACGAGACCTAATATTGATCGGTCATATTCTGAAGAAGATCACTGTAAGATAGTGAAAAATATCTTAAAATATTTAACCGACACTAAGGATGTAATAACCCGATATTTTTAATATAAATAAATAAGAAATTTTGCATATAAATTTTTTTTTATTTTAAAGGTGGGAATATGTGCAAGATAATATATATATATATATATATATATATATATATATATATATATATATATATATATATATATATATATGTGTGTGTGTGTGTGTGTGTGTGTGTGTGTGTGATAAATAAAATATATTTATTACATGAATGATTACAAATAATTTTATTTTAGAATTATTGATCATTATAACTTATATTCTTATGATAATTAATTTTATAGTAGAAATATTTTTATTATTTATTTTCCATGAAAATAGGATTTTTATATTATTTGAATAATATATGGAATTATTAAAATAACTATTTTATTATATGAATCTATTTCAGATTAATTAAGTTAATTATTTAACTTAATGGTATATATATGTAAGATAAATCAGATATAGAATCCAAACCCTAATTCTGGTTTTGGGAATAAGGAAAGATAATAATAATATTATATTAAGTATATTTCAGTGCTATAAATATAAATGTTATGTGTGTAAGGTTAATGTGTGGAACAGTTTTAATGTAACATGCAAAACCCTATTTTTGAAACTCAACAATGAGTTTGAGACTGTTAAGTAATTGTGTTATGTGATTAATGATATGTGTTATTGATTATAACCTTAATTAGGGAAAATCCTAATTATTAGAAATCCTAAATCTTAAAATTAGAAACCCTAATTAGAAATTTGTAACCCTAATTGCTATTGTAAGCCCTAATTACTAAATTAGTAATCTTAATGATAATTTGTACCTAAATTTTTATGTTTTATGTAATTAGATACCCTATGTTATTTAAGAAACCCTAATTTTCCATTTTAGAAACTAAATTTTTTGTTTTATTTTAAACCCTAAATTGAAAGCTTAGAAAATTTAAGTTTTGAAAAAAAAACCTTAGGGTTAAACCCTAAGAGTCAAACCCTAAGGGTTTGCCAAGCTTACCATTGTGCCATTAAATTTGTAATCCAAATGACTATTATGTCCCTCTTACATAATTGAGGCTTGCTTGCAAATCTTTCCAAGATATTGAGTTGGTGAACCAATCCAACAACCCAGTAATCAGCCTACTCCATCAGCCATTTCATTGCAACATAATATATATAGAGTTAGAGAGAGATAAATGTTCATTTTTTTTGCTCATTTCTCACCAAACACCCAACTTAAGCTCTCTCTCTCTTCAAACCTACGAAATTGTATAGCTTATCAGTCCCACATACTAGCCCCACCACCTTCATTAACAACTCAGAAGCTCAGAATCAAAATTTTTCAAAGAAAGGTATAAAACCCTAAGCTATAATTTGACCTTTGATCTGTTGTTAGATGTTAGTTTTTTTGTGTGTTAAACATGTTATATGTAGTGTATATAAGTGAACTGAGTTGTTACTTTCTAGATCCATAACATTAATATGCTCGAAATTAAGTTTTAAAAAAATTTGGAAAAATTTTTCTAGTGGTCTGACAACGAATGTCAGACCCTGTAAATCTCATTCTGTTATGTATTTTTGTTGTTTAAATATTTGAAGTTGTAGTATGTCATGAGTTATTTGATATGGAACTTGAATCAGGTCCATATCTGTTATAGATTAAAAGTTATAAGTGGTCAAACAGGGTTGACCGGTCACGAAAATGAAATTCTGGGAAACCCAGATTTTCCCAGAAACGGTCTGACAAGATGTTTAGGGTTGCTGATCGTACAACTGTTTATGATTTTGGCTATGTTCTTATTTTGATGTTCTAGACTGGTATATGGACTGCATATTAAAGTCATGAGAACACTTAGATCATGCATATAATAAAAGATATTGCTAGTCAAAGTAGAGTTGACCAACTGTTTTGTTTCAAATCTAGAAAACCCAGATTTCTTCATGAGCCATTTTTCTGACAAGGTTTGACCAGCCTTGATCGTTCAATTGTGTTGTTGTTATGATGACATGATGATATTTGATTGTACCCGGACATGTAATCTACAAGTATGAACCATTATATCTCACAAATTAGAACCAGAACGTAAGCTAGAAGGATCTAAATATAGTACCATCAACTGTTCTTCATTTTCTAGAAAACCCAGAAATGAAGAATAGCTTTGTCAGACTTTTTGGAGGCCTATAATTATCTGATCTGTTGTTCTATGACCATGAAACTTATTTGTGTATGTAGTATTACACGCGTACTACATGTGTAATAACATTAGATACCCAGAAAACATTAAGATCATGCATAAAATGATGGTCAAAGTAGCTCACTCGTTCGCTGACAATGATGTGCTGGGTTTGATGAAGATCATGAAGAACACCTATAGCGACGGTTCTGTCGCTATAGGCAGCCTTTAGCGACAATTAATTTCTAAAATTATTATTTTTATTAAATAAATAGAAAAAATTAGTTTTTAATTATTAAAAATATAAAATAAATTACTAAAAATTATTTTAAAGTCCGAAAATTAGTTTTTAATATGTTTCATAAATATTTAATATTTTTGAAATATTAAAGGTATTTAATTTATTTAATTATAATATTAAATAAATTGTTTAAAAATGATTTTAATACTTGAAAAAATATTTAAAATTATATTATGGTATAAGAAAATATTTTAAGTTATTATTAATGACTTTTAATATTTTGTGATAAAATTTCATTAATAAATTAATATTAATGATAATTAAGTTATTTAATAAATGTATTAAATAAATTATAAAAAATAGAATTAATGATTTAAAAATCATTTAAAGGTTATAAAAATATTTTAAGTTATAAAATATAACTTTTGATATTTTGTCATAAAAAATATTAATATTTTAATATTAATGATATTAGAGTTATTTAATAATTATATTGAATAAATTAGTTTAAAAATGATTTTAATGTTATAAAAATTATTTTAAATAAAATTAAGGTGTTTAAAAATATTTTAAGTTATAAAATATAACTTTTAATATTTAAAGATAAACTTCATTAATAATTTAATATTAAATGATATTTGATTTATTTAAAATTTATATTAAATAAATAGTTTAAAATATGGTTTAATCAATTTAAAAATCATTTAAGGGGGATATAAATGAATTAAAAATATTTTAATTTATAATTAATAACTTTTAATATTTTGATAAGTAATGCATTAATATTTAAATATTAACGGTAATTATTTAAAAATGGTTTTTAATGTTTTAAAAATTATTTAAGGGTAATATTAATATTTTAAAAATATTCTAGGTTATTATAAATAACTTTAATATTTTGGCAATTATTTCATTAATAATTTAATATTAATGATAATAGAATTATTTAATATTTAAATCATTTAATAATGATTCCGGTGTTTTCAATTATTATAAGTCAATTAAAAATAATATGACTGATATTTTCAGTTATTGAACTACAGGATAAAGTCTTAGACTCGATAATTACCCGATAAAACCATCGGTACACCGACATGTTTCAGAAATTGATCTGAACGTAGATAATTTGATTAGATACGTGTTTGTTTGTGATCTAATGACGGTTAAACATGTGTGACAATGTGATTAGGTTATGTCCTGACTGTAATAAGCAGTATTATGTGTTATGATATATTATTCTAATCGAACGAATGATCTTATTAATGATATGTTGCTTTATAAAAGATAAAACTAAGTTACGTATTGTAAGCAGCAGACCAAGAAAGTATCCTACCTTTGAATTTCCTTTATGCAATGGACATAAGTAAGAAAGTTTCAGAATTATATTATTATTATTGTGCCAGAATAATAACCCTATTGTTATCAAGTATGTATCCGATCATTATTTATTAGTACAGTATTATTGTATAATTCAGATATTTATTCTGTTCATTAATTTCTAAATATGGTTATACAAGTGTCCTCACTTGGATAATCATTATACTTAATCACATGTTGATACATACTTATTTATTTCTATTATGTATACCTTAATTAAAAGCCGTCAAAGCTATTTGACCTAGCTAGACACAAATTTAGAAATATCGTTGAACATGATAAAACTTTATTGTATCCAATCAAATTGCTTTGGTTCAGATTCCCGACTAAATATGAACATCCCGAACATTAAAAAAAATTTGTTCGCCTAAGGCAGATAAAGTGAACGATAATATCGTTCTTGCATGAAGTATTGATCAATATAGGGCCCATGGGATGTACACCCTCGCACTTGTAAGTTATGACGGTTTGCGGATGAAGTTCTGCTAAACCTTAGCGAAAACTAAAAATAATGTTCATAGTTTGTCGACTAATACCCATTTATAGTCAGTAAGTAGTTTCAAAATTTTGATATAGAATTGTTATGTTATTATTATTGGTTCAGCTTACTTCACAACTGTTGATTAGTTGTAAAAGTGTCGTACAAAGAAAATATTTAATCCTTTCAGCTGATATTTATAATTGTTATTACTTGCTGGGCACTCAAATGCTCATCCTTGTTTAATTTAAATATTTTCAGCTAAGTGTGAACAACCAGAAGGTTCGGCCAAGAACAAGAGAAAAAGGAAAGCAAACAAAATAAGTGTTATGGTATTCTATGTAATAGTATGACTTTATTAAGACAATGATATTAATTATCTATCATGTATTGTAATGAATGTTTAAAGGTCGCGTACCTGGGAGTAGACTCTGGTGTATGTAAATTAAGTTTGATATTCATATTATTATTAGTATTATTTCGCTCATAGAAATGGTATCGTAAAGCACCGAGTTCGGGTTTCAAGTACCTGGATTTGAGGGCGTTACAAAGGATGTGATTAAAATTTATGGTGGGTCTAAATTAAAACTAGAGGGCTTAACAGACTCAAGTTTTTCAGATAGACCAAGACGACAGAAAATCCACTTTAAGGTAAAGCATTACCTTAAACGGTGGTGCAGTGAATTGGAAAGGTTTCAAATAGCAAAGAGTTGCTGGTTTAGTGATAAAGACAAAGTATATAGCTATAAATGAAGCTGCAAGTTGATTGTTTGGATGAAAAGTTCATTAAAGAACTTGGAATTGTTCCTAAGTCTCATCTTGGATCTAAACATGTGTTGTGGCACTTTTATTTGATTATAGGAATCATTGAAAGATGGGAAATCACTATAGAGAACAACATTACATATCCATTAACAAAAGCTTATCCATCAGCATGATAATCGTCACTTAGAGAAGAAGGGTATGAGATACTATGGCGATTGGCTTTAGTATAAGTGAGAAATTGAAAGTAGTATGCACACAAGCCAATCATATTTGATGATAAAGCATATACTTTGTAACAATCTTATTTATTTATTAATAAAAAGT
Organism: Panax notoginseng; assembly: GCA_016801055.1. NCBI lineage: Eukaryota > Viridiplantae > Streptophyta > Magnoliopsida > Apiales > Araliaceae > Panax > Panax notoginseng. Next base: position 153,478,972 of record CM029020.1, read on the forward strand.
ATTAATATATTAAAGGTTTTTAATTATCTACATGATGCTGTTTTATAATATGTGATAAATCCATAGTTTTAAACAATACTTTTAGAATAATGATGATGATCATTCTAATGAGATCTAAATTCGTAGAAAGCTTAAAACTAAAATAGTTCTCAATCGTTGGATTACTAAATTGGGGATTAGTGAATCCGAATAGATTGGTACATACGTTGCTTGCTCATTAGATGAGGATGATTGATCGCATGATCATTTATGTGGAGACACTAAAGCAAGTATGTAGGTGCTTATTAGAGAATAAGTACACTGAACATGGCTCGAAAAGAAATACCTAATGGAGTTTTACTTGCCTGTCAATAGGAATTCCTGTAGTGATAGTAGTACAAGTAGTCCTTGGACTTGAGTTCATTATAGTATCTTGTGTATGATAAATTATAATTTGACTTATTCCTTAAGACCCTTAGGGTATATCAAAGGGTATGCTTGGATATAATAAGTCGTACATGGAGATAATGTATGATCAATAAAGAATCTTTCGCTTCTAGTAAAAGAAGAGAAATGTCATATGTGATTCGATAAATGACAACCCAGTAGTCCTTGGCCAAGACAGAATGAAATTAGAAAGGAGTTTCTAATTTATATTATTTGAAGTTATGCATTTAAGAATCGAAATACATATAATTAAATAAAAAAAGACTTGACAGTAATTCCATGTCTTATATTTAATTGGGACATTGTATGGTGGAAGGATTAAATTGTACGGTAACTATTTACTCAAAGGTTCTTTTATGATTAATGTTGAAATCTATATTATCTGAAAAGTCGTTAATCGTTAGGGAGGCTTATCCCTATTGTAGAATAAATATTATTTATTTAAATAAGATTAGAATTGTTCTAATTGATTTACTCACAACCAGTTTAATATGGAAAACCTAAAGGGTCACACCATAAAAGGAAGAATAATTATTTAAGAAGTTAATGGTATAATCGTAATAATAAGTTAAATATATTTAATTTAATCTGTGGTGATAGAATAAATTAAATAGCTTAAAATTTATTATTTATTATTTTAGAAATATTAAATATAAATTAATAAGTGGAGTCTTATTATTATTATTATTACTATTATTATTATTTAATTTCTAAAGGAGTTTGGAAATTAATTAATAAAGTACTCTCTAATATCCTAATAAGATTAGGAGGCTAATTAATTAAAAAAGTTTAATTAATTATTCCTAATAAGATTGGGAGTCTAATTAATTAAAGGAGTTTAATTAATTAAAATAAAATTCAATTCCTTAATTGTTAAGGAGGGTTGCCCACATCTATAAATAAGAGGAGTCTTATTATGGGTGATAGAGTTGTTGTTGACTTTTTCACAACAAGCGTAATTCTAATAGTTGGGAGAGTACGCTTTTTTCTATGAGAGATATAAAAACTAGAGTTTTGCCAAACACCCATCTTCTAGAATATTTCTTCTTCCTTGGTGGATCACCTCTAGAGGCCAAACACTTGGGTGGCTAACATTGATAAAAGGAAGGAACCAAACTCGGTGGATTCAAGTTAAACGCGAAAAGGATTGGAGGTGAACTTGTACCTGAGGAAGCTCGAATCTTCAAGGGTATGATTCTTATTCTTTATATTTTCATTTAATTAATAATTGTGCATAAAGGATGATCCGAGTATATGGTTTGTAAAATTTTAAAACTCTATTTTATCACGTTTTCGCTTATTTTGTGTAATTTGATTGCGTTCATGAATATTACAAACCTAACATAAACTACATAAGTCTTTTTGTAGGGAAGCAATTGGTCTTGTTACCCGGTCAAAGTCCAAAAAGGCACTAAGCCTACAGTCAAGCATGACTACTTCTGGCCAGTCTGATCCTACTTTTGTCTCTCGAGAGGAGTTCGAAGGGTTAAGTAATCAAATTACAGAGTTGGTTGTTCTACTCAAAGAACTATACAAGTCCAATCAGGGTCCACAAATACCCATCAACACAGAATCCTCTGCACATGGAGGAACCTAGGGCCCAGACAAAGAAATTCCAGCACCTGAGTCTCAGTCTGATAAAACCAACAAAACCCCTAAAACCACCCATCTTAAAGAAGATTAAGACACCAGTGATATTCAAAAGAGAGTTCTATAAATGGAAGAGATCATTCGGTCCATCAAAGAGATTGGAGCATGTGACGCCCCCAAAACAGGTATACATCACCCATTCTGAGTTACCAAAATATGGTACAGAAACGACTACAACTTTATTAATACAATTGTCGTGCAAAATACGACAACACATAAACTGTTAGTTTAAATACAAATATTGTCTTTTATACAATATCAACACTCAAATAAGTTCTCATTACAATTATTGATACATTATTTTACAAAAATAGTGAGGACTACTAAACAACTTTCTAGAACCATCATTCCATACCCCGACTAGTACTCGCTACATTCTCGCCTCCTGAGAAGAAAAATGGAACAAAAAAGGAAAAGGGTGAGCTCAACTAGCTCAGTAAAGAATATTATGACTAAGATAATATAGAACAAAATATCGTTAGTCCTCAACAGGAAAAAATCTTATAGAATACAATAGACAACAAATTTTAAATCAATATTCGCAGCGGAAATAATAATTCATTAGAAGAGTTAAGTAGAGAATGAAATCTACTATCATCTATGAATTTAAAAGTCCATCATCAATATTTTATCCCTGTAACATAAATCAATATTCATCCTGAATCAAATATTCATCTTTGCACTACAGGCCAAAGATATTCATCAGTTGGTCATATTCATCTCAACACCTGTTCATCTTTGCACTACGGCCAAAGATATTCATCAAAAAATCATTTATCTTTGCACTACAGGCCAAAGATATTCAGTTACATCATCATTTAGGACTGAGGATGATGAAAAATATTTTAAAAAAAACGAATCCAGTGAAACAAAAGAACAAATATTAAGGATTCATACTTTAAACAATCTAAGTTCAAAAATACTTCATAAATAACCATAGTGGAGTAAAATTCAAGAATGATCAAAACATGGATACAATCAAAGCTAGTATCCATAATAGATATCTTGGAAAAAAATAAAAATTTAATTTTTCGGTGAATAGTGCCGTATACGTGAATAGTAACCCCGACACTAAAAGTTTCAAATTTGATAAAAAGTTCAGATCCATAGTTAGGCATAATGATATTGAAAGAAATAATATTATTTATAAAAAAAATAACATCCCTTACCTCAAAAAGATAGTACTCCTAGCTGGAATACCGGATATAGTGCTAAAGGGAACTTGCACCGTATAGCAACACTCAAAATATCAAAATACTCACAAGAATACGCTCGATAATATAGAGAGAAAAATCTTTAGTTTCTGGTGTGTTTTTCAATTCTGACCTAAGCACCTTATTTATAAGAAATTGCTTAGAACACCAAAGTAAAAAATTTAATAAAATATATATATATATATATATATATATATATATATATATATATATATATTATAATTTCCTACACACACCTCCACTGATCGAAAACATCATCCACACATGTGCCAACTCACCAAAAATGTTTTTCATATAAAAATTATTTAAAACTCCAAAAAAAAAATCAATTATTCCGGAACTTTAATAATTCACAATAAATAACCCTTTTATCAGAAAAATTCGAATCTTATGTTCATTCTATAGGAAATTCAATTCTCTACAACTTTGTAAGTTTAAATTTTTCCAAATTCCAAATAGAAATTGACCGAAATCCACGTACGGACGATTTTACAAGCTATAATCAAATTTCAGTCAAGAAATAGGGTCCACAAACATGAAAAACATGTTTTAAATATTTTTAGTAACAAAAATATTCTTCCTCCTTATTTATTCATATATCACACATTTATTGTAAAAATATCATTATTATTATATTATTAAAATATAATAATATATTTTATCAAAAAAGATAAAATATCAATTTTCAACAATTGTCAGATAAGAAAATTTTCTCCATCTATATCCACATAAAATGAGTATTTTCTTTATCATATAAATCAATAATTAATTACTCACAAATAATATTACAGAATCACAATACTGACAACCAGGCCATTTCCAAGAAAGAAGGGGCTTTCCAATAAGGATTTCTCCTTACTAGCGCGCAATTAGGTGACCAAACCTTTCCTTAGACAGAACTTTCTAGACATTGCCAATAATGCTATCTAATAATATTATTCAAATAATATGAATTATTGCTCCGATAACAGAAAATACTATGCAGTGACAATTATTAAAACAACAATAATATAAAATATCAACGCAGCAATTATTGAATCAATAAAATAAACTATTAAACAGTAATTACTATAACAATTATTGAGTAGTGACTTTTTACGTAAGAATCAATAATTGGTACAATACCGTGTGCTACTGTGCAACAATGCGTATTACTGTGTTTTAACCACTGGGTATTCCAATAGTATTAACGGTAACAACTACGCCGTTATTTATAAACAACTTATACTTATCGTTTTCTTCATCAAATCGCTTTTCGTTATGGGGCCCATACAAGGTTGCACCGTCGTACGAATATTCTCCGACAGTAAGAATATTTCACGACCAAACGAATATTCCCCGACAATAATGAATATTTTATAACCACTGCTTGTTTGAAATATTTGCGCATTTTACCCATAACTAACCACATTAATCAATTCAACCCTTACTATTTCAAAATAATAAATAGAGGAAATTCAATTTTATTAATAATAAGTTGGGGTCTTACAACCTCCCCTCCTTATGAAATTTCGTCCTCGAAATTGACATACGTACCTGGTGTTTCGAAAAGGTGAGGATACCTTATTTTTATTTCTGTTTCCAACTCCCAAGTCATTTCCTCAATAGCGTGGTTCCTCCACAAAACTACTTGTGGTATGTCCTTTGTGCGTAGGACATGCTCCTTTCTATCCAAGATCTTGACAGGTACTTCCTCGTACGTTAAGTCTTCGACTATCTCGTCTGGTTCTAACTCAATAACGTGGTTCGGGTCTTTCACATATTTATGAAGGACATATATGTGAAAAACGTTATGAACACGAGACATACTTGGAGGTAACGCGAGTCTATAGGCCACATTTCCTATTCGGTCAAGAATCTAAAATGGACCAATAAATCGTGAATTGAGCTTTCCTCTCTTTCCAAATCTTGTAACTCCCTTCCATGGAGCAACTCGTAACAATACATGATCCCCAATACTAAATTCCACGTCCTTTCGATAAAGATCCGCATAACTCTTTTGTCGATCTTGTGCCGTTTGTATATGTTGTCGAATCATTTGGATCTTTTCCGTAGTCATACGTACCAACTCTGGTCCCAACAATGTTGCTTCACCCACCTCATCCCAACATATTGGAGAGCGACACTTTCTTCCATATAATGCTTCGAATGGATCCACACCTATACTTGCCTGATAACTGTTGTTGTAAAAGAATTCCACCAATGGCAATACTTATCCCAACTCCCTTTGAAGTTTAAGACACAGAGTCTTAATAGATCTTCAACAGTTTGAATAGTCCTCTCTGATTGTCCGTCCGTTTGAGGATGGTATGCCGAACTGAATCGTAAATCTGTGCCCATAGCTTTTTGCAAGCTAACCCAAAATTATGAAGTAAATCTTGGGCATGATCCGAAACTATGGATACTGGCATGCCATGTAATCTCACAATTTCATTTACGTACAGACGAGCGAGACGTTCAAGGGAATAAGTCTTCCGTATTGGCAAAAAATGAGCAGACTTAGTTAATCTATCAACAATAACCCAAATAGCATTTATACCTTGAGAAACCGTAGGAAGACCCATAACGAATTCTATGGAAATATGTTCCCACTTCTATTTCGAAATCTCAAGTGGTTACAATGGACCCTTAGGCACTTGATGCTCCGCCTTTACACGTTGACAAGTTAAACACCTTGAGATAAACTTTTCAATCTCTCTCTTCATATTGTTCCACCAAAATGTATGTCGAAGATCACGATACATTTTGGTACTTCCAGGATGGATTACAAATGATGTATTGTGTGCCTCCATCATGATCTTGTACTTCAAATCAGAATCATTAGGAACACAAAGTCTGGAGTGGACTCGAAGTATCCCTTCTTCATCAATTCTTGCTTCTGGAATAACACCTTCTTGTACTTTCTTCTTCACACGCATCAGCTCCGGGTCTGTGGCTTGAGCAACTTTAACTTTATCGATTAAAGTTGGTTCTATGCTTATACTTGACATCATTGCATGGGTCCCCGTCTTGAATTCTATCTTCATCTTTTGTAAATCACACAAAATGGGCCTTTGTGTTGACAACATCGGACTCGTTCCCGCATATGATCTTCTACTCAACGCATCAGCTACCACGTTCGTTTTTCCAGGATGGTATTGAATGGTATGGTTGTAGTCTTTCAACAGCTCGAGCCAACGTCGTTGTCGCATGTTGAGTTCCTTTTGAGTAAAGAAATATTTGAGGCTTTTATGGTCTGAATATATCTCCATTTTCTCTCCATATAGATAGTGCCTCCAGATTTTCAAAGCGAAAACGACTGCTGCCAACTCTAGATCATGAGTGGGATAATTCCTCTCATATTCTTTAAGTTGTCGCGAAGCATAAGCTATGACTTTTCCACGTTGTATGAGAACACATCCTAACCCTTTGCCAGATGCATCGCTATAGATAACAAATCCATCTGAACTAGATGGTATTGTCAGAACAGGTGCCGAAATGAGTCTCCTCTTAAGCTCTTGGAAACTCTTCTCGCATTCCTCGCTCCATATGAATTTTATATCTTTCCGAGTCAGCAGAGTTAATGGAGTAGTTACTCGAGAAAATCCTTCCATGAATCTCCGATAATAACCAGCTAAGCACAGAAAGCTACGTACTTCGGTCACCGTCTTCGGTTGCTCCCAACTTTATATTGCTTCAATCTTAGCTGGGTCAACAGATACTCCATGTTTTGACACCACGTGCCCAAGGAATGCTACTTCCTCAAGCCAGAACTCGCATTTCTTTAACTTGGCATAAAGCTTGTTTCCACGAAGCTTTTGGAGTACCAGCTTCAAATGGTGCTCATGAACTTCACGACTTTTAGAATATATGAGGATAACATCAATAAAGATAACAACGAACTGATCTAAATATTCCTGGAATACTCGGTTCATCATATCCATGAAAGCTGTAAGAGCATTAGTCAATCCAAAAGACATGACTAAGAATTCATAATGCCCATACCGAGTTCTGAAGGCAGTCTCTGGAATATCCTCAATTCTAATCTTCAGCTGATGATATCCAGACCGACGATCGATCTTTAAAAAGAATTATCCTCCTTGTAACTGGTCAAACAGGTCATCAATACGAGGTAGCGGATACCTATTCTTGATAGTGATATGGTTTAATTCCCGGTAGTCAATACAAAGTCGCATACTCCCATCTTTCTTCTTTACGAATAAAACAGGAGCACCCCAAAGAGATGTACTAGGACGAATAAAATCGATGTCCAATAACTCCTGTAGTTGGACCTTTAACTCCTGAAGTTCAATAAGAGCCATTCGATATGGGGTTTTAGAAATGGGCTTTGTACTAGGTTCAAGATCAATAAAGAATTCAACTTCACATTCCGGGGGTAGACCAGAAAGTTCTTCAGGAAATACGTCAGAAAAGTCACTAACAACAGGAATATTATTCAAATTTGACGTGTCTTTATTCAAATCCATAACATGGGGTAAGAAAGCTTGACATCCATTTTTTAATAAACGAATGGCTTTATGACTTGATATAACAGTGATTGATTTTAGTGGTTTAGTTGCTTAAATTCGAACAACAGGTTGATTAGGAATACGAAAACTAACAACCTTACGAAAATAATCAATTTTGGCATGATGAGTAGTTAACCAATCAATCCCTAAAATCACATCAAAAGCAAGTATCTTTAAATAGATAAGGTCAACAGGTAATGTGATGGTGCCAACTTGGATCAAACAAGATTTATAAACAGTGGATGTGATGAAGGTTTCTCCTAACGGAGTCTCCACAGATAGGTCAAAGTCTAATTTCTCCGAAGTCAAGTTTAAACGTTGAGCACAAGCAGGAGAGATAAATGAATGGGTAGCACCGGTATCTAGTAATGTATAAACTTCGCAAGAATTTATGATTAGCTTACCCGTGATCACCTCATTTGGGTTCTTTGTATTTTGACAAGTCACGACAAACGCTCTTTCAGGAACCATTGACTTTGACTTTTCTGGGATAGCCTTTTGAGTCACCATCCCTATTGGACTTAGTTTCGCTACAGTGCAATCTCGAGCGATATGTCCTTCCTTTCCACAATTTTAACATACCTTAAATTGTTGTGGACAATTTGGGCTGATATGTCCTTCTTTCCGGCACTTATAGCATACGATCGGTGGTCGTTCTCCTCCCTTAGAACTAGTTGATGCTGGTGCTGACGTCTTCGCATTGTCATTATTGAATCTTTTTTTTTAAAATCTCCCCCCGACTCGCTTCTTCTATTTTCATGGCCATGATTACTACCAGAGTGGTTGCCGCTCTTGTCTGTATTTTTCTTTCTCCGCTAGTTATCGTTGTTCTGATGACTGCTGTCACCGGTATGATCCTGGTTGTGGTCCCTCGGTTGAACGTACTCGTTATCTTGCTCTAATAATTGAGCCCTATTGACAACATCTGAATAGAGAGAAAATTTATGAGAAATGAGATATTGACGTATGCCGGGTTTTAAACCTCTCAGAAACATCCTCGTCATACGTTCCTCATTCTCCTCCAAATGAGGTGCAAACCTGGATAACTCTGTAAACTTCGCCTCATACTGGGACACCGTCATGTTGTTTTGTTCTAGTCTAATAAACTCCACTTCTTTCATATGACGAATGCTTTCAGGAAAGTACTTGTTATTGAACAGTTTCTGAAACGTCTCCCAAGACATGCTGAGTGCGGCTGGATGGGTACGCTTCACAGATTCCCACCAGTAATATGCTTCATTACGAAACATAAAGGTGGCGAATGGAACCTTCTATTCCTCCGTGCATCCCAAGACATCGAATATCTTGGTAATTTGCTTGACCCACGTTTCTGCCTTAATCGGATCTGGCTTTTCCCAGAATTCTGGTGGTCCCAACTCTTTGAACTGCTTGGTTGTGACCAGCTGTGCATTGCCATTGTTTCTACCTGTATTTTGAATAGGAGCCTCCCTCGTCTGGTTTTGCATAAACCGCAAAAAGCTTCTAAACATCTCATCATTCATCGTCTGCTCATTGGTGTTGTTTACAGGAGGAACATTGCTGGCCTGTTGCACATTCTCCTTATTGGTGAGTAAAGGTGTCTCCACGGTCTCATTTACTCTACTGTTAACATTCTCAGTTGCCATTCTCAAATACTTCCATAAAACAAGGGTTAATTAAACAAATTAACATATCACATAATATCCCTATCTTATGACCGACCAACAAATAAGCTTAGGTAGGACACACTAGCGAAGGATTTACTCATCTCTCCCCTCCTAGTTCTATTCCCCGATCTCCGTCAGAGATCATATCCCTAAGCTCTGATACCAACTGTGACGCCCCCAAAACAGGTATACATCACCCATTCTGAGTCGCCAAAACATGGTACAAAAACGACTACAACTTTATTAATACAATTATCGTGCAAAATACGACAACACATAAATTGTTAGTTTAAATACAAATATTATCATCTATACAATATCCACACTCAAATAAGTTCTCATTACAATTATTGATACATTATTTTACAAAAATGGTGAGGACTACTAAACAACTTTCTAGAACCATCATTCCATACCCCGACTAGTACTCGCTACATTCTCGCCTCCTGAGAAGAAAAATAGAACAAAAAGGAAAAGGGTGAGCTCAACTAGCCCAGTAAAGAATATTATGACTAAGATAATATAGAACAAATTATCGTTAGTCCTCAACAGGAAAAAATCTAATAGAATACAATAGACAACAAATTTTAAATCAATATTCGCAGCGGAAATAATAATTCATTAGAAGAGTTAAGTAGAGAATGAAATCTACTATCATCTATGAATTTAAAAGTCCATCATCAATATTTTATCCCTGTAACATAAATCAATATTTATCCTGAATCAAATATTCATCTTTGCACTACAGGCCAAATATATTCATCAGTTGGTCATGTTCATCTTAACACATGTTCATCTTTACACTACGGCCAAAGATATTCATCAGAAAATCATTCATCTTTCCATTACAGGCTAAAGATATTCAGTTACATCATCATTTAGGACTGAGAATGATGAAAAATAATTTAAAGAAAACGAATCCAGTGAAACAAAAGAACAAATATTAAGGAATCGTACTTTGAACAGTCCAAGTTCAAAAATACTTCATAAATAACCATAGTGGAGTAAAATTAAAGAATGATCAAAACATGGATACAATCAAAGCTACTATCCATAATAGATATCTTAGAAAAAAACGAAAATTTAATTTTTCGATGAATATTGTCGTATACGTGAATAATACCGTATACGTTAATAGTAACTCTGACACTAAAAGTTCTATATTTGATAAAAAGTTCAGATCAATATTTAGGCATAATGATATTGAAAGAAATAATATCATTTATAAAAAAAAATAACATCCCTTACCTCAAAAAGACAGTACTCCTAGCTGGAATACCAGATATAGTGCTGAAGGGAACTTGCACCGTATAACAACACTCAAAATATCAAAATACTCACAAGAATACGCTCGATAATATAGAGAGAAAAATCTTTAGTTTCTGGTATGTTTTTCAATTCTAACCTAAGCACCCTATTTATAGGAAATTGCTTAGAACATCAAAGCATAAAATTTAATAAAATATTAATATATATATATATATATTATAAATTCCTACGCACACCTCCACTGATCCAAAACATCAGTCACACATGTGCCAACTCACCAAAAACAATTTTTCATATAAAAATCATTTAAAACTCCAAAAAAATAAAATAAAATCAATTATTCCGGAACTTCAATAATTCACAATAAATAGCCCTTTTATCAGAAAAATTCAAATTTTATGTCCATTACATAGGAAATTCAATTCTCTACAACTTTGTAAGTTTAAGTTTTTTCAAATTCCAAACAGAAATTGACCGAAATCCACATACGGACGATTTTACAGGCTATAATCAAATTTCAGTCAAGAAATAGGGTCCACAAACATGAAAAACATATTTTAAATATTTTTAGTAACAAAAATACCCTTCCTCCTCATTTATTCATATATCACATATTTATTGTAAAAATATCATCATTATTATATTATTAAAATATAATAATATATTTTATCAGAAAAGATAAACTATCAATTTTCAACAATTGTCACATAGGAAAAATTTCTCCATCTATATCCACATAAAATGAGTATTTTCTTTATCATATAAATCAATAATTAATTATTCATAAATAATATTACGGAATCACAATACTGACAACCAGACCGTTTCCAGGAAAGAGGGGGCTTTCCAATAAGGATTTTTCCTTGCTGGCGCGCAATTAGGTGACCAAAACTCTCCTTAGACAAAACTTTCTAGACATTGCCAATAATGCTATCTAATAATATTATTTAAATAATATGAATTATTGCTCCGATAATGGAAAATACTGTGCAGTGACAATTATTAAAACAACAATAATATAAAATATCAACGCAACAATTATTGAATCAATAAAATAAACTGTTGAACAGTAATTACTATAACAATTATTGAGTAGTGACTTTTTACATAAGAATCAATAATTGGTACAATACCGCGTGCTGCTGTGCAACAACCCGTATTACTGTGTTTTAACCACCGGATATTCCAACAGTATTAACGATAACTACTACGCCGTTATTTATAAACAACTTATACTTGTTATTTTCTTCATCAAATCGCTTTCCGTTATGGGGCCCACACAAGACTGCGCCGTCGTACGAATATTCTCCGACAATAAGAATGTTCCACGACCAAACGAATATTTCCCGACAACAATAAATATTTTATAACCACTTACTTGTTTGAAATATTTATGTATTTTACCCATAACTAACCACATTAATCAATTCAACCCTTACTATTTTAAAATAATAAATAGAGGAAATTCAATTTCATTAATAATAAGTTGGGGTCTTACAGAGCATACGGGAGTGTTTCATATTCAGACCTTTGCATCTTCCCCGGGGTTCATTATCTGAAAAAATTTAAGACTCCCGATTTTGAGAAGAATGATGGATTGGGAGATCCTTACACTCACTTAAAGGTATTCATTGGAGAGCTCGGATGTTATGACGCGGATGAAAAGCTTAGAATGCAGCTATTTCAAAAAAGTCTTACAGGAGAAGCCAGAGCATGGTACACCAGATTAGACAACTCCAAGATTCATAGCTGGGAGGAGTTAGCCCATGCTTTTCTCAGTCAATATAGCTTCTAACCTCAAAGAGTTCCAGACCGATATCAAATTACAAGGTCAAGAAATAAGTCAATGAGTCTTTCAGAGAGTATGCCCAAAGATAGAGGCGTCTGGCTGCTCAACTTATTCCCTCTACGACTGAGTCTAAAATGGTGATGGCCTTCATAGACATTCAAGAAGCTCCCTTTTATGAGAGGGTCTTAGCTGGCATATGCAAGCCATTCTCTGAAATGATCAAACACGGAGAAATGGCTGAAATGAGATTGAAATTAGGGAAGATTCAAGACCTTACCACGCTAAAAACTATAGCTGAGCACATCCAGTCTGGAAGTTATGGAAACAACCCCCGAAGGATCCATAAGAAGAAAAAAGAGGATGTTTCCTTGATACTACAAGGACAAAAAGGCAATCAAAACATGCCTATTCAGAGGAAAAATTATCCCTCTTTCCAAGCATAGTCTTTAAATCCTCTATTGCCAAAAAGTGGAGAAATCAGACGTACCCGAGTGTTCTCACCCTTAGGGGACTCACTCAAAAATATTCTCAAACTTCTGACAGCTCAGAAGAAAATTACTCACCTTCTTCCACCAGCCAACCCGAGTGGAAAAGGTTTTAATGTAAGCAAGACATGTGCTTACCATGCTGGAGCTCCAGGCCATGACACACAGGATTATTGGGCCCTAAAGCATAAGATCCATGATTTAATCGATAATAATGAGATCGTGGTGACCAAACCCGACCAACCTCATGTTCAAGACAACCCTCTTCCTTAACACAAGGAAGAGGAGGTTAACATGATTAATTAGAGCAGTGGACAGAGCTCCCATTATGTTGATGGACCATCCCAAACCATCAAGGATAATGCTAACAGAAGGGATTATGCACAGCTCCAGTTCATGATGGAACGAGAAATAAAGGCTCTTGCTGAACAAGTCAATCAATTGGTAGAACTTGTAATTCATCAGCACCAAGTCACACATTAATTATTCAGTCAGGAGCAGGCTAGCCTCCTTTCTCTTATTCTAAGTACTCTACCACTTACTCCAGAAAGTGAAACACAGAAAGATAAAATTGTAAAAAGAGCAAAAGCCAAAGCCCATCGGGATTTAGCCAACAAAAGGGAATTCACCTATTTAGGCCAACCGATGGAAGAGATATTACAGATGCTGATTAATGAGAGAAAAATCACAGCACTGCTTCCTCCAGTCAACCCACGACCAGGACGGTTTGACCCCAATGGAGTGTGTCAATACCACTCCTACTCTCGTGGTCACAACACTGAAGAATGTTGGGCACTCCGCCATCTTATTTAAAACATGATTGACAGTGGAAACCTGCAAATGACAGATAGTGACGTTGTATTACCTGAGAGTGGGGACACATTTTCTACAAGATGGAAGGAAGTTGTAGCAGTTATATCCTCTGAAGGAGACTTGGTTGCCACACCACTTACAATTCAACCTATTCAGCTCAAAGGTGTTAAAAATCCTTTGAAAGTGGCTGCACTAATGTAAGACCCCGAATTTTATGAAATAGAAGTATTCAATTTTTCTTATAATTATTATTCAGTAAATGGTTAAATTGATAAAAAGTTAAAGTTAAGGGTGATTTATGTAAAGTTTACAAAAATAAGCAAGTGATTATAAAATATTCATTGTTGTCAGGGAATATTCGTTTGGTCGTGGAATATTCTTGTTGTCGGGGAATATTCGTATGACGGCATAGCCATTTAGGGGCCTCGTAACGGAAAATTATCGAATGAAAAAAACGACAAGAATTAGTTTTCTAAAAATAACAGTGTAGTTATTATCGTTAATACTGTTGGAATACCTGGTAGTTAAAAATACAGTAATACGCGGTGTTGCACAGTAGCACACGGTATTGCACAAATTATTTATTCTTACGTAAGAAGTCACTACTCAATAATTGTTACAGTAATTACTGTTCAATATTTTATTTTATTGATTCAATAATTGCTACATTGATATTTTATATTATTGTTGTTTCAATAATTGTCACTGCACAGTATTTCCCATTATCAGATCAATAATTCATATTATTTGAATAATATTATTAGATAGTATTACTGGCAATGTCTAAGGAAGTTTTGTCTAGAAAAGGGATTTGGTCACCTAATTGCGCACCAGTAAGGAAAAATCCTTATCAGAAAGCCCCATCTTTCTTAAGAACGACCTGATTGTCATTATTGTGATTCTATAATATTATTTGTGAATAAATAATTATTAATTTATATGATAAGAAAATATTTATTTTATGTGGATATAAATGAAGGAATTAATACTGAGGAGTTTTATCAGTATTTTATTGGAATAGAGATATTAAAAATCATCCGTATGTGGATTTTGGTCATTTTCTGTTTGGAATTTAGAAAAACTTTCTTCTACAAAGTTGTAGAGAATAAAATTTTCTATGGAATGGACATAAAATTCATATTTTTCTAATAAAATGGCTATTTATTATGAATTATTGAAGTTTTGGAAATAAATATTTTTATTAAATGCATGGGTGGACCCCACTTTTGGTTGTTGTGAAATTTTCTAAATTTGGTGGGCCCCACTTGTGGTGTGCTGAGTTTGGTTAAGTGGTGTGCGTCAAATTTTTTATTAAAATATTATTTTATTAAATTTTAGTTTGCTTTGGCGTTCTGAGATTTTTCTATAAATAGGGTGCTTAGTTAGAATTGAAAATAACACCAGAATCAGAAGTTTTCTCTCTATAATATCGAGTGTATTTTTGTGAGTATTTAGATACTTTGAGAGTTGTTATTCAAGACAAGTTTCTTCAACATTATATCTGATATTCTAGTCAGAAGTACTGTTCTTTTGAGGTAATATATGTTATTTTCTTCATAAATGATGTTATTTCTTTCAATATCATTATACCGAAATATTGGTATGAATTTTATTATGAATTTTTTACCTTTTCATGTTACGGTTACTATTCATGTATACGACACTATTCACGTATACGACACTATTCACGAATACGGTACTATTCATGAGCATTATTCACGAAGTATAATTTTTCTTGTGAAATTTTTACCTTTTTGTCTCGGGGTTACTATTCACGTATACGACACTATTCACGTATACGACACTATTCATAAAAAAATTAAATTTTCTTTTCTTTGTCCAAATTGTCTATTATGGTTACTATCTTTGATTATATCCATGTTTTGATCTTCATTCTTGAATTTTGCTCCATAATTGATTATTATAGAGTATTTTTGACCTTGGATAAACTGAAGTACGAATCCCTAATCTTTGTCCTTTTATCTCATTGGATTCATTTCTTTAAAATATTTTTTCATCATCATCGGTCCTAAATGGTGATATAACTGAATATCTTTGGCATGTAGTGCAAAGATAAATGATTACCTGATGAATATCTTCGGCCCGCAGTGCAAAGATGGATAGGTGTTGAGATGAACATGACCAACTGGTGATACGAATAAATATCTTTAGCCCGTAGTGCAAAGGTGAATATTTGATTCAAGATGTATATTGATTAATGTCACAGAGATAAATTCATATCACCCTTGGCAATCGGAGCAGCACTCCTTGTATTTGCCGACAAGGGTAAAAAGGGCAGGAACTCTTTCTGCCCTGTAGATAATAATAACTGCTTACTTTTGTTGTACAATATTAGTAGTTGTTTTTGTCATTTCATGCTAACACTTTGTTTGATTTAACAGTTTCATATATTAAGTGAAAGCATTTTGTTTCAGGACTCTAAAGTTAGATGTGCCTAAACTTATTGATGAGGTGCCTATTCTTCACAAGGACTATAACTTTGATGTAAAGTTGGACTCAGACTTTATGGAGATTGAACAAGAGGACTATGAGATACCTCATGAGATCAAAGAATGGGTCGAAGACAATCCCAAGCCAAATCTTGATCAAACCACCTCCTTTAACCTAAGAACCTTAGAAAACCCCAAACAAATCCAGATTGGTACGGTCCTTACTCCAAACCAAAGGAATGACATGCTATTGACCTAATTCCAGGATGTGTTTGCATAGTCCCATGAAGACATGGTCGGTTTGTCCACTGACATTGTCATTCATTGCCCCCCATCAAAGAGGGATTAAAGTCAGTTAAGCAGAAACTCCGGCGATTAAAACCTGAGTGGAGTTTAAAAGTTAAAGAAGAAATTGTGAAACAATTTCAAGCTGGCATCATCATGGTGTCAACATACCCTGAGTGGCTATCCAACATAGTCCTAGTGCCTAAACCTGGAGGAAAGGTGCGAGTTTGCGTGGATTATAGGGATCTGAACAAAGCTTGTCTTAAGGATAGCTTTCCCATGCCATTCATCCATATACTTATTGACAATACAGCTCAGTATGATATATACTCCTTTGCTGATTGCTTTGCGGGGTACCATCAAATCATGGTTGCTGAAGAGGATCGTGAGAAAATTGTATTCATCACTCCTTGGGGAACCTTTTGCTACATACGGTTGTCATTCGACCTCATCAATGCCGGAGCTACCTATCAGCGAGCCATGATGGCTCTTTTCCACGATCTAATGCACAAAGAGATAGAAATCTATGTGGATGACATCATTGTCAAGTCCGGAAGGGAGGAAGACCACTTATATCATCTCAAAAAGCTCTTCAACAGGTTGCGTAAGTACAACTTGAAGTTAAATCCAGCCAAGTGTGCCTTTGGTGTTAAATCAGGTAAGTTGCTAGGATTCCTAGTCAGCCACAAAGGGATTGAGTTGGATCCTACCAAAATCTAGGCCATCACGAAAATGCCCGTACCTCAGACAGAGAAGGAAATAAGGGAATTTTTGGGAAGAATCAACTTCATCAGCCGATTCATCTCCCAACTCACAACAACATGTGAGCCTATCTTCAAGTTACTAAGGAAGAACTCCTCCATGAAATGGAACGATGAGTGTCAGAAAGCCTTGCTTACAATCAAAGAGCAGCTAATCAAAGCTCCATTTTTGGTACCTCCCAGGGATGGTGTTCCCCTGTTTATGTACCTGTCAATCAATGACAATGCCATGGGCTACATGCTATGACAGAAAGACGATAGAGGACAAGAAAGAGCTATCTGTTACCTCAGTAAAAAATTCAGCAGCAGTAAACATAAGTATACTCTGATTGAGAAAACTTGTTGTGATTTAGCATGGGCTTCCATGAGGTTACAACATTACCTCCATGGTCACACAACTCATCTTATATCCTGCATGGATCCTCTCAAGTACGTGTTCAGCAAACCCATGTTGAATTGCTGACTGTCCAAATGACAGTTAATCCTACAACAATTTGACATTGCCTACATGACTCAAAAGTCTATCAAAGGTCAAGGAATTGCGGATCAACTGGCCGCCACACCCACAGGGGATTTCAAACCTTTGGAAACGTACTCCCCTAATGAAGGGGTAATGATAGTTCAGCAACATCGTCAGGACGATACACACCAACTATGGAAGATGTATTTTGATGGAGATGTAAACATGGAAGGTTCTAGAGCTGGAGCAGTTCTAGTATCCATTACGGGGGAGCAACATCCCATCGCCGTCAAATTACAATTTGCCAGCACCAACAACACAGCTGAGTATGAAGGCTGTATCATGGGGTTGAAACTAGCCCAATCCATAGGCATCTGACAGTTAACGGTCTTTGGAAATTCCGAATTAGTAATCAGACAAACCAGTGGGATCTATCACACTAAAGAGCTACATTTGTTGCCTTACCATCGTCAGGTTATACAGATGACTTCGGAGTTTGAAGAAATTTCCTTCCTCCACATTCCTCAGAATAGGAATAACTTTGCGGTTGTACTAGCAACTTTGGCCTCCTTGATCAATATACTTGACAAGGAAGATACACCAAATATCACCTTTGCCCTGCAAAAGGCTCCAGCCTATAGGAACTACATTGGAGAAGTATCAGATGAGCTACCTCCCATCCCACGCCCTTGGTATCAACATATCAAGGAGTATTTGTGATATGGATCTACACCCGCTGAAGCGAGTCATGCTGAAAGAAAGCGGATTCATTGAATGGCTATGAAATTCTACATGAGCGGAGACGCACTCTACAAAAGAGATGTTGAACTAGGTCTTCTCAGATGTCTGAACAAAGACCAAGCTCAGAGGCTCATGGATGAAATCCTTGGTGGAGTGTGTGGCCCACACATGAGCGGCCCTCTACTTGTTAAGAAAATCCTAAGAACATGGCATTACTGGCTTTTTCTCAAGGTTGACTGTGATGATCATGTCAAGAGATGTTACCAATGCCAAATTCATGGGAATGTTATCCACGCCCCTCCAAGGGAGATCCACAATATGAGTTTGCCCTGGCCCTTCTCAATGTAGGGAATGGACGTGATCAGGTCCATCAAGCCCAAAGCCAGTAATGGTCATCGATTCATCTTTCCCGTGATCGACTACTTCACCAAGTGGGTAGAAGCAGCCTCCTTCCCGAGGGTTACTAAAGAAGTTATCATTGGTTTCATCAGAAACAATGTCATTTATCGATATGGACAACCAAAGGTGATTATTTTAGATAATGCTAAAAACCTCAACAATCAAATGATGGAGGAGTTATGTAGTAAATTCCACATCAAACATCTCAACTCCGTCATCTACCGTCCAAAGATGAATGGTGCTGTTGAAGTGGATAATAAGAATATCAAAAAGATCATGCAAAAGATGTCCGTCAATCACAAAGGATGGCCTGACCTGTTACCTCTGACTCTATTAGCATACAGAACATCAATGCGTACTTCCACTGGGGCAACCCCTACTCATTAACTTATGGAATGGAAGCAATGCTCCCCATAGAAGTGGAAATGGAATCCCTCAGGGTGTTGATAGACGCTCAGCTGGATGAAAACCAATGGTTATAAGATCGGTACCACCAATTATCTCCAATCGAAGAAAGGTGGGCCGTAGCCATCTTCCATGGTCAGTTATACCAACAGAGGAATGCTAGATCCTACAACAGAAAAGTTCGGCTATGACAATTCAAACAACATAACTTGGTCTTGAAGAAAATTCTGGACAACCAAGATCAATCCAAAAGAAAATTCACCCCAAACTGGGAAGGTCCATTTGTTGTCAAAGAGGTTGTAACACCCCGAAATCCGGTCTATCTTCACACCCAGATTCCATGCATCACGAGTACATCATCTTCTAAACTACATCATTATATATTGAATATAACAACATATATTCTCAAATCCAGGTTCTAAAACCTTATAACCTCTTTCATTTTAAATAATGATAAATACATTATTCATTCCATCTTACAAGAGTGACTTTTATCCGCTACCAAGGATATATAAAAGTTCATTAAACTAATCTATAGTTCAATTAAACTATTCTACATTACAAGTCTTCGCTTGATCTTCACGCTCATTCACATGCTGAATGACACTTCTTCTTGATACCGATCAGCTTGATCTTTACGGGATCCTTAAGTTCTTCTATTCGTACACTGAAAATGTTTTTCATTTAAAGCAAGTATGAGCATTCAATTTCCCAACAAGTCAAAGTAGTTGAATAAACAACTTCAAGAATTCAAACATTCTTTTAAAACTTCAATAACCGAACAAAGGTTATGAAGCTGGTTGAATACTAGGAATAAATCTCGATTCCTATCATTTTAAAACATTAATCACATACACTTTAAAATACTTTCATTCTTCTACCATTTCCATACACATCATGTTTGGCTAAAATCATTAGCACAAACTTAACAATAACGTTTCATGTATAAACAGAACATACTCATATTGAACAGTTCAATCATAGAACAGTTCATCTCATATAAATACCGAAGTGTTCAAATTATGGCACAAGGCCTCATACATACTACCACCTTGTACAAATATCACACATTTACACATAGACAAGACTTCTCAAGTTCAACATCTGAGAAGTTTAAGAAACTAGCATTCATGTAATATGAATGAAGTTAGGAAACTTGCCTTACGCACAGCTACAGCTTACACTGAACTGCTCATTCCAATCCCTATATAACACATAAGGAAATAACATATACACCAATTAGTCACATATTTGACTTACGCATTGGTTTACTTAACTTTACTTCTTAAGGTTTGCGTTCTTTCAATCTAAGTTTATGCGACCAACTTTCTTTATCGGTTTACAGCTTCATGACATACGGAGATGTCTTCTTCATACGTTCATCATCTTTGATGATTTATATTCTTATCTTCTTCTTATAACCTTACTAGGACTCAACACAATCACATCTTTGCTAGTAGTCCATATGGTATTCTGAGTTGTTTCCCACAAACAACCAACAAACAAGTTCCCGTCTCGTCTACACTATCTTTCACAGTGAGTTAGATTGGTTGCCAGTTTTGTATATACCTCCGCTCTCTGAAGGAATTGTTTAGCCCAGCTCCTATATGTCAACCATCAAAGATTAAGATTTTACCACAACCTAACTTTATCTTAATCTATCTGAACCATTAAACTATAATTTTCGTTAAGTTAATTTCTTATTCCTTATGGCTTTCTGGCACTAAATGCTATACCTCAGGATTCATTCCTTATTGTCTAAGTCATACAGTCTTTTGTATACTCAAAACGATCATTCAATGTCAATACTATGAGGTCATAGCGTTAAATATTTTATATTAACTTATTCATATCTTACAACATCCGGTTCATTCGACTCGGAACGTTCTCCAAGTTATCATTATTAACTCGGCTTCTTTACGTTATACGTTATTGTCTTCAATTTAGTTTCTTCACCATTCACGGTTTAATCAACATTGTTCATTACCTTACGGTCAAACCATACACGGAGTGTAGGTTCTGCCCGTTTAATATTCGCGTACATTCAACCCTCACATCGGCTAAAATGTTTAACGCTTACTTCATTCTAACATTATCTATCTGACTTACGTTCGGACTTTCATTAATCTCATTACCGTTCGTTACAACTTTCATTCGTTTATTCATTACATGAACCCCACATTCATTAATCTTTCTTAAAGTTGAAGCCATACCGTTCGCTGTATGCTAAGACCGCTCATGCATCGCAACTGCATTGCGATTACGTTCTTTGTCTTTTAATCTCGTTCAATCTCTTCGTTCAACCTTCATTAAAGGTTTAAATCACTTGTTTAAGTGTTACATTATGTTCATTATTCTTTCTTGCATATCCCCCAGTAATTGAGCAATGAAATGCTCATCACTGGGCCTTGCCTTGCACCGGCACTGCGGCGCCGGTCCCCTTCTTTCTCTTTGCGCTGCGGCGCGACTCTTCACTACCTCCTTCCCCGGTCTGGCGCTACGGCGCCAACTCCTTCTCTACATCTCGCGCTACGGCTCCACTCAGCAGTAGTTGATGGCCCAAGCTCGCACTACGGCGCTGCCTCCCAAAGCTCAGCTGGCGCTGCGGCGTCAAGAATGAAACTTCTAAAAAATTTTCTAAGTCTTGCACTTGTTTGAGACGCTCAATTTACGATCTCACATCTTCTTCGTTATAGCTCGGAATGAGGTCGTTCCAAAGTCATTCTCTTCCTTATCTTACGTACTTCAACTTTTGTCGGACAGAAATCAATTCTGAATCCGTTAACATGTCATTCACTTGGCTTAATCTTCCTTCTTCGTTTATTTTTCATTATTAACGTTCTTCGTTCGTTCGTCCGTAGTTCGATCATCCAAACTCGAAACTCGTTTGTTCTTGAGTCCACGACTCACGTTTTCTAAGTTCTCTTACTTTCTTATGTAACCCTATACATTCGGGTTCATTTACACACTTTCTATTTCTTATTCGTCATTTACAAAAATTTTGCCATAACTTTGTTATAGCTTAATTCAATCCGTTCTTCATGAACGTTTCTACCATTCCTAACCAAGCAATAAGCAATTAACTTATACGCGATAGTTTTAAACTTGTCTATCAACAACAAGTTATACTACGATGGTTTTAAATTTGTCCATCAACAACATTCTTTGCGTTCTTCGCGTGTTCTTCGTGTTCTTCGTTCGTTTTTCATTTTTAATCGATATTTTGATTACGATTTCACTTTTCATTGAAATTTGATGTTATAAAACACCATTCCTTACTTCTTACACCGAATCGTTCATATGATTTATTCAGATCGTTCAAATTCATTACGAATCTTATACTTCCTTAAGAAATTTATAAACTAAATTTTTAATTCTTATTTCTTCATTTTCTCATGATTTCAACCATATGAAATCATTTCTTAACATATTTTACTTCTTATTCTCATTAAGTTATGTTTTAACATATAAAAACTTAAAGAAAAATTAAATTAAAGGTAGGTTTTAATACCTTTCTTCTTGGATTTTATTCCATTTTCTTCTTCCTCTTGCTTAATCTTGCGATTTGCTAGCTTTTACGTTTCTTCCCTTTCTCCAATCCTAGCATCCAAACTCTCTCTCCCTCTTTCTCTCTCAATTTCATGTGTTAGTTGAAAAACTAACAAATGAAATGAATTAGCTAAGCTTATATAGAATTTCAAAGCTTAGGAGCAAAATAGTCAATTCGCCCTAAGTTACTATTCCCACCTCCTTACTATTCATGAAGTTCTGTTGGAAACTTCGTGCTTTCGTCTTGCAAAATTCGTTCGACAGTTTGAAAAACTGCGATTCTTGGAATCCAAATATTTTTGGATATTTCGTCTTTCCTCTACAGTCTAACTTTTACGCATTCTTCGGAACTCTAAAAAACTGAAAAACACTTTTTGGTGTTAAGCGTTTTCCTTCACATTTTCTCCTAATGTAGCTAAACGTATGAAAAGTAAATAACAATACTTTTCGTCGTTTTTATTTCGTCCGATTTTTGTGCGTTTTTCGAGAAAAATATTTATCGGCTTACTTAACTTTTCACGATATATTATCGTCAAATCTTTTGACGGAATGTCATTTCGACATAACAAACTCTCAGAAAGGCTTAGGTTATTCAAACCCTAACCCTTAGGTTTCGTCAGGTGAATAGTGCATATTTCGTCTTTTTCCCCAGAAATATTTTTGTTCCCAGAAAATTTTTATTTTCGTCTTGAAAATTCTTACTCGTTCGGTCTAGCTCGTAACCAGAATACTCCCGACTTATAATCATTCTAGGTTATAGAATGATTAATAAACACATAACACAGAATAGTATTAATAAAAATTTATTTTATTAATAACTAATTCTTTAAACTTAAATTCTGGACAATCCGATTTTTCGGGTTGTCATAGAGGTATTGATAGGAGGAGCTCTTAGATTAAAAGAGATGGATGGCGATGAATTTTTGTAACTCATCTACGCGGACACTATGAAATGATACTATGTCTGAAGTTACCAGTAAACTAGCATCCTGGGTTTGGATCACCAGATCCCCAAGTCTATTCAGGTTTTCAAAACCTTTCACGTACAACCTTTCTTCACATTCGTTTGCCCCATCAGGGACAAACATACCTTCCAACCAGCAGCCTGGTTTCGGATCATCAGATCCATCACTCAACTCAGGTTTTCAAATCCTTTCACTTTCAGTTTATCCCACTAGGGATTAAACCTTTCATACTTACAGTTTTGTCCCACAAGGGATAAAACTTTCCATACTTTCAGTTTGTCCCACCAGGGATCATACTTTTCATCTGCAGTCTATCTTATACATGGGGTGAACTACGCAGACCTAATCTCCCCAATATACGGGAGTACGTAGGCAACCATTTTTATGGTCCGGTCTCACCATAGAAAAAAATAAAAATATCTCTACACCTTTTTTACCACATACAACTTTGAACCTTTATGCCAGGTTCAAACTATGCAAACCTGATCTCCCCTCATCAATGGGAGTACGTAGGCAGCCATTCATGGTTCAGTCTCACCCCCTACCAAAACACAAAAACTTGTCAATGGTACTGTGATCATCCTTCAAACCCCACCTCATCGGCTTTAGACCAAAGGGATGGAACTACCTGACTTCCCCTCACTAATGGGAAAACCAGTGAACATCTAATCTGTGGTTGAGTCCTCAAAGAGAAACACCAATCCATAAGAGATAGAACTACCTGGGCTCCCCCATACAAAGGAGTATCGATGACCATCTATGGTGCGATCAACCTCAGAGAGGAAAGCCACACTCCTCTCCATACATCAGTCCCAAGACACCAAAGAGGGTAGGGAATACACATAGATCAACGATCCATTTTGGAAAATCCTAAGACATCTCAATGTCCATCCATCAAGGGGGAGTTCAGAATACATCAAGATCATAAGCCCTAGAGAAAAAGACACATATCAAGCAAGTAACAAGGCATAACTAAAAGGGAAGTGAATCAAAATATATTTCCCTGCCATATATAATGTTGTTTGATATATACACTGTGTACTGTACATAACAAAAATGGCTAAGCTAGTATGTGCAGGAAAATCTAAGCCCATCTACAAATCAGTGTATATGCGCACTATTAAATCCAACACGGCATCCCTCTCAGAAGAAGGGGGTGACGTTGTAAGCTCTTGCCTTATGGTATCAACGTGAACCAACAGATCCACATCCAACTGCATGGTGACACTATGCTCATCTCTGCAATGATACCAGTAGTGTAAGACCTCAATGCAATGCTATCTGTAATAGCGGCATCTCGGGCAGATATATACGCTTACACGTAAGTATACGTGGTCAATAAGTAATAAAGTGATAAGTTAAGTATCGTTTCCATAGAGATTAGCAAGAAATTAACCCTCACAATTACCGATTTCCTATTAATCCAAATTTTATTAAACTATCCAATTTAAGAATTATAGCTAAAAATATTAAAACTACTAATAACACCAAACAATCGACAAACCCTAAAACTAAAATTTTAAACAAATATTGGAGAATTAGGCTTACAACTTCACTCTAAGTTTCACTCTGATTATTACCCTTTATTCTAGTTTAATTCACTATCCCAGTTTATTAATCAAGAACACTCAAATAGAACTATCCATCTCTCGATGCACTAATACCATATTAACTCAAATACGCAATTTAGATAGAATCAACTTAAACACCTTAATTAACTAACTCACTATATCTTTATGTGAATTACAATCAAAGAAGGTTTAAGTTCAAGTTCTCTATTCGATTACATGCGATGTTAAGCATATCTCTACCCTAACATTCATCAAGATTCCATTCATTCACAGAATTCAAGAACACATGCTATACTGACTAGGTCTAGAATCGTATTTCCTCTCTCTAATTCATACAAGTTCACATAAAATTAGTGATTAAGCAACTCAAAAATTTAAGCACAAATCAATATAGATAAACTGAAAGATAACTTATTAAACTGAAAATCAAAGATTACATAATCATCGTTCAACCCAAAGATCCGTTATAAGCTTAATAAAGAATTTAGTTCATCATAATTGAAATAAAAACTGAATTATTCAAAGTAAACATCATTTGAATTACAAATATTAAATTAAAGAAAAATAATGAATCCAGAACCACCCTTCTCTCTAGGCTCAATCTGCAATTATCGTGAAATCTCCTTCAAAGTCTTCCTCCAATGCTCTTGCTCAAAAATCTGTCTTCAATGATGTTAATTGCTTGTATGATATTTTAATCTTGTTGTTCGTTGTTAATTATAAGCCAAGACACGTATTCTGACTCTAATTCCATGTATAATTGAGTTCTAAGCCATTCCAATCACTAACCTCCACGTTATTGCAGCAGTTCAAACCAAGCAGGAGTCTGATATCCCATGCCCCCGCCCCGGTGGGGGTTTTTGCTTAGTAAATGCCCGCCCCGGCAGGCCTATGCTCTGTTAATTTTCCAGTACCCCCCACCTCGGCGGGGGTTTTATATATAGAAAGCCCGCCCCGACGGGCTACCTTTCTGTTATTTGTCCACTTTAGCTCCTGAACTTGCCAAATTTCACAATAATTCCACCCTTTAAGTCTGATTACCACTCCACCATACCTAAACACAAAACAACACTAAACAAGTAAAAACAAAACATAAAAATAAAGAATTATCATAGTTTAAGCTCGAATTAGAAGCCAATTCGTAGGTAAAAACCCCACTTATCAAAATCTCCCAAACTTAAACCATGCTAGTCCTCGAGCACGAAACAAAATAAACATGCTATACAATGCAATGCAATGAGATGTAATGCATCTAATCTATATGCCTACGAATCCAGCAGTCATCATAGAATCAAATTTATTCTTCCGACCTTAAAGAAATCAAGCAAACTCAACAATACTTCTTATAAAAACTAATCAATAATTCCCATCACTCATCAAATCTTAAACTGTTATTAATAGTATAGTGTGTGTGTGCTCAACATCCATGCTAACTGATGCAAATTCAAATTTAATACATAACAAGTCTCTTAGAAAACATCATACAGCGTAAACTCAAGAATTTCAAAAATAGACGAGATCCAACTAAAATCAAACAATTACCAATATCAAGGGTCCAAATAGGATACTTATGCTTTCTTTTTTCATCACGGGAGTTTTTTGCTTTAATTTCCCGTTTTATTCTTCTTCTTCTTTTTTTTAGATAGTGAGTGCGTTTTACTCTCCATCTCACACCTGTGTTTATGGGGAGTGCGTTTCACGCTCCTTCTCGACCCACCACAAGATTCAATTATTCAACTCGGGATGGTTCCCATGTTTAGATATAAGAAGCTTATATACCCCACTTTTTCCCCCAAACTTAGGTTCTTGCCTAATTCTTCGCTTTCACTGCCTATCCTTGTCATTCTTTCATTTAAACTAGCATTATCCCTTAGAGATTATTTATGTATCAATTTGAACTAAATCAATCCAAATAAGTGTTATTGACATGCTAACCTTATTATACCAGTTTTAAGCATGCAAATGATCCAATTCATAACAAAAGATTACATCAAAGTTCTTATATTCGGTACCGTACTTGTCTACTTAATCCCAATCTCATCATTAGCCAAAATAACATGAACTATATCAAACTGCTGGACATATGCAATATAACACAATACTTAACTAAATATTTTTTTTAATTTTATTTTATAGATATGTGATAAACATAACATGATTGAAATTGAAAAGAACTATTTACAATCATATACTAATATGCAACTAAATCACTACATGAATGCAAACATTTAATAATCCTAAAACTAAACATGAAACTAACATATGCAATTCTAACTAAATAAAATTAAACATGTAAACATAAAAATTAACTAACTCCCCCAAACTTGAAAAGTACAATGTCCTTATTATAAAAAAAATAAAGCAATAAATGTATGAGGATTTTCCTGTAATCGCTTAAGCTTGGGGTGGTGGTGGTTGTTGTTCTTCATCTGAATCATTGGGTGGGAACCTTGGCATCGGTGGTGGCTGCTGGTATGGGAATTGTGCATTGGGATTGAAACTCTAGAGCGTCGCATTCAATGAGGCAAAGGACATATTCATGGCCTCGAACATATGGTCCTGCCTCGCTACGAGTCTTCGCATGTGTCGTCGGGCATCCTTGTTGTACCCATCCATTTGTCTTTAAAGGTTCTGGAATTAAGGGCCAGGTGTAGCATCGGGTTGTGGTATCACCTCCGTTCCTTGCTCTCCCATCGTCGCATCCTCCTGGAACTCGTCGTCATCTGAGGTGTTTTTAGCTTCAGCCTCGTCCTTCGAGGCTGGTGGAAATATGAACCCAAGTCCTCTAGGGTGAAACTCACCCCCTGGCCACACCGAATACCATGCAATCATCCTCATGTTTAACGTCTGAAGCAGCATTTGGGTGGTCTTATCATCGGACCATCTAACTCTCGCTTGCCTACACAACCCACAAATAAGCAATGGGTGTGGCAAGCCGCCAGAGAATGGTCCTCGTTGGCATCTTCAGATAGAAAAACTGATTATAACACCTACATCGATGAGAAAATCTTGGACAATGGCATATAAAAGCAATGTCTTCTCCTTGGGCACCTTTGTCGTGTGTGTGGATGGAAATAACTTGGCGCATATGAATGCGTACCATATCTTTCCATACCGATTGAGATCCTTACTATGGAAGATAGTGCTCCCTCTTCGGCCTTTGATCCATGTGGTACCTGGCTTTGTAATTTTTGTCAAAATAGTCTCGTAGTCGAGATCATGGTCACGTAAGTAAGTGTACTGGCACTCTCTAGGAACTCATAATTGGTAGTATGTGTTGATGGCGTCGGCACTGAAAGGAACTAACCTGCCCCAGACAAATGCTGTGAATGGGGCCTTATCATCTGCGTTGGCGTAGAATTCTTTTACCACATTCACAATTTTTGGCTAGGGCTCTTCCGTGAACTTATTCCAACCTTTCTCATATATTTGTTACATCATTTCACCATCGACGTGTTCAGGTGCCAACCCCCGCTCTGGTGTCAGTGCTTTTGCCACAAGGTAGTCGTAACGGTCGGCGGCGGCGACACTTATGAATTTTTGCCTGTCAAAGGTCCTTGTTGGTGGTGTGGACCCAGAACTCTCTCCACGTTGTCGTTTCAATACCGTTGTAGGTGTCATTGGATTTGAATTGATGAGCTTTAACAAAAATTCCCCCAAACTTCACTCAAGCAAATTGTCAAACACTTGGCATGTTAGACTTGTAATACCCCCAAACTAAGTAATTTGGTTTCAAATATGGTGGCAGGTGTTGAGAATTTGTATGAACAAACCACTTACTCTTGGTATATCCCCCAAATTAGTTGATTATCCCCTCCCTTTTTTGCTATAAAATCGCACTCTAAGAACCCTTAACCTCTTGTGAGAGCTGAACTTGAATGGAATTAGGTGGTTAGAGTATGTTGTGAGAGAAATTTAGCATACCTTGGTATCTGCTCTAAGGCTTCTGCGAAAGGGATGTTATTCTGAAGTTTCTTAAAAACTTCTTAAAATTTAGCAAATTGCTTGTCTAACTTCTGCTTTTGGACTCTCTACTGAAACGGTGGTGGAAGATACACAACTGGCTTGTCATCTAACTTTGTCTTTTCAACTTTCTTTTCCTCACCCTGTTTCTTTTCAACCATTTTATTGTCATCAACTTTGTCATCTTTTATAACTGAATTTTCTATAATTTCCCCATCTAGATGCTTTCCACTTCTCAAAGTGATTGCCTGATACTGCTCATAATTTCCCTTCGGATTCCTTTCTGTGTCAGTTGGTAGAGTCCCTTGTGGTCTATTATTTAATGCTAAGGCAAGCTGTCCCATCTAATTTTCTATGTTCTTGATGACTACTGCTTGTGACTTCATAATTGCCTCGTTACTCATTATATACTTCAATAACAACTCTTCTAAATCTATTTTTCTCTCTTGATGTTGAGTTGTGTGTTGGTGTTGATTTTGGAACAAAGGGGGATAAGATTGTCTTGGAGCTTGCTGATTCTGATTGTTGCTTTATGAAAAATTAGGATGGTTCCTATTCCCCGGGTTGTAGGCATTTTGGTACATATTCTGTGATGAAATCCTGTTATAGCTGCCCATAAACTGAACTGATGCTGGGTGGATGGCACACTGCTCCGTAGGATGTTCTTCTACATATAGCTCGCAAACATATGCCACCTATTGTGGTTGTGCACCCATCATGGTATCCATTTTCTTTGATAAAGCATCAATCTATGCTGCCAACTCGGTTACTCCATCTACCTCTAAAATCCCAGCTACCTTAGGTTGTGTCATCCTCGATATAGGCCACTGGTAATTATTAGTTGCTATCGTTTCCACTAACTCATATGCCTCCTCGTAACTCTTGGCCATAAATGTTCCTCCTGAAGTTGTGTCTATACTAGTCCTGAGATTCCCAGTCAACCCATTATAAAATGTGTTCATCTGCAGCCATTTAGGTAATCCGTGATGTGGGCATTTTTTGAGCAATTCCTTGTACCTCTCCCATGCCTCATATAGTGACTCCTCATGCTGCTATTCAAACATAGTAATCTCGTTCCTCATTTTTGTAGTCTTTGCTAGTGGAAAGAATTTAGCCAGGAACTTCTAAGCAAGGTCATCCCAGGTAGTTATTGATCCTACTGGTAGAGAATGTAACCAACTCTTCGCCTTGTCCCGTAGTGTGAACGGAAACAAGCAAAGTCTGACTGCGTCATCCGACACCCCATTGTAATTGAAAGTGTCACATATTTCCAAAAAGTTGATCAAGTGTTTATTCAGATCATCATTTGCAAGTCCCCCAAACTGTACCGAGTTCTGAATCATTTGAATAGTCCCAGGCTTGATCTCAAATGTATTCACAGTGATCGTCGGCCTGGTGATACTCGATTGTAGCTCAGTCACCTTAGGTGTAGCAAAATCTCTCAACTCTTTCTGGTCTTTGGCAGCCATTACTTCTTCTTTTTCAGAATTCTCAAAGTTTTCCCTCGTGTCTTTAATCCACTTACTTAACCTTTGAAACCTTTTTTCGATATCGTCCTCAAAAGGAAGAAAGTCTGGGTTTTTGGACCGAGTTTGCATAAACCGACTTCAAGAACCTAAAATAAAAATAACAAAACAAAAAGAAAAATGTTTAAGTAAAACTGGACTAATTAGACTGATATTGAAAAATATTAAAATGTATACTTTTCCCTGGCAACGACGCCAAAAACTTGTTGGGTAAAATCTATATACGCTTACACGCAAGTATACGTGGTCAACAAGTAATAAAGTGATAAGTCAAGTATCATTCCCACAGAGATTAACAAAAAATTAACCATCATAATTGTAAGACCCCAACTTTTTAATGAATAAAATTGAATTTTCTCTATTTATTATTGTGAATAATAAGGTGTTAATTTGATATAATGCTTTGGTTATGGGTGAAATGTGCAAATTTTTAAAAATAAGCAAGTGGTTATAAAATATTCATTGTTATCGGAGAATATTCGTTTGGTCGTGGAATATTCTTTCTATCGAGAAATATTCGTACGACGGCGCAACCATTTGTGGGCCCCATAACATAATAATTGTCGGATAAAGAAAATGACAAATTTGAATTTTTATAAATAACGGCGTAATCGTTACCGTTAACACTGTTGGAATACCTGGTGGTTAAAATACAGTAATACGCGTGGTTGCACAGTAGCACACGGTTTTGCACAGTATTTTTGAATTATTGATTCTTACGTAAGAAGGCACTACTCAATAATTGTTACAGTAATTACTGTTCAATATTTTATTTTATTATTTCAATAATTGTTGCGTTGATATTTTATATTATTGTTGTTTCAATAATGGTCACTGCACAGTATTTCCCATTATCGGATCAATAATTCATATTATTTAAATAATATTATGAGATAACATTATTGGCAATGTCTAGAAAGTTCTGTCAAGGAGAGGTTTGGTCACCTAATTGCGCGCCAGTAAGGAGAAATCCTTATCGGAAAGCCCCCTCTTTCCTGAAAACGGCCTGGTTACCATAATTGTGATTCTGTAATATTATTTGTGAATAATTAATTATGAATTTATATGATAAGGAAAAAATTATTTGATGTGAATATAAATGATGGATATATTTATTTTATGTGGATATAATTGAAGGAATTAATATTGAAGTGTTTTTGTCAGAATAGAGGTATTAAAAATTAAATCACTGTTCTTGAGATATATTGCGTGAGTTATAAATTTTAATCTGACCATTGGATCGTTGTGATTTTTGGATATGTTATACATATATAAGTTGATTATATGTCCACAAATTTTGAACCGTTAAAAATTAACGTATAATTTGATATGAATTTTAAAAGGTGATTGATTCGAAAATTAGGTTTATAAATAATTTTTGTGGAAAATTCTAGAATTGAGTGAACCCCACTTGTGGTTGGTGAAGAAATATGCTGAATTTTATTTCAAATGTGGTGGGTGGAAATAGTAGCAGGTAAAGCCATCAGGTAACAGGTCAAGTCTGCTTGGGCGTGCTAATATTTTCCTATAAATAGAGGGCTAAGTTAGAATTGAAAATCACACCAGAAACATAAGCTTTCTCTCTTTCTCTCTCTATATTATCGAGCGTATTTTGTGAGTATTTAGATACTTTAAGAGTTGTTATCCAGTGCAAGTTTCTGTCAGCACTATATCCGAAATTCAGTCAGAAATACTGCTCTTTTGAGGTAAGGGATTGTAAGGGTTATTATATTTTTCAGTTTCATAATTTTTCTGACCCTCAAAAATTCTAAAAAAATTTGAAATGATAATTTGATGAGTTTTCTAGATTGTGTCCAAAAATGACGATTTTTGGTTATATAAATTAAGAGTTATGAATTTTATAGGAAAAGACTATTTTAAAAGTAAACACTTATAACTCCTTGTGGTTAACTCCAAAATTGGTGAAATTTTTATTGGGAGTACATGTATATATAGAAGTATACTCTGTAAATTTCAAAATTTTTGGACTAAAGTACAGTTTATGATAAATGTCAAAATATTCGACTGTTTTGGCCATATGAAAAATAGTAAATGAATTTTAAAAATTCTGAGAAAAATATATGTTCAATATGGAATTATATTCTGCTAAATTTCAAAAAAGAAAATTTGTTTGTACTGATTTGGTATTTTTCATGAAAATAAACTAGTTATGAGTAAATGAATTAAATATGTTACGTGAAGTAAGAAAATTGAAAAATAGGATTTTATGGCTTGAGAATCCTATATGAGGTATATGCAGATTTTTGATGAGGGTTTTGGTTATTGGTGATGAAATCTTATGAGTTTGGAATTTTAGGATGATTAAATGCGTTATTTAGTAAAGTGTAAATAATTAAAATAAATTATTTATAAGTTTAAGAAATGTTATTCTTTCAATATCATTATACCGAAATATTGGTATATATTTTATTGTTGAATTTCTACCTTTTTCATGTCAGGGTTACTATTCATGAGTTACTATTTACGAGTTACTATTCACGACAAAATTGGTTTATTTTTCTAACCAAATTATCATTGATTTATGAATCTTACACCTGAAATTAAATGCAGTTGTTGATCATATTGTCTTTATTATCATATATAACCTTTTCATAATCCTGGTGATGAAATTTCTCTATGACTTGAGTGTAAATATGGATAGATTATTGGTATGATCGTGACTATGGGTTCTCTTTGGGCAATAGTGCAAAGTTGAATTGTTGACTGGCATGATCATGACCATTGAATTTATAATTGAATATCTTTAGCTTAAGTGCAAAGGTGAATTGATCAACATGGTTATAATTATTGTTTATATAAATTCTGAAATGATTATATATTTCTTTGAGATATTAATATCTTTGGCCTGTAGTGCAAAGATGATCTGTTGTTGAATATCTTTGGCCTGTAGTGCAAAGATGATCTGTTGTTGAATATCTTTGGCCAGTAGTGCAAAGATGAACTGTTGACGAATATCTTTGGCCCGTAGTGCAAAGATGAATTTATTAGTATGATTATGAACATGAACCGTGATTTGGTATAACCATGATCTTTGATGTTTCAGGTAAAGACATGTGATGAAAATTATCTTCGTCTTGGATGCGAATATGAATTTAGAATAACAATTATGATTATAAGTTATTCATATGATTGTGGACTCGAACTGTTGATTGATGTTACAGGGATAAAACATTGTTGGTGGATTTTTAACATGGAGAATATAATAGAATTTATGGTCTATTTGACTCTTCTAATGGATTGCTCGTTCCGCTGCAACTATGGTTGAAAATTTTTATCATCTATCATATGTTCTAAATCTCTGATTTATTACTGTTGAAGGCTATTGATAATTTATTTATCTTTAGTCATGATATTCTTTACTGAGCTAGTTGAGCTCACCCTTTTACTTCACAATTCCTTTCAAGTAATAAGAGTGTAGCTGGGTCGAGTGGGGGTAACAAGGGAATAGAACGGTGGTCTCTAGCTGTGGAGTTCTCCCTAAACAGTATAGAAAAGTGTGTTATATACATCATTTAGTAGTTATATTTGGTGAATCATATAGGGTGAGGCGAACCCAACGTTGGAAGGGTGTTTTGTCACTATCATACAAGATGTCAAATGACATACAACCTCGTGTTATCATAAAACAGGGTTGTGTACATTCACTTGCTGAGTATATCTACGACACTACCTATATAACCTTAGAGTTTGGTTAAAATATAATTCTCAACTAAAGACAATGGAGATAATAATATGTCAAGAGAAGACTCACCATTGAAAATAATATGATAGTAATCTTCACGTTTTTCTTTGGGGTCTATTGGGTCAACCAAAGATAATTCTGTGGACATATGATATCTATCATAACCTAAACGCATGGGCTCCCATGTACGAAGGTTTCCTTGAGCACTTCCCAAAGATTCTAATTTCTAGAACAGTTTTTGACTATACCTTTATGTAAGGTGCCATTGTGACGTGCTATCCAAGGTTAGGATGGAGTCACAGTTGGTATATATTTGTATCAAAACTCACAGTATATGTGTTGTTGTATTTTACACGACAATTGTTATAATAAAGTTGTAGTTATTTTCTGTACCATGTATTTGGCGACTTAGAATAGGTTGAGTGGAATGGACCTATTTTGGGGTCGTCACAGTTGGTATCAGAGCCATAAGTAAAGAGACTCGAGCCTCTATCTAGTGACTTCTTGTTGATGGGGGATGCACCGAAGCCAGACTCTCCGTAGGGGACGCCGTTCTGCGATGGCAAACTGATAGGTATCATTGTGAGGTGCTGACACAAGTTAGTGTCCAAAGTCACAGTTGGTATCAGAGCTTAGGAATTTGATCTCTGGCGGAGATCGGGGAATAAAACTAGGAGGGGAGAGATAAGTAAATCATTCGCTAGTGTGTCCTACCTAAGCTTATTTGTTGGTCGGTCATAATATATGGATATTATGTGATACGTTAATTTGTTTAATTACCCCTTGATTTATGGCAGTATTTGAGAATGACAGTTGAGAATGTTAACAATGGAGCGAATGAGACCGTGGGGATACCTATAATCACCAACCATGATAATATGATGTCAGGCGAAGAAGGAATTAGAGATATTCTTGTGATGAGGGAAGAATTAATAGTTGTACCCGAGCTAGTAGCAGAGGTAGTAGCTGAGAGTGAGGAAGAAGAAGAACCTGAGGAGAATTTATTAGAAGAATTTTATGATCGAAATGTAGAATTGCAAAATCGTATTCATGAGTTAGAAGAGTAGGTTGAAGAACGGCAGGCGGTCGTGGAGCAAAAGGATGCAACAATTCAAGCTTGTGTTACCCGATATGTGATGCTTGAACAGAAGCATTCTTTGGCAGAATATAAGATGATAAAGCTAGAATCTGAGCTGAAAGAGGAAACAACTGAACGAGTGAGAGTTAGTGATGCATGGGTAAAAGCCGCACGACGCATTGATATTGTGGAAAGAGATGTCCGATCTAAGAAGACTAAAATAGATGATATGTATTTTTATTTTTGGACAACAATTGGGAGAACCCAGCATCGAGTTTTTAATTACCCTATACAGAGCGGTCAACCTCAATTCGATATGGATCAAATATTGATGATTCAGATCATGAATCAGGAGTACGACGAAGCAGTTGAGGGTGGAATATGCCTTATAGAAAAGTATATTCTAACGGTAGTGATGACACCAAATGCTGCTCCAAACAAGTCAAAGCCGGGTAGTTCAAGGGAGAGCGATTGTCATGACTTCTCAACAAGTGAGGAACCCAAATGAAGTTATCACGGGAGATAAGCAATGAAGAAATCATGATGATTGGGGAGATAGAATCTAAAATGAAAGCAAGGTATTCTCAACTCTTCGAAATACCAGGTACGTAAATTTCAGGGACGAAATTTCATAAGGAGGGGAGGTTGTAAGACCCCAACTTTTTAATGAATAAAATCGAATTTCCTTTATTTATTATTGTGAATAATAAGGTGTTAATTTGATATAATGCTTTGGTTATGGGTGAAATGTGCAAACTTTTCAAAATAAGCAAGTGGTTATAAAATATTCATTGTTGTTGAAGAATATTCGTTTGGTCGTGGAATATTCTTTCTGTCGGAGAATATTCGTACGACGGCACAACCATTTGTGGGCCCCATAACATAATAACTGTTGGATGAAGAAAACGACAAATTTAAATTTTAATAAATAATGGCGTAATCGTTACCGTTAACATTGTTGGAATACCCGGTGGTTAAAATACAGTAATATGCGTGGTTGCAAAGTAGCATACGGTTTTGCACAGTATTTTTGAATTATTGATTATTACGTAAGAAGGCACTACTCAATAATTGTTACAGTAATTACTGTTCAATATTTTATTTTATTGGTTCAATAATTGCTGCGTTGATATTTTATATTATTGTTGTTTCAATAATTGTCACTGCACAGTATTTTCCATTATCGGATCAATAATTCATATTATTTGAATAATATTATGAGATATCATTATTGACAATGTCTAGAAAGTTCTGTCAATGAGAGGTTTGTTCACCTAATTGTGCGCCAGTAAGGAGAAATCCTTATCGAAAAGCCCCCTCTTTCTTGGGAATGGCCTGATTGTCATAATTATGATTCTGTAATATTATTTGTGAATAATTAATTATTAATTTATATGATAAGGAAATATTTATTTGATATGGATATAAATGATGAATATATTTATTTTATGTGGATATAGTTGAAGGAATTAAAATTGAGGTATTTTTGTCGGAATGGAGGTATTAAAAATTAAATCACTATTCTTGAGATATATTGCGTGAGTTATAATTTTTAATCTGACCGTTGGATCATTGTGATTTTTGGATATGTTATAGATATATAAGTTGAGTATATGTCCACAAATTTTGAACCGTTAAAAATCAACGTATAATTTGTTATGAATTTTAAGAGGTGACTGATTCAGAAATTAGGTTTATAAATAATTTTGATAGAAAATTCTATAATTGAGTGGGCCCCACTTGTGGTTGGTAAAGAAATGTGCTGAATTTTATTTCAAATGTGGTGGGTGGCAATAGTAGCAGGTAAAGCCATCAGGTAGTAGGTCAAGTCTACTTCGGTGTGCTAACATTTTCCTATAAATAAAGGGCTAAGTTAGGATTGAAAATCACACCAGAAACATAAGCTTTCTCTCTTTCTCTCTCTATATTATCGAGCGTATTTTGTGAGTATTTAGATACTTTAAGAGTTGTTATCCAGTGCAAGTTTCTGTCAGCACTATATCCGAAATTCAGTCAGAAATACTGCTCTTTTGAGGTAAGGGATTGTAAGGGTTATTATGTTTTTCAGTTACGTAATTTTTCTGACCCTCAAAAATTTTGAAAAAATTTGAAATGATAATTTGATGAGTTTTCTAGATTGTGTCCAAAAATGGCGATTTTTGGATATATAGATTAAGAGTTATGAAGTTTATGGGAAAAGACTATTTTAAAAGTAAACCCTTATAACTCCTTGTGGTTAACTCCAAAATTGGTAAAATTTTTATTGGGAGT
Source organism: Panax notoginseng (assembly GCA_016801055.1). Taxonomy (NCBI): domain Eukaryota; kingdom Viridiplantae; phylum Streptophyta; class Magnoliopsida; order Apiales; family Araliaceae; genus Panax; species Panax notoginseng. Next base: position 153,516,899 of record CM029020.1, read on the forward strand.
ACATGTACATGATAGAAGTATACTCTGTAAATTTCGGAATTTTTGGACTAAAGTATAGTTTATGATAAATATCTAAATATTCGGCTGTTTTGGCCATATGAAAAATAGTAAATGAATTTTAAAAATTCTGAGAAAAATATATGTTCAATATGGAACTATATTCTGCTAAATTCCAGAAAAAAAAATTTGTTTGTACTGATTTGGTATTTTTCATAAAAATAGACTAGTTATGAGTAAATGAATTAAATATGTTATGTGAAGTAAGAAAATTAGAAAATAGGATTTTATGGCTTGAGAATCCTATATGAGGTATATGCAGATTTTTTATGAGGGTTTTGGTTATTGGTGATGAAATCTTATGAGTTTGGCATTTTAGGATGATAAAATGCATTATTTAGTAAAGTGTAAATAATTAAAATAAATTATTTATAAGTTTAAGAAATGTTATTCTTTCAATATCATTATACCGAAATATTGGTATGAATTTTATTGTGGAATTTATACCTTTTTCATGTCGGAGTTACTATTGATGAGTAATTCACGAGTTACTATTCAGTGGTACTATTCACGACAAAATTAATTTATTTTTCTGACCAAATTATCGTTGATTTATGAATCTTACTCTTGAAATTAAATGCAGTTATTGATCATATTATTTTTATTATCATATATATCTTTTTATAATCATGGTGATGAAATTTCTCTTTGAATTGAGTGTAAGGACGGATAGATTATTGGTATGATCGTGACTATGAGTTCTCTTTAGGCAGTAGTGCAAAGTTGATTTGTTGACTGGTATGATCATGACCATTGAATTTATAATTGAATATCTTTAGCTTAAGTGCAACGGTGAATTTATTATCATGGTTATAATTATTGTTTATATAAATTCTGAAATGATTATATATTTCTTTGAGATATTAATATCTTTGGCCTGTAGTGCAAAGATGATCTATTGTTGAATATCTTTGGCATTTAGTGCAAAGATGATCCGTTGCTAAATATCTTTGGCCTGTAGTGCAAAGATGGCCGGTTGTTGAATATCTTTGGCCAGTAGTGCAAAGATGAACTGTTGACGAATATCTTTGGCCCGTAGTGCAAAGATGAATTTATTAATATGATTATGAACAGGAACTGTGTTTTGGTATAACTATGATCTTTGATGTTTCGGGTAAAGACATGTGATAAAAATTATCTTCGTCCTGGATGTGAAGAGGAATTTAGAATCACAATTATGATTATGAGTTATTCATATGATTGTGGACTCGAACTGATGATTGATGTTACACGGATAAAACATTATTGGTGGATTTTTAACATGGAGAAGATGATAAACTTTGTGGTCTATTTGACTTTTCTAATGGATTGCTCGTTTCGCTGCAAATATGGTTGAAATTTTTTATCATCTACCATATGTTCTAAATCTCTGATTTATTACTGTTGAAGGCTATTAATAATTTATTTATCTTTAGTCATGATATTCTTTACTGAGCTAGTTGAGCTCACCCTTTTGCTTCACAATTCCTTTCAAGTAATAAGAGTGTAGCTGGGTCGAGCGGGGGTAACAAGGGAATAGAACGGTGGTCTCTAGCTGTGGAGTTCTCCCTAAACAGTATAGAAAAGTGTGTTATATACATCATTTAGTAGTTATATTTGGTGAATCATATAGGGTGAGGCGAACCCAACGTTGGAAGGGTGTTTTGCCACTATCATACAAGATGTCAAATGACATACAACCTCGTGTTATCATAAAACAGGGTTGTGCACATCCACTTGCTGAGTATATCTACGACACTACCTATATAACCTTGGAGTTTGGTTAAAATATAATTCTCAACTGGAGACAGTGGAGATAATGATATGTCAAGAGAAGACTCACCATTGAAATGAATATGATAGTAATCTTCTCGTTTTTCTTTGGGGTCTATTAGGGCAACCAAGGATAATTCTGTGGACATATGATATCTATCATAACCTAAACGTATGGGCTCCCATGTACGAAAGTTTTTTTGAGCACTTCCCAAAGACTCTAATTTTTAGAACAGTTTTTGACTATACATTTATGTAAGGTGCCATTGTGACGTGCTATCCAAGGTTGGGATAGAGTCACAGTTGGTATATATTTGTATCAAAACACACAGCATATGTGTTATTGTATTTTACACGACAATTGTTGTAATAAAGTTGTAGTTATTTTCTGTGCCATGTATTTGGCGACTCAAAATAGGTTGGGTGGAATGGACCTATTTTGCGGTCGTCACAACAATTACCAATTTCCTATTAATCCAAATTTTATTAAACTATCCAATTTAAGAGTTATAACTAAAAATATTAAAATGACTAATAGCACCAAACAATCAACAAACCCTAAAAACTGAAATTTTAAACAAATATTGGAGAATTAGGCTTACAACTTCACTCTAAGTATCACTCTGATTATTACCCTTTATTCCAGTTTAATTCACTATCCCATTTTATTAATCAAGAACACTCAAGTAGAACTAGCCATCTCTCGGTGCACTAACACCATATTAACTCAAATTCACAATTTAGATAGAATCAAGTTAAACACCTTAATTAACTAACTCACTATATCTCTATGTGAATTGAAATCAAAGAAGGTTTAAGTTCAAGTTCTCTATTCGATTATATGCGATGTTAAGCATATCTCTACCCTAACATTCATCAAGATTCCATTCATTCACAGAATTCAAGAATACATGCTATACTGACTAGGTCTAGACTCGTATTTCCTCTCTCGAATCCATACAAGTCCACATAAAATTGGTGATCAAGCAACACGTAAATTCAAGCACAAATCAATATAGATAAACTGAAAAATAACTTATTAAATTGAAAATCAAAGATTACATAATCATCGTTCAACCCAAAGATCCGTTATAAGCCTAATAAAGAATTTAGTTCATCATAATTGAAATAAAGACTGAATTATTCAATGTGCACATCATTCCGATTACAAATATTAAACTAAAGAAAAAGAATGATTCCAGAACCACCTTTCTCGCTAGCCTCAATTTGCAATTATCGTGACACTACTACAAAACAGTAAATAGATAACGCGTAAAAAACGTTGTGGTTGCTATTCCAGAAATGTTGTATTTAAGGGTGTCATCAATTTGTCACCCTTTATACAACGTTTTTAAAACGTTGTAGTTTGACACATTTTACAATGTTTTTTTTTTAAAAACGTTGTAGATTTGTTTTCTAAAAATTATTAGATGCTTGAAAACGTTGTAGATTGTATGATTCCACAAAGTTTTTCGGCTAAAAATATTGTAGCTTAATATATCAGACAACATTTAAACACATTTACACAAATGTTTAGAATGTGTCATCTATTTAGAAAAATTTATATAACGTTTTTAAAACATTTTAGTGTGACTTAAAAATGTTGTAATACATGCATATAACAACTATTTTTAAATATAGACCATAGAAAGCAACAACAGACAACGTTTAAACTAGCTTTATACAACGTTTGGAATGTGTCATTTATTTATACAAATATACAATATTTTTAAAATATTGTAGATTGACTTGAAAATGTTATAGATTGACTTGAAAATGTTGTAGCTGTGCTGCATACACAACATTTTTAAAAAGAAAAAAAAAGTTGTGGTTCACCTATATTACCAGTCACCTGCAATCTGCTAATGCCATGATATATAGCTAAAAAGGTCTAAATTCTCATTTAAATTTAAAGTCAAAATGTATCAACCATTCAAAATACATCCCAATAATACCATTCGTTTTGTAACATTCCAGAATTTTAAAGTGTAATATTAAATATTTATTGATTTATATAAGTATTTAATGGATATATTTATTGTTGAATAAATAATTGTTCAATTTGAGGTTATATGGTGTAGTTATTTGTTTGTTGAATTAATAATTAAATATTAAATATTAAATATTTATTTACAATATTAAATATTTAATGAATTATATAAGTATTTAATGACAATTTGAGTTGATGTGGTTTAGTTAATTATTTGTTGGATAAATAGTTAATGAGCTAAGACAATTAATTGTTATGAGATTATACAATAATTTAATTTAATAAGTAAGCTAGAGAGCTTATAGTGATTTAAATAAATTATAATATTTTAAATGGGAAATTATAATTTAAAATATTAGTTGGTTAAATAAAATTATAATTATAAAAGAAATTATAGTTATGTGATATTAAATTATGTACTAAAGTAATTTAATAGATTAATGTTTTAATTGATTTATTAAGGGGAATAATAACCTTGCTATAAAGGAATTATTAAAATAAATTAAAAGAGTTTAATTTAGTTTTGCCAAACATGTCTTAGTGCATAATAAGTCTTTAATCTAATGATGTTTTATCAAACAAGGTATAAGGATTAATCCATTTGTTTTAATTAGGTTTACCAAATAAGATATAAGGGTTAATGGGTTATTTTATTTTGATTAGCCAAACAAGCCTTATGGCTTTTGATTTTCAAACAAAAATATAACTGATATAATTATATCTATATTTATATTATATCATTAATAGATATTATATCATATACGTTATAATTTTTCCTACATTAGTTAGACTAGAGTTAGGAAGAAGACTAAGTGAAGAAAAAAGAAGAAGAAAAAAAAATACAGAGAGAAAGTTGAGAGAAACTTAGAGAATTTGAGAAAAGAATTGGAGAGAAGAAGCTTAAGAATAACTATCATCTTCTTAATCAAAGGTAGGAATTCAATCTCTTTCTTTAAAAGTTTAGTTTTCTTTTTCCCAAAAAGTCTCTGTAAAATATTTGTAAAAGATGAATTATTGATATGTGTATAGTTTTGTATGATTATTGGTTATAAGGTTGTTTCATGAGTTTATATGTGATTATAGAGAAATTAAGTCATGTATGTATGCAATTTGTGAAGAAAAATATATTACAGTTTTTACATGAAAATATATATATGAACATGACTTAGTTTAAAATAGAAATTAAGGTTTTATTAGTTGATAAATTGATAAATTATTTATGGAAATTGATAGAGTATGTATAATCATAACTATGATGTTTTGAAATTTCTATTTTGATTGAAAAACAAAATCACAGTGTTGATTTTCATAAAAAAATGTCAACAATGGAGTTTTTGCCAAAATCGTTGAAATTGGGTGTTGTAACTTTGAGGTTTGTGTTAATTTATGAATAGAAACATGTTAGAAGTCTTCACAATATGTTTATATGAAGTTTATATGTAAATTACATGATAATCAGTCTATTAGATTCGAGCTTTTAGGCCAAATTGGCTTTTTCCTGTACTGTTACCGAAGCTGTCAGTCGATACTGGAATTTCGCGCCGTGGCGCAACCCAGTAGTACGTTAGTGGCGCCGCAGCGCCATCACCACGCCGCAGCGCGGCATCATAGTATATTCACCGCGCCGCAGCGCCATCACCACGCCGCAGCGCGACCCACAGTGTAAACTGTGGCGCCGCAGCGCGAGTTAGCAGAATGGTCTGACAGTGTACTTTTTGTACACTAAATTTTAAGAAACACTATATGATAATAGTAGGACTGAAAAATATTGATTTTAGTGTTTCTATACTGTGAATAAATATGTTATTAAGGATTAACTTGTGTTATAACTTGGTTATGTGATTAAAAATCCAATTTTAAATGACGAACGTACTTAGTTATGTTTGTAAAGTGGTAATGGCTAACTATGTCATGATGATATATGTTTATAGGATATTGTGATTCGTATTGATTCGATTTAATCTACGTGCAAGGCAAGTTCTTTAATTCTATTTTTACAATTGAGCAAGTTTTCTAATATATTATCTTGTTAATTCAAGTACTATTTTCAATTTGATTACAATATAATGATGTAAGCTATTCTGGAGCAAGTTATTCTTGTATTTAACTTGTGGTTTAGCATGCACAAGTATATATACTAATGTCAAACATTTCTATCGTTCCAATTGCTATGCATGCTTAATATTCAATTCTAATTAACCTTGGCTTAGTATTGTTCAAGCAAGGTATGCCATAGTTATTCAAATTGTATGCTATTAGATTATTCCTAAAGCATGACTTTAGTCTACTATGATTGATTCAATCGCGATTATTCTATAATATAGTGTTATTGGTTTTATTCAACTACTCCTTAGTTGATGTTCGTTAAATTCCAAATTTCCTTGAAAGCTTATCCAAACCAAACTTACTTTGGTGCGGACTTGTATTCTAAATACTAAGATAAACAACTCTTTTAATAGAGGTTTACGCTTAGCGTTGAAATGGTTGTGCACAATACATTGTACGAAGGGCTGATCCCCCTAAGTACGAGGTCCTTATAGTCTTATGACTGTTAAAGTTGGAGTTGAAAGATTACTTGCAACTGCGGACATAGTTCATGGTCTTACGACCCTCAGTGATGTATATTTTCTATATTTTGGGATTTCAGTTTCTGATTATTATTGATAGAGTACTATTCACTTGTGAGGAGCTTATTTCGACAGTTCTTATTGTTATACTCATGTTGATTTCATATTATATCCAGCGAGCAATTGTTTTGCTCACTCTTGCATATTTATAAACTCATTGCAGTTAAAGAGGAGAAGGTAGGTGAACCTTCGTCTACTAAAGGAAAGGAAAAAATGTACAAGTGATGAAGACTTGTAATTTTATCTTTATCATTATGATAACAGACTTTTAATTATGATGTGATGCAATAGATTTTAAATTCCGCATTTGAATGTTTGTAATTAAAGGTTAGATAACCTGGGATATTTTTATTTAAGTTTAATCCTGTATGGGCAGGTTTTTATTATTCAATTTTATTATGATTGGGTAGTTAGAAATGAATGTTTTGATTAAGTGAACACCAATTCTTGAGGAAATAAAGTACCAGGATCTGGGGGTGTCACAAGTTGGTATCAAAGCTTTAGGTTATGAACCTTGGGTGGGGGGGGGAAGCCTTAGGAAGTAACCTTTGAAAAGATAGCGGAGATAACTCTTATCAAGTTTTAAGAAAGAAGTAATAAAACACTTATGTGTTTATAATTTTTGTTCTCGTGAGTGTCGAGTAGTAATAATTATTAATTAAAACTTTAAAAACCTTTGTTGTCAGGATGATTAGTGTTGGAGAATCCAGTCAGGCTAGGGAGGAGGGACCTCAAGTGCCTATAAAGGAGGAGCCTCACGACATTTATGTTGTTTGGGAATGACTATTTCCACGGGAGTCAGCCCGGTTGGCCACAGTGGTTGAAGATGAGGATGATGATGTGGAGACAGACGAGGAGGATCCCGTTGAGTTACCATAGGAGGATGAGGATGAGGATGACGAGGACGAAGAGGAAAGGATTCCACTTAACTCGATAGTGGGCCGTATATATGATGAGGTGCATGACCATAACGTGGAACTTTATGATACAGTTGAGGAGTTGCAGGAGATAGTAGCTGAACAACAAACTGCAATGACACAAGAAGACGGCGAGATCCAGGATCGTGAGGAACGACTGACAAACGCCGAGGAAAAACTAATACAGACTGAAGGAGAGAAAGAACAATTGATCGAGATGGTTGCTGAACTGAAGAGCAAGCTGAGAGAAGAAGCTTCTAAGAGGGCAAGAGCTGAAGATGCATATGAGGAAACTTATCAACGAACTGGAAGAGCAGCGAGAGACGCACAGGTAAGGAGGATGAAGATGGAAGAGATGGATAAAGTATTTAACACTGCAATTAATCGAGCTCAAGATCGAGTCATGGGATATCCGATTCAGTTTGAGACGCTACCATCATACGTGTTAGAACGCAGAACAATGTTTCGAGTCATGGAGGAGGAACGTGATAGAGCTAAGAAGTATTTTAATAGAACATCGTAGTTGTTGTACGATGAGTGAAAGGTTAAATAAATTGTAAATCCCAAGTGTTATGCAACCTATGGGATATGACTATGATGTTGTCCTGAAACTTTTGTAGTTCAGGAAAGTAATGTAGATAGCAGAGATGCTATTGTTTTATGTTTTCAAAAAGGTTATGAATAAATAAAAGTTGTTACTTTATTCAAAGTGTTATGTGTTATGTGGTTATTTCTGTTATGGAGGCTAGTTAACTAGAAAATACTTAAAGAAGCTGAGTAATTGTCTAATAGATGTTTTGTTTTAATAGAAAATGCCCCCCCAAACGTCAACCAACACGACAGAGAACCACTGAAGGGACCAACAATAACGACAATGTTGACGGTAACCCCGTTCAACAACTAGTGACACTACTGTCAGGAGCGTTGCAGAATCAACCTCAAAACCATGGTACGACATTTAAGGATTTTAAGGCGGTTGGACCACCTGAATTCCGTGGGTCCATGAATCTAGTCGAAGCACGAACCTGGATTATGGAAATAGAAAAGGTGTTCGATATTGCTAGGGTAGGGGATGACCAAAAGACTGCTTTCGCAACATTCATGTTGAAAGTAGAAGCTAGTTATTGGTGGCAGGCCAATAAAACTCGTGAAGGGACATGAGTGATGACTTGGGATAGGTTCAAGGAGTTGTTCTTCGAAACCTATTTCCTGGAGAGTTCGAAGAGTCGGTTAGAAGTGCAGTTTCTGGAACTAAAACAAGGAACGATGACGATATCTGAGTATGCCGCGAAATTCAACGAATTGGCGAGGTTTGCGCCATATCAGGTTAGCACAGACGAACGTAAGGCGAAGAGATTTGAATAGGGACTGAAGCCCTGGCTGTACAGTAGGGTTTCCCTGTTCCAGTTGAAGACATTTGTAGCAATGATGGAGAAAGCAGTACTCGCTGAAGGTGGAGGTGAGGCAGTAACAAAGTTCAATCAGGAACAAAAGAAGAAGAAGAATGAGAATGAGACTAAGAATGGAGGTGGTAGCAGTGGAAACAATAACAACAACAACAATAACAACATCAGCAACAACAGCTTGAAGAGGAAGTGGAATGGGAACATGGCTACTGGAAACCAGCAGGGTAACCAGCAAAACAAAAAGTTTAAAGCATGTGCGACATGTGGGAGATTTCACAAGGGTGCATGCTTGATGGGGAAATGAGTTTGATACAATTATGGCCAGGAGGGTCACATCGCCCCAAATTGCACTCAACCGAAGAAGAATGCGTGCTTCATGTGCGGATCCAAGGATCATTTTTCTCGTGAATGCCCTAAGAAGAAGGAGGGAGTGACAACCAGAAGCAATGGAGGTAACAATGGAAGTACATGGGCCATTGCAGGACCTGCAGCATCAAACAAACCCACAGCCAGAACCTTCAACATGACTGTACAAGATGTTGTGCAATCAAAAGATGTGGTGTCAGGTATTATCCCAATCAATGATATTAATGCATGTGTATTATTTGATTCGGGTGCTACTTGCTCGTTTATATCTGATGAATTTGCTAAGAGGTTAGAATTGCCTAGAGAAGAACTGAATTTTCCTTTGAACATAGAAATTGCGAATAAGGAAATAATCCCTGCTAGATTCGTATACAAGAACTGTAGGGTGAACATTAAGGAGAATATCTTGTTGGTAGATTGGATTCCGATTAGACTCGGGGAATTGGATGTAATTTTAGGAATGGATTGGCTGTTCAAATATGGAGCGGTAATTGACTGCCAAAAGAAGTATGTAAACCTTATGACTCCGTCAAGGGTAGTATTTTATGGTAGCAAGTCACCTAGACAAATGAAATGTCTGACAATTATGCAGGCCAAGAAATTGTTGAGTCAAGGCTGTGTGGGCTACTTAGCTTACATAGTCGATACTCAGAAGAAGAATGTAAAACTGGATGAAATATCAGTAGTGAGGGAATTCGAAGACGTCTTTCTAGAGGATTTGGCAGGACTTCCGCCTGACAGAGAAAATAAGTTCGTGATCGACTTAGCACCGGGTACAACACCGATATCGAAGGCCCCGTATAGAATGGTTTCGGTAGAAATGAAGGAACTGATGGTACAGTTGCAAGAACTGCTGGACAAGAAATATATTCAACCAAGCGTATCGCCGTGGGGAGCGCCAGTTTTATTCGTGAAGAAGAAGGACAGATCAATGCGTCTTTGCATTGATTACAGGGAGTTAAACAAAGTCACTATTAAGAATAGGTATCCGTTGCCTAGAATAGATGACTTGTTTGATCAATTGAAGGGAGCTAAATATTTTTCAAAAATAGATTTGAGAAGTGGGTATCACCAGTTGAAGGTGAGGAAGGAGGATATACCACGAACGACATTCAGAACTCGGTATGGACATTACGAGTTTCTGGTGATGTCTTTTGGTTTAACCAATGCATCTGCTGCGTTCATGGATTTGATGAACAGGGTGTTTAAACCATTCCTAGACAAGTTTGTAGTGGTATTCATCGACGACATTCTAGTGTTTTCCAAGACTCAAGAAGAACATGTGGAACACTTACGTTTGACATTGGAGACACTAAGAAAGGAAAAGTTGTACGCAAAATTCTCTAAGTGCGAATTTTGGCTCGACCGTGTACAATTTTTGGGTCATGTTATTGAAAAGGATGAGATTTCAGTGGATCCATCAAAAGTGGAAGCTGTAATCAATTGGGAACAACCAAGAACACCGTCAGAAGTGAGGAGTTTCTTGGGACTGGCTGGCTATTATAGAAGATTTATTCAAGATTTTTCTAAGATATCCACTCCGTTAACAAATTTGACAAGGAATGCTGTAAAATTTGTGTGGACGGAGAAATGTGAAGAAAGTTTTCAAGATTTGAAGAAGAAGCTAAGTGTAGCACCTGTGTTGACATTACCAGACAATACAGGAAATTTTGTGGTGTATAGTGGTGCCTCACACAAAGGGTTGGGTTGTGTTCTTATGCAGAATGGCAAAGTTATTGCGTACGCATCAAGACAACTGAAGGATTATGAGAAAGGGTATCCGACTCATGATTTGGACTTGGCTGCAGTTGTATTTGCTCTGAAGATATGGAGACATTATCTTTATGGAGAGAAATGTGAGATCTACACAGACCACAAAAGTCTGAAGTATATTTTCACTCAGAAGGATTTGAGCATGCGTCAAAGAAGGTGGATGGAATTGATAAAGGATTACGATTGTGAGATCTTTTATCATCTGGGCAAAGTGAATGTCGTTGCAGATGCGTTAAGCAGGAAAGGTCGGGAAAAGTTAATGCTGATAACAACTCAGGAAGAGCTCATTTCAGCAATGACAAAACTGGAGTTGGAAATCAAATTTCCAAAAGAATCTGACGAACAACTATTCCAAATAGAAGCTGGTCCAACGTTAGTGGACAAATTGAATAACACTCAGTTACAAGATGAAGAATGTGGAAAGATAAAGGAGAATATGGTTGATGGAAGCGGTACCAAATACAAGGTCGATACCGAAGGGCTATTACGATTCGAGGGAAGAATCTGGGTTCCAGCAACACCAGAGCTGAAAGAAGAAATTTTGACCGAAGCTCATAGCTCCAAATATTCAATTCATCCAGGAAGCACGAAAATGTATCAAGATTTGCGCTGGCATTTTTGGTGGCCGAATATGAAAAGGGACGTTGCAGAATGCGTAGCGAAATAGTTGACATGTCAAAGAGTAAAAGCTGAACATCAAAGACCCAGCGGATTACTCCAACCGTTAGAAATACCGGAATGGAAGTGGGAACACATCACGATGGATTTTGTGGTGGGTCTTCCAACTACTCAGAGAGGATACGATGCGATATGGGTAATAGTGGACAGACTGACAAAATTAGCGCACTTTCTACCAATAAAGATTAGATTCAATCTTGATCAGTTGGCAAGATTGTACATGAAGGAGAACGTTTCGAGGCACGGAGTGCCAGTATCAATTGTGTTCGATAGAGATCGGCGGTTCACATCGAATTTTTGGAAGAGACTACAAGAATGCATGGGAACACAGTTGCGAATGAGTACAGCTTATCATCCACAAACAAATGGCCAAAGCGAAAGAACAATTCAGACATTGGAAGATATGCTGAGAGCATGTGTCATGGACTTTAAAGGAAGCTGGGAAGAACAATTACCGTTGGTGAAATTTGCTTACAACAACAGTTATCACGCGAGCATCGGCATGCCACCTTACGAGGAATTATACGGTAGAAAGTGCAGAACCCCACAATGTTGGGATGAAGTCGGTGAACGTCAACTGCTAGGACCGAAACTAGTGCAACAAACTGCTGATGTTGTCAAACTCATTAGGACAAGATTGGTAGCAGCTCAAGACCAACGGAAGAAGTATGCTGATCAACACAGGAAAGATCGTGCATTTGACATAGGAAGTTATGTATTCCTAAAAGTTTCTCCTTGGAAGGGGAAAATTCGTTTCGGTAAAAAGAAAAAGCTAAGCCCGAGGTTTATTGGACCCTTTGAAGTGCTGCGAAGAGTGGGAGAAGTGTCTTACGAGGTAGCTCTACCTCCAGAGTTGGAAAACATTCATAATGTTTTTCACATTTTGGTGTTACGACCATATAAACCCGACTACAAACATGTGATCGAGTACGAACCGTTGCAGTTCTAGAAAGATTTGTCTTATGAAGAGGTTCCTATCCAGATAGTCGATAGGAAAGAACAAGTGCTCAGGAATAAAGTGATACCGTCTGTGATGGTGATATGGAGGAACCACAACGCTGAGGAAGCTACGTGGGAACTCAAAGAGAAAATATTGAAAGAGTACCCTGAGTTATTTGTTTAATCTGTGTCTTCGATTCTGGGGACATAATCTTTGTAAGTAGGGAAGAATATAACGAATGATTTATTTGAGTTGTGATTTTGAGGACATAATCCTTGTAAGGAGGGAATGATGTAACATTCCAGAATTTTAAAGTGTAATATTAAATATTTATTGATTTTTATAAGTATTTAATGGATATGTTTATTGTTGAATAAATAATTGTTCAATTTGAGGTTATGTGGTGTAGTTATTTGTATGTTGAATAAATAATTAAATATTAAATATTAAATATTTATTTGCAATATTAAATATTTAATGAATTATATAAGTATTTAATGGCAATTTGAGTTGATATGGTTTAGTTAATTATTTGTTGGATAAATAGTTAATGAGCTAAGAAAATTAATTCTTATGAGATTATATAATAATTTAATTTAATAAGTAAGCTAGAGAGCTTATAGTGATTTAAATAAATTATAATATTTTAAATGGAAAATTGTAATTTAAAATATTAGTTGGTTAAATAAAATTATAATTATAAAAGAAATTATAGTTATGTAATATTAAATTATGTGCTAAAGTAATTTAATAGATTAATATTTTAATTGATTTATTAAGGTGACTAATAACCTTGCTATAAAGGAATTATTAAAATAAATTAAAAGAGTTTAATTTAGTTTTGCCAAACATGTCTTAGTGCATAATAAGTCTTTAATCTAATAATGTTTTATCAAACAAGGTATAAGGATTAATCCATTTGTTTTAATTAGGTTTACCAAACAAGGTATAAGGGTTAATGGGTTATTTTATTTTGATTAGCCAAACAAGCCTTATGGCTTTTGATTTTCAAACAAAAATATAACTGATATAATTATATCTATATTTATATTATATCATTAATAGATATTATATCATATACATTATAATTTTTCCTACGTTAGTTAGACTAAAGTTAGGAAGAAGACTCAGTGAAGAAAAGAGAAGAACAAAAAAAATACTGAGAGAAAGTTGAGAGAAACTTATAGAATTGAGAAAAGAATTGGAGAGAAGAAGCTTGAGAATAACTATCATTTTCTTAATCAAAGGTAGGAACTCAATCTCTTTCTTTAAAAGTTTAGTTTTTCTCTTCCCAAAAAGTCTGTGTAAAATATTTGTAAAAGATGAATTGTTGATATGTGTATAGTTTTGTATGATTATTGGTTATAAGGTTGTTTCATGAGTTTATATTTGATTATAGAGAAATTAAGACATGTATGTATGCAATTTGTGAAGAAAAATATATTATAGTGTTTACATGAAATTATATATATGAACATGGCTTAGTTTAAAATAGAAATTAAGGTTTAATTAGTTGATAAATTGATAAATTGTTTATGGAAATTGATAGAGTATATATAATCATAACTATGATGTTTTGAAATTTTTGTTTTTATTGAAAAACAAAATCACAGTGTTGATTTTCATAAAAAAAATGTCAACAATGGAGTTTTTGCCAAAATCGTTGAAATTGGGTGTTGTAACTTTGAGGTTTGTGTTAATTTATGAATAGAAACATGTTAGAAGTCTTCACAATATGTTTATATGTAAATTACATGATAATCAGTCTATTAGATTCGAGCTTTTAGGCCAAATTGGCTTTTTCTTGTACTGTTACCGAAGCTGTCAGTCGATACTGGAGTTTCGCACCGCAGCGCGGCCCAACAGTACGTTAGTGGCGCCGCAGCGCCATCACCACGCCGCAGCGCGGCTTCGTAGTATATTCACCGCATCGCAGCGCCATCACCACGCCGCAGCGCGACCCAAAGTGTAAACTATGGCGCCGGAGTGCGAGTTAGCAGAATGGTCTGATAATGTACTTTTTGTACACTAAATTTTAAGAAACACCATATGATAGTAGTAGGACTGTAAAATATTGATTTTAGTGTTTCTATACTGTGAATAAATATGTTATTAAGGATTAACTTGTGTTATAACTTGGTTATGTGATTAAAAATCCAATTTTAAATGATGAACGTACTTAGTTATGTTTGTAAAGTGGTAATGGCTAACTATGTCATGATGACATATGTTTATAGGATATTGTGATTCGTATTGATTCGGTTTAATCTACGTGCAAGGCAAGTTCTTTAACTCTATTTTTACAATTGAGCAAGTTTTTTAATATATTATCTTGTTAATTCAAGTATTGTTTTCAATTCGATTACAATATAATGATGTAAGTTATTTTGGAGCAAGTTATTCTTGTATTTAACTTGTGGTTTAGCATGCACAACTATATATACTAATGTCGAACATTTCTATCGTTCAAATTGCTATGCATGCTTAGTATTCAATTCTAATTAACCTTGGCTTAGTATTGTTCAAGCAAGGTATGCTATAGTTATTCAAATTGTATGCTATTAGATTATTCCTAAAGCATGACTTTAGTCTACTATGATTGATTCAATCACGATTATTCTATAGTATAGTGTTATTGGTTTTATTCAACTACTCCTTAGTTGATGTTCGTTAAATTCCAAATTTCCTTGAAAGCTTATCCAAACCAAACTTACTTTGGTACGGACTTGTATTCTAAATACTGAGAAGAACAACTCTTTTAATAGAGGTTTACGCTTAGCGTTGAAATGGTTGTGCACAATACATTGTACGAAGGACTGATCCCCTTAAGTACGAGGTCCTTATAGTCTTATGACTATTAAAGTTGGAGTTGAAAGATTACTTGCAACTATGGACGTAGTTCATGGTCTTACGACCCTCAGTGATGTATATTTTCTATATTTTGGGATTTCAATTTTCTGATTATTATTGATAGAGTACTATTCACTTGTGATGAGCCTATTTTGACAGTTCTTATTGTTATACTCCTGTTGATTCCATATTATATCTAGTGAGCAATTGTTTTGCTCACTCTTGCATATTTATAAACTCATTGCAGTTAAAGAAGAGAAGGTAGGTGAACCTTCGTCTACTAAAGGAAAGGGAAAAATGTACAAGTGATGAAGACTTGTAGTTTTATCTTTATCATTATGATAACAGACTTTTAATTATGATGTGATGTAATAGATCTTAAATTCCGCATTTGAATGTTTGTAATTAAAGGTTAGATAACCTAGGATATTTTTATTTAAGTTTAATCCTGTATGGGCAGGTTTTTATTATTCAATTTTATTATGATTGGGTAGTTAGAAATGAATGTTTTGATTAAGTGAACACCAAGTCTTGAGGAAATAAAGTACCAGGATTTGTGGGTGTCACACGTTTATAGTTTCAAATTACTACATCCACAAAATATATATCAAACTAAACCAAACTATCCATAAAATTAAGCAACTACCTAAGTATGTGCAAAAAAGCCTAGGTTCTCCCAAAATACGTACATTCATCCACAACTTCCTGTGTGTGCTTCATCAGAGTTTCATGCATCTCTCCATTCTCTTGTTGTACAACCTCAAATACTTGGCCATGAAGAGATGGAGCTTCTAAAATGGACTCCTGAAAGATATGTAGAACTAATATAAATACATTGTAGAAATTAAAACCTGAGGTTCATGGTGCTATCAAATGTTAAATTTCACTTTTCTCAGTTCTCTTGGATTGGCCTTGTATAATAACAACACATTGATATATTACTTTTTCATCTTGTATCTTTCTACGAGAATAGAAATCTTGGTGTAATTAAAAGTTAATCATCTAAATAATACCTTTATGACTTCGACACTGCCATTATAATCGTGCATGTGTTCCAGATTTAAGGTGGTCTAATGGAGTATGTAGATCATCAATTTCTCTACAAAAAAGATTTAAGGGCCAAATAACATTATAGGAACTAACATACAAGATGGTTGCATTTACAAAAGGATAAACCAAATAAGCTTTAGACATGGAAACTTTACAAGTGAAAAGCATTGTTACCTTCTGAGTTTTGCATTGTTTTCTAAGCAAGAATTTAGGTTACTCCTGCACTCCCCTAACTCATTGAGTGTCTTCTTCAACTGAATCCAAAGAGAAGAAGATGAAAGTGGGAACATCTAAACCATGCTTTAACTGATATGATTCTGTTTCTATTCAAAGTTCATACATGTGGCAAACATAAAAAGCAGCATGATAGTTTATGATATGCATCTGGGAATCTCCTGCTGGTTATTAAAATGAACAAAAAGTAGTGCAACTAACCTTCCACCAAGGGCAACAACCATCTGATTCTCCAGGTAGCTTCTGCTATAAAGTCCGGATTCGAGCCCCTCTTCACTTGGAGCAAAAAAGGTAAGGCCACCCGCTTGGGCACGGGGAATGATGGATATCTTGGCTACTGGATCATATTCAAGCATAAGTGCGCCAACTAAAGCATGCCCAACCTCTGCACGTGGAGGTAAACATGCACAAGTATAGCTAAGAAGACAACGAGAACATGTATCAGGAAGAGAAACCTTCTTAAAATGATGCATTTTACAAACCATGATAAGCAACCAATTTCTTTTTATCTTCTAAGACAACAACATTTTTCTTCTCTGGCCCATCAATTATCCTATCAAGAGCATTGGCTATCTCATCTTTACTAATTTCTTTGAGGTCGCGTCTGGCTGCAAGAATGGCTGCTTCATTCATTAGGTTCTGCAAATCAGCTCCGGTGAAGCTTGGTGTTCTCCTTGCAATCTTTTCAAAAGCCACATCCTTTGCAAGTGCCTTTCCTCTAAAGTGAACCTATGATAACAAAAGAATGGCTAAATAAAAATGGAAAAAGAAGTGAACATAAGCACACTAAGTTATCACATTGGCATATATTAATGCTCTTCATAGGAGTCGATATATGCAGAAGCAAGGCCGAGCTTAGATAGACACAGGAATATCAATGGCAAAGTTACTTTCTGGTCAGACTCATACATTTAGCATCACATAGATGCCATATAATAATAAAAAAAGTTATAGCTTAAGCAGCATTTAAACTCCCAATACAGTTGACAAGTGATCATGTCATGTTGCATACTTTAGAGTCAACCATCTGACTTAAACATTATTACCACCAGCCAAAAGAAGTTCCTAGATCATAGAAGAACACCAATAATTGGGAATCAAACATAAGCAGAAACTTAATCATTCTTGAATAATTAACTAAGTTTTAAAATCTAAAAATCATTCCATCTTCTCTTTGTTTGCTTTGTAATAAATAATTTATTTTGCAGTGCAGGGATCACATCCAAGACATAAGAGAAACAGATGTTATTAGTAATAATCAGCTGCATATCATTCTCTTTAGATCATGGATAGAAGCAGTAAAGTAAAAAGAAGACAGAAAAAGAAAATCAAAATTATAGCATATGCCTGTGGAGGCTTCAGGTATGAATAATCTCCTCTTCCCATATCTTATAAGTTCTCATACTTAGCACGATTAGAATGATAAGTTCTCATCCCCACCTACGGGATTTTGTCGTCCCTCTCAAACACACTATAAGGACTACAGCCCTCTAAACAAGGAACTCTTGATATATTTCCCCAATTATTGTAAAAGTCGATGACAAAATAAATGATAAAGCATAATATAAAGGGAAATGTAAAGCATCAAGAAGCACCAAGGTTTATAGACAACAGATAAAAGCAAAAACCTTATCAGCCTCCAATGAGACTCCCACTATGCGGTTGATATATGATAGTGGCACCTCCATATGGTATGGTGATAGGTCGGGATAAACACATGATTTTCCATCAGGGTTAATAACTTAAACTGGTTCCACCTCAAACTTTTGTTCACAATACACAGAAAACATGGTCACCTGTAGAAGCAAAGATAAACATACAAACATTATCTAGCAGTTTGTAAAGGCTATATAAATAACTAATATAATGCAATAGAATTCTTAAAAGCTTACCATTGTGTTCAAAACAATTTTGGCCTTTGTCAAATCAGTGGCTGTGCATTCAATGAACACATTCTTCGTCTTTAAAGTAATGGCTGAATGTGAACCATTAATAATTGGTGGCAAAGACAAAATAGTTCTGTAACTACAGATAATATGCAAGGGAGCTGCAAAAAATTTAAATTTAAGTACAAACATAATCCATTTAATAAAAAAACATCTTGAGCAAACCGAAATAATCAGCTATGCCTGAAGCTCAGTCTCAATCTGTGCAAACCGATCGAGCAACGAGTTGTGCCTGAAGCTCAATCTCAATCTGCTGCAACTCTTCCCTATATTGCAAAACGAGTGCACAGTTGGCCTCAGAGGCTCAATATGGCATGAATCAGGGCTCCTTGGCTCAGTTTGTTACAAAACGTTTCACAAAAACTAAAGAACAGTTTTTTAATGGAAAAAAAATGCTCAATCATCTATAAAGCAAGACCAGTTCCCCCATAGAAGATATGTCATAAGTTCTTACATCAGGGTCTGGATGTAAAGTAATTTGTGCATAAACCTCATCTGTGTCTTGTTCAGCCTATACAAAATAAAGCAATTTTTGCCTAATTAACCACCATATAATTTAGGTAAGTACTTTGTTAAGTTGAAGACTAAACAACAATGAAAGAGAAACACTTTAATTTTAAGAGCTTTGGTATACATATAGTAGGAGTAATAAATGGATATTTTTTTAACATATTAACATACATAAAATCAAAAAAAAAAGAAGAAGAAAGAATTACATAACACCAGTCTTTCTCAACAAGTAAAGTAGAACTGAGAAGGATCATACCAACAACTGAATGTGCAGAACACGACAAAGGATTTTTGATGGAAGGTTGAAGAGTGGAATTCTCTGGTTCAGTTCTTGATTTGTTGAAGTCTCCAACTAATAGTCAACGGATACAAAATCAAAAGAAAAAAGCCTAGTAAAATTTCCAAATCCCCTTAATATAGAAAAACCTCCAAACCCCATAATTAATAAGCAAAATTTCCCCACAAAAAAAAATAAAAAAAGTGATTTCCAAATAAAGATCTGAATTGGGTGCTTACTTGTTCCATGTGTCCCTGTGGAAAATAGAAAACTCTCTCTCCAGTAGTTGGAACATCTACCAGTGGACCCGCACATGCCTTCCAAAGCTCCATATACAGATCTTCCTTTCCACCACTATTACCTATAAATACAAAACATCACACAAAAATTTAATTCCTAATAACAAAAAATAAAGAAAAAAATCCATAGAATTAAACTGGTCATTTCAATTGACCTTCAGCTCCGAAATTGGGCCACCACTATGCCATAACTATTTCTAAGGTTAGAGGGAGTCAAGAGGGAGGAGAATGAGATGTGCTGCATATTTGAGTGAGAGAGTTGAGCTGCAGATCTTGAGCCATAGATCTATAAGGAGTTAGAGGGAGTCATAGTAAAATCTAGAAGTGGTTAAGAGAGAGGTTTTTCTTCTTATTTCTACACAGCTGGTGAAATGAGAGAGACAGAGTTGGGTAGAGACAACATGCGGGAAAGTACTAAAAGGAAAAGAAAGTAGATCTAAAGTTCTTTTAATTTCAAATTTGAAGTTCCGAAAAAATGTTATCTATTTAAAACCAAAGATTGCCCTTATAAATACATAACATTTTTTCATATGTATCTACAACGTTTTGTTAAAAAACGTTGTGAAAAAAAACCACAACGTTTTTTATAAAAACGTCATCTTTTAAGTGTTATCTTTTTATGGTTTTATAATAGTGTGAAATCTCCTTCAAAGTTTTCCTCCAATGCTCTTGCTCAAAAATCTATTTTCAATTATGTTAATTGCTTGTATGATATTTCAATCTTTGTTGTTCGTTTTTAATTATAAGCCAAGACACGCATTTTGACTCTAATTCCATGTATAATAGAGTTCTAAGCCATTCCACTCACTAACATCCACGTTGTTGCAACAGTTCAAACCAAGAAGGAGCTGATATCCCGTACCCCCACCCCGGCGGGGGGTTTTACTTAGTAAATGCCCGCCCCGACGGGCCTGTCCTCTATTAATTTTCTAGCACCCCCCACCCCGGCGGGGGTTTTATATATAGAAAGCCTGCCCCAGCGGGCTACCTTTCTGTTATTTGTCCACTTTAGCTCCTGAACTTACCAAATTTCTCCATAATTCCACCCTTTAAGTTCGATTGCGCTCCACCACACCTAAACACAAAACAACACTAAACAAGTAAAAATGAAACATAAAAACAAAGAATTAACACAGTTTAATCTCGAATTAGAAGCCGATTCGTGGGTATAAAACCCACTTATCAGTAACGTTGGAAGCTCCTGCCCTATGGTATCAATGCGAGCCAACAGATCCACAGCCAACTGCATGGTGACACTATGCTCATCAATATATGTGCTCATCTCTGCAATGATACCAGTAGTGTAAGACCTCAATGCACTGGTATCTGTAATAGAGGCATCTCGGGCAGATATAGTGCCATCTCGCTCAACAACCACTGAATCTCTGGATGATCTAATGTAACGCCCCGAAATCCGATCTATTTTCACACCCGGATTTTGTACGTCACGGTCCCACTTCTTACCAAACATACATCATTATATAGTTAAATATAACTACATACATTCTTAAATCCCAAGTTCTAAAAACCTTATAACCTCTTTCATTACAAATAATGATAAATACATTATTCATTTCATCTTACAAGAGTGACTTTTATCCGCCACCAAGGATACATAACAGTTCATTAAACTAGTCTATAGTTCAATTTCTTCTTTCTACATTACAAGTCTTCATTTGATCTTCTCGCTCATTCACATTCTGAATGGCACTTCATCTGGATACCGTCAGCTTGATCTTTACGGGATCCTTAAGTTCTTCTAACATCGTTCGCTGAAAATGTTTTTCATTTAAAGCAAATGTGAGTATTCAATTGCTCAGCAAGTCATAGCAGTTGAACAAACAACTTCAAGAGTTTAAACATTTCTTCAGAACTTCGATAACCGAACAAAGGTTATGAAGCAGTTTGAATAATAGGAATAATTCTGAGTCCTATCATTTTAAAATATTATTCACATTCACTTTGAAATACTTCATTCTTCTACCTTTTTCAAACACATCATGTCTGGCTAGAATCATTAGCACAGACTTAACAATAACGGTTCATGTATAAATAGAACGTACTTGTATTGAACAGCTCAATCACAGAACAATTCATCTCATAGAAACACTAAAGTGTTCAAATTATGGCACAAGGCCTCATACATACTACCACCTTAAATATATCTCGCACATATGCACATAGACAAGACTTCTCAAGTTCAACATCTGAGAAGTTTAAGAAACTAGCATTCATTTAAAATATGAATGAAGTTAGGAAACTTGCATTATGCACAGCTACAACTTACGCTGAACTGCTCATTCCAATCCCTATAAACCACATAAGGAAGTAACACGTACACTAATTAGTCATATACTTGACTTACGCATGGGTTTACTTAACTTTACTTCTTAGGGTTTGCGTTCTTGCAACCTAAGTTTACGCGACCAACTTTCATTACCGGTTTACGGCTTCATGACATACGGAGATGTTTTACTTAAAACATTCATCATCTTTGATGATTTGCATTCTTATCTTCTTCTTATAACTTCTCTAGGACTCAACACACATCGCGTCTCTGCTAGTAGTCCATATGGTACTCTGAGTGGTTCCCCACAAACAACCAACAAACTAGTTCCCGTCTCATCTACACTACCATCACAGTGAGTTAGATCGGTTGCCAGTTTTGTATATACCTCTGCTCTCTGAAGGAATTATTTAGCCCAGCTCCCATATGTCAACCATCAAAGGTTACGATTGTACCACAACCTAACTTATCTTAACTTATCAGAACCATTAAACTATAACGTTCGTTAAGTCAATTTCTTATTCCTTATAGCTTTCTGGCAACTAAATGCCATACCTCAGGATTCATTCTTTATCATCCAAGTCGTACAGTCTTTTGTATACTCAGAGCGATCATTCAAGTTAATCATTAACTCGACTTTGTTACGTTAACGTCATTGTCTTTAATTCAGTTCTTTACCATTCATGGTTTAATCATTGATCTTTATTATTTTAAGGTCAAACCATACACGAGGTGTAGGTTATATCTGTTTAGTATTTGCGTACACTCAACCTTCACATCGACTAAAGTGTTTAACGCTTACATTTTATTTTAACATTCTCCATCTGACCCACATTCGGCAATCGCTAATCTTATTACCGTTCATTACGGCTTCCTTGATAATTCATATCTTATTTACTTTCGTTATCCATTACATGAACCTCATGTTCATTACTCTTTCTTAATGTCGAAGCCATACCGTTCATTGTATGCTAAGACCGTTCGCAACTTCGTTACATTCACAGCGTTTATACGCTTTACATTTATCTCTCATTACCACGACATAACATCGAAATGTTATTCATTTCCCTCATCACTCAACGTCTAAGGAATCAAAACCATAGCAATCCCCCACGTTCGTTTATCGCGACTACGGTCCCTGGACATCGGTTTTGTAACCCGCGTTTACATTCTTTATCTTTTAATCTCATTTAATCTTTCCGTTCAACCTTCATTTAAGGTTTAATTCATTTGTTTAAGTGTAATATTTAATTAACTACACGTTCATTAGCTTTCGTTACACTTCCCCCCGAATTTGAGCAGCTAAAAGCTCATCATTGGGGCCTTGCCTTGCACCGGCGCTGCGACCTCGGTTCCCTTCCTCCTTCTCGGACTGCGGCGCAAGCCTACGTTGCCCTCTTTATCGGTCTGGCGCTGCGGCGCCAAACTCTTCATTTCCTCTCACGCTATGGCTCGAGTTAGCAGTGCACAACATCCTGGCCTGGCACTGCGGCGCCGCCTCCCGAGGCATAGCTAGCACTGCGTCGCCGAGCCTAAATCCTAGAAAAATTTCTAAGTCATGCATTAATTTTGATACGCTTACTTTACGTTCTCGTATCTTCTTCGTTATAACTCATAACGAGGTCATTCCAAAGTCATTCTCTTCCTTATCTTACGTACTTCCATACCCCTCAGACAGGACTTCGTTCTGAATCCGTTAACGTGTTATTCTATTGGCTTGATCTTCATCCTTCATTCACTTTTTACGTTATTAACATTTTTCGTCCGTTCTTCCGTAATTCGGTCATCCGAACTCGGAACTCGTTCGTTCTTGAGTTCATGACTCACATTTTCTATGTTCTCTTACTTTCCTATGAAACCACACACATTCGGGTTCATTTACTAACTTTCCAATTCTCGTTCGTCTTTTACAAAATTTTTGCCATAACTTCGTTATAGCTCAATTTTAATCCATTCTTCATGAACGTTTCTATCGTTCTTAACCAAACATTAAGCATCTAACTTATACGTGATCATTTTAAACTTGTCCATCAACAATAATTATACTACGATGGTTTTAAATTTGTCCATCAACAACGTTCTTCGTGTGTTCTTCATTCGTTCTTCATTTTTAATCGATATTTTGATTACATTTTTACTTTTTATTGAAATTTGATGTTATAAAACACCATTCCTTACTTCTTACATTGAATCGTTCATATGATTCATTCGGATCGCTCAAATTCATTACAAATCTTATACTTCCTTAAGAAATTTATTTACTAAACTTCTAATTCTTATTTCATCTTTTTCTCATGATTTTAACCATATTAAATCATTACTAACATCTTTTACTTCAAATTCTCAATAAGTTATGTTTTAAACATATAAAACTTAAAGAAAGTTATATAAGAGACTAGGGTTTCGGATTACCTTTCTCCTTTAATCTCCTTCCATCGGACAAAGTTTGCTCACGAGCAACTTTTCCTCCTTTCCTTTTCTTTCTCCCATCCGAACTCTCTCTCTCTCTCTCTCTCTCTCTCTCTCATGTTGTAGGATTTTCAAAATCCCATTTAAATGAAATTAGCTTCCTATTTATAGATTTTCTAAACTAGGGGCAAAATAATCATTTCGCCCTCTGGTTACTATTCACACCTCATTACTATTCCACCTCCTTACTATTCATGAAACTTCCCTTGGAAGTTTCATGGTTCCGTCTTTCGGGTTTCGTCTGACAATTTTAAAAATTGTGATTCTTAGAATCCAAATATTTTTGGATATTTCGTCTTTCCTTTACCGATTAACTTTTACGTATTCTTTGGTTCTCTAAAAAACTAAAAAATATTTTTTGGCGTTAAGCATTTTCCTTCACATTTTCCCCTAACGTAGTTAAACGAGTGAAAAGTACATAACAGTACTTTTCGTCATTTTTATTTCGTTCAATTTCTACACGTTTTTCGAGAAAACTTTTATCGGCTTACTTAACTTTTCACGATATATTATCGTCAAATCTTTGAACGGAATGTCATTTTGACATACCGAACTCTCATAAAGGCTTAGGTTATTCAAACCCTAATCGTTAGGGTTTCGTCGGGTGAATAGTACTTATTTCGTCTTTTTGCCTGAAAATATTTTTGTTCCTGGAAAAAATTTATTTTCGTCTTGAAAATTCTTATTCGTTCAATCTAGCGCATAGCCAGAATCCTCCTGACTTATAATCATCCTAGGTTATAGAACGATTAATAAAAACATAATAGTATTAATAAAAAATCATTTTATTAATAACTAATTCTTTAAACTTAAATTCTGGACAATCCGAATTTCTGGGTTGTTACATCTAGCCTCATCCCGCTCAGCCACAATAGTGTCTCTATAAGCTAAGGTATCATCTCTCTCTACTAGAGCGACATCTCTCCCAGAAAGAGCGGTCAACATCAAGGCCCTAGCCTGATCTCTCTCAAATGTCATCAGATGCAAACTCTGCTCTAAATACTCTGCCAAATGCGGGGTCATAGTAGCAGTCAAACTGGGAGAATCAACAAGAGCTACTGTTAACGCAGCCAATAGCTCCTCCTTAGTGGGAGAATCAGCGTCCTCCATTATGACGCCCCCAAAATTAGGTATACATCACCCATCTTGGGTCGTCAGATACATAGTACAGAATACAAATACAACTTACTAATACAAATGTCGTGTACAATACGACAAAATATAAACTGTGAGTTTGAATACAAATATTATCTTCTAGAGAGTATTCATACTCAAAAGGAGTCCTCATTACATTTATTAACACACTATTACATAGAATAGTGAGGACTACTAACTAATACTATCCTTTGAACCATCACTCCGTTCCCCGACTTGCCCCAGCTACGTTCTCATTTCCTAAAGAGAACAGTGAAAGAAAAGGTGAGCTCAACTAGCCCAGTAAGAAATATTATGACTAAGATAATGCAGAATAAATTATCATTAGCCTTCAACAATGTTAAACTGATAAAATATAATAGACATCAAGTTTAACTGCAGCGGAACAAGCAATCCATTAAAAGAGTCAAGTAGAAAATAAACTCTACTATCTTTTATGATTTAAAAAGTTTTTCAACACTGTGATCGCTGAGACTCAGCTTAATAAAATAATCCACATCATCGAATCACCCCTGCACTACGGCCAAGGATATTCGTGTATTCATTAATGGTCATGATCATGCCAACAATTGTCCATCAATGCACTGCGGGGCAATGAGGACTTTTACCACATCATTTGTAACATTACGGTCATGATTATACCGAATAATCCCTTGTCATAATCATACCAAGTCCATCTATGCACTACATGCCACAGATGACTTTCAACATTTTATAAACATGAGGATGATGACAATGATATAAGAATTTAATAAAACAAGTTCAAGAATTAATTTATCCAAGAATTAACAACGTCCAAATTGTCAACATGATACTGCTTTGTGGAGTAAAATTCAAGAATACTTAGAAGAATATTTTCATGAAAAGATACTAGATGAAACGCAATTATCAAGGATATTCCACAAATTTCATGGAGTATAGAAGTCAAAACTTAACCAACTGAGTATAATAAAGAATGGAATAACAAAAGAAATCACCATGCATGCGATAGACCGCACAGACATGTTATTCCAACAGAATAATAAATAATGGAACCAGGTCCGGCGTAAACGCACAGACAGGATATTCCGACAGAATAATAAATAATGGAACCAGGTCCGGTGTAAAATACACAGACAGGATGTTCCAACAGAATAATAACAAGACGGAACCAGGTCCGGTGTAAAACACACAGACAGGATGTTCCAACAGAATAATAATAAAAACGGAACCAGGTCCGGTGTAAAACACACAGACAGGATGTTCCAACAGAATAATAATAAAAACGGAACCAGGTCCGGTGTAAAACACACAGACAGGATGTTCCAACAGAATAATAGAAGAATGTCACCAAGTATAGGGTAGATCCGCGTATACAGGTTATTCCAACAGAATAATAAGAAATGGAATAACAACAGTTCTCTTCATGAATAAGAAAGAATAACACCCTTACCGTTTTAAAGACGAGCTGAAATAAGGAAGTAGTTAAGTAGCAGAATACTCTTCTTCTCTCTCTCTATAGTTTCTCTCTATAGTTTCTCTCTCTAGAGTTCAGTGAATTCGTAAGAAATAATGAAGGAATGAACTGCTATTTATAGAAAAATAGAATGCATAGTAACTAATCATTGAACGGTCCAGATTGATTACTTTAATCTGACGGTCCATATTTAAAGAAAATTTTTTTAAATAAAATATAATATATTCTATTTATAGAATAACTTTAATAAAGTATTCTGTTTTATATAAAAAGATGTTTCTGTTTTATTACGTTAATAATACGAATAAAACAAAACGTCATTATCGCTAAATAATTCATATTATTAACTGACAATAATTGAATCAAACTGAGTGACTTCTCACATAAGCATTAATAATCAATACCATGTGCTACTATGCAACCACACGTATTATTGTACTTTTACTACCGCGTAGTTCAACAGTAACAATGGTAAAATTTCCGCCATTATTTTTAAGAAAATATTTTTGTCGTTTTCTCAATCCGATAATAATTCCATTGTGGGGTCCACCAATAATTGTGTCGTTGTACGAATATTCCCTGTTAAAACGAATATTCCCCGACCAATCGAATATTATATAACAACTTGCGTACTTTGCAAAATTTATAAATATTACCCACAACTATAACATTATATCAAATTAACTCCATAATATTCAAAAATGATATTTATAGAAAATTCATCTTTATTTATAAAAGTTGGGGTCTTACATCCATGGGCTCCCCACTGTCAGAATTAATCCCCGGCTAGATGGATACAACCCCAGCCGATGTAATCTCTGCCTCCATCCATGCAGAGTACTCTGTAGAACGACCCGAATGGCTAATGGAAAACTCAGCCCTCTCACGCTGAGCCCAACAGGCATACACCCTGGAACTATTATATACTGATAAATACCGATAAGACAAATGTTGACCCAATGCCCCCATCAAAAGGATGAACATCCTGAAACTATTTGAACTGTGCCATCACAACCAGTGGGTGATACGTGGTCATGCCCCTCAAACTAGACAAAGGGAGATAATCCATGCCCAGTGCATAAGTAATGAAGCTGTAGGGAGAACTTAGCCCTGAACACAGAAAAATGTCAAATGGATCCTCGATCCCTGCCAAGGGAACCGACCAAGAAGTAGCGTATATACACTCTGCTGGCTGAAAGGAGTATGACATGGCTATCTCATGGGAAAAACAATAACCATGGCATCGGAAGGTGCCAATCGGTCTCAGATGTGACATAAATCACATATACAGTAAGACCGAGCTGCCTGTAAATACCCCTATAGGATGGTTATGGTAGTACATGGCTGACCTCAATGTTTCTGCCATAATTATCGGTACAATGGTATGTCCCTCCCTGAGAGCCCGTACTGCCATAACTACAACAATGTCTAAATGATCCATGTACAATGGCATGTACAGATAGGCCACTACACACATCATGTGTTTATCTACTTTGGCAGCACCCCACTCATCCTTCGACGTGGTGAAATCCCTGAGGTACTGCGCATAGCTGTCCAATGAGCCAAATCTGTCTATCAGAAAATGCTAGGACACTACATGCCTAGATGTGATCTCATCCTGGGCTACTCTACGCCTCAACCTGGTGAGGGTCATAAACTGTCGTCTCATATCCCTGATAGCCATCTGAGCGCAAGGCATGTCCAGTGGCGAAGCTGTCAAACGCTCATACTCCTCTAAGGTGTGAGTCAACTCCGGGGTCTCAAATCGAAAAGCATGCCTCTCTGGTACCCAGTGCTCCAACATGCCCTCAACAAAACCCATAGGAACCTGGAACATCAGGAGGGTTATAGAGCGATGCAACAGCTGCTCTACAGCCACCCGATCTGGAGGTGGTAAACTATCATACCATGATCTCAAACATGAGGCTACCAATACTGGTGGGGTGTGATCAATGCGGCTAACTGTCGAGGAAGACATATATGTGGGCTGTATCATAAGACCATCCAGGGGTCAATGATGAATATCTCTGGACATACATATCCATAACATAATACATGTATGATAAATAATAGATGGCAATATAATGTAGGGAATGGAAAATAGTATATATACATTCATAAGTACATCATCATCTAATACATCACCTCTATATAGTTGGAAAATATAAGGAAATGGGGCATAGATGCCCAACAACTAACAGGGGCTTATCAAAAGATATAACGAGAATGGGGCACTGTTGGCTAAAATCTATATACGCTCACACACAAGTGTACGTGGTCAACAAGTAATATAATGATAAGTCAAGTATCGTTCTCATAAAGACTAGTATGAAATTAATCCTAATAATTACCAGCTTTATATTAATCCCAATTTTATTAAACTATCCAATTCGTTGATTATAACTATTAACAACTAAGAACATAAAAGTACTAAGCAATTAACAAACTCAAAAACTGTAATTACAAGCAAATAATGGAGAATTAGGCTTACGACTTCACTTTAAGTATCATTGTAATTACTACACCCTATTCAAGTTTAATTCACTATCCCAGTTTATTAATCAAGAACACTTAAGTAGAACTAGCCATCTCTCGTTGCACTAATAACATATTAACTTAAATCCATAAATTAGATAGAATTAAGCTGTGAGAGCCCCAAATTCGGGTCCCGAATCACCGCGAATCTGGTACAATCATTCTATAACTACTGCGAAAGATATAAACATAAATTGTTTATACATTACATTTACACACTGTTCCCCAAGGTCGAGTAACCTTAACTTATACACAATTCATAAACTATCTAACATATAATGTTATTATCATACATAACTGTTATAATTAAGCTGCACATAAAATCCCAAGTTGAACATGGCTTTATCATTTCCTGTATCCGAATGTATTCGTCTTAATTTGCAATGTTAATCATGATATAGCAAGGGTGAGCAATAAGTTTGCCTAACAAGTTTAAGTTCAATAAATTAAAGATATATCATGATTGAAAGAATTGAACAAAAGTTGGCTATAGTTCTATAATATAATTGTGAACTAACATGAACAAATTTTATATAGCTGAACGAACATTGAACATGAACATATATATCTGGACCGAATGATAATGAAGGTGATCAGCCTTTCATATCTGATGAATACATGCAGTATGCACAGAGTGCGATTTAATAATTCTTAGGCATGACAATCCGCAATGATTAATCACAAGTATATTTGAATAAACAACTCAAAGTTGAGTTAAGAAAAACTTGCATGTTCCGATGTTTACCGTTACGCATTCTATTTAGCTTTGACTGAAAACCTAATATAAATAATATCGATCTACAAATTAGAATAATATCATCAGAGTATTTAAAATAACCTAAACACATTAACACATAACCCTACCAGTCTATAACACACATAAAACTTAATCTCAAGCCAAACCTTTACAGTCTGAGTCGCGTTCGGTACAATTCTGACATCCCGATTGCCTAATCGGACCAATATCGAGTTTAAGTTCAATTAAACTCTGCCTAAACACTTAACAAATAATTTTTAGATAATAATTATCATTTATCATGAATTTTCAATCATTAATATCATATTTATCTAAATTAAATACCACTTAATTCTATTATCATTAATATTTATTTAATATCAAATATTAATGAAAATCATAACATAATATTATAATATATTTATAATATATCAAAGTATTTTTAATACCTTAAAATCATAATTATATGATTTTTAAACAATTAAATTCATTATCTGATAATTGTTATTAATATTAAAATATTGATATTTTCATGACAAAATATCAAAAGTTATATTTTATAACTTAAAATATTTTTATAACACTTAAATTATTTTTATATGATTTTTAAATCATTAATTCTATTTTTTCATAATTTATTTAATACATTTATTAAATAAACTAATTATCATTAATATTAATTAATTAATGAAATTCATCACAAAATATCAAAAGTCATTAAAAATAACTTAAAATATTTTCTTATACCATAATATAAGTTTTCATAATTTTTCAAGTATTAAAATCATTTTTAAATAATTTGTTTAATTTTATAATTAAATACCATTAATATTCCAAAAATATTAAATATTTATAAAATATATTGTAAATAATTAAAAACCCATTTTTGGACTTTAAAATAATTTTTAGTAATTTATTATGAATTTTTAATAAATAAAAACCATTTAATACTAATTATTTAATAAAAATAATTAATTTCTGAAATTAAATGTCGCTAAAGGGCCCTATAGCGACGAAACTGTCGCTATAGGTGTTCTTGAGCTGTTCTTCATCAAACCCAGAATTTCATGTCAGTGGACAATGTGCCACGTTTGCCCGGTTCTAATTTATGGATCTTGATACTATCTGGTCTTGTAATGATGCTAAAGCTGTAGTATTTATGTAATATTACAACCTCAAACAAATTTCAGAGCCAAAACACTACACATCAGTGAGATCTTGGCCACCAAAAATCATGTCAGAGGTTGTTCTTCATTTCTGGGAAAACCCAGAAATGAAGAACAGTACGAGGGTGCAACTTTGGATCATTATGACATACATCCTGAGCTTTATTTGTGTGATATGAAGGTTCACATAAGTAGTTTAGATGTTAGTGTATATTATCATAACACTAAATCAACTTAAACACGTCACCAAAAGAAAATCTGAGCCGGTCAAAGTAGTGTCAAAGAAACTGCCTTTGAAGATTTTGGGTTGCCCAGAATCTTCATCCGGCAAGTTGGTCAACGGTTCTTTGACCACGATTTTCTATGATTCTGTGCACGATCTACTTGTTCTAAAGGCTTTAGTGTGTAGTTCACATGCCATTCTACAATATAAAAACAACGCATTGACCAAACTATCAAAGAGCAACAAGATCGAAGGCCTGCAAAACACTCTCAGACAAAAATCTGGGTTCTGGGTTGCCCAGAAACCCTTTTTCGTGATCGGTCAACGCTGTTTGACTGATCATATCTTACGATCTAGACATGATTTGACACTGTTTCCAGTTACAGAACACAGTATACATGGCATAGAACAGATCCATAACATAAAACACACATAACACCTAACACACATTGATCTAGCAGCCCTGACATTTGCTTGTCAGACAACTTTTGAAAGTTCAAGAACAGTTTCTAAAAACTTGATTTTCGTGCCTCTAGATGTTATAGATCTATGATCTAACAACCCAGATCACTCAAAGACACCCTAATACACAACTTTTACCAACAAATTACAACATATAACATAAGATCATATGATTTCGAAAATTTAGGGTTTATACCTCTTTTACACTTTGATTCTTGATTCTGACCTTTGATCCTGATCTTGGAAAGTTAAAAGATGATATTAGCTTAACGCTTGACTCTCTTTCACTCCAATTCTCGAAATTTTAGAGAGAGAATGGACTAGGCAATAATGAGAAAATAAGGTAAGCTTTTTCTTACTTTTAATCGCTTAGACTTTTAATCCATGGCCACAATTGATACTAGGTGGCAAGGAAATTTGATATTGGTGAGATATAGTCACATGAGAGATTTAGAGTTGGTGAAATATAGCAAGATCTACACTCCAACCTAATAAAGAATTGAAAAAGGGAAAAATGGTCATTTGATTTATAAATTTAATGGCAAATTGGTCCTTTGATGTAACCCTTAGGGTTTGACCCTTAGGGTTTATCCCTTAGGGTTAAAACCTAAGGATATAAAAATTTAATTTTTCTAGGATTTCCAAAATTAGGTTTTCAAAATAGAAAATAATATTTCTAAATTATAATTAGGATTCTATAATTATATTAAGATTTCCTAATCATAAATTCAATCTTGTTAATTAGGATTTATATTTCCTTAATTAAATTAAAATTACCTAATTACCAATTAGGGTTTCAAATTTACAACTTAAGGTTTCTAATAATTAGGGTTTTTAATTATTAGAATTCTAATTAATCATTACGGTTATCCCTAATTAGATTTGTAATTAATACCCAAAAGCCTTATACATAACATTTAACTTCCCAAATTAGGGTTTTTGAACTTTGAATTAGGGTTTCAAATACCCAGAACTGAAATTAGGGTTTCTAGAACCGGTTTTAGGATTTCTTATAAATTGTAAGAATTTTCTAACTGAACGTTGGCGTTCTTAAGATAACAATAGGGTTTGCCACTGATATAGGTTATCTGGTCAACCCTTGACCCTTAACCACATACTATATACATATACAACCATATGCGCAGAATGTATACACATATATCCTTAATCCTGAATAATTCACCACAAAAATTTTAAATTCACAAAATTCCTTCCCGAAAATCTCAAATTCATTCACTTATTTTCTATATAGGTTTATTATTTAACCTTTAATCCATCATTTAAGATTTAAATAATTTTCATTATTCTTGGGTTGTCCATTCACCCCTTCTTCTAAAAATTTCATCCCCGAAATTTACCTTACACAATGCACCATACACCATTCGTACACAGCATCACATGCTACCCAATACATTCCTCACAAGAGTAAAATTTTTTAAATATTGCTGAGGAGTTATATAGATTATTGTCTATCATTTTTGCAAAGGTTTTATGAAAATTCATCCGCAAACTGCACTGGTCTTATGAACTTAGTGGGTGATCAGCTCATTCCGCCTTGTACTGGCCCAGTAATGCTGGTTTGATCTGTTTCTCACCTTTGCCATAGGCACAAAATTGTTACCTCAATTTTATCATAGAATTCCATACCAAAACAATTTTATTTGGGAAAGTTTTCAAAGAACGCTTTGAATTTTCATAAACGTTGGTCTAGCCGAATCAAATAGCATAAACTCATATCAATAATTCAATTCAATCGAAATATTTAGGTATAGCCAAACCCCGTTGGTAAATTAAAATTGTAAAATTAATTTGAAAAAATGACGTCATGATGTCGTACTGTATTAACAACCCGTTTGAGGATGCCGTCATCGAGTGACTTTGTCATAACACATCATACAATAGTTGAATAACGATTTTAAATCAAATTCAACACTAAGTATTCCTGTATTACAACTCCATCAACTTTTTATCATCTCTGCACCAGGTTACATGGTACATAAGTGATAAATAAAAATATATTTTGATATTTCAAATCATTATCGTCTAGCTGAAATAAGTAGCATAGACTATTCTTTAAACCGTTCAAAAAACATTATAAATCAGTTTTATCATCTCAACAGGTAACGAGGTGTAAATTGCCCGAAGTCCATGCATACACAAGGGTCGCCAAAAGTTGACAATAAAAATTAATTTTCAAAAAGCACATAGTGCATTTTTAGCTTGATGTCAAAAATTTCGAAGTCTAGCATAGCTAGGAGATTTGGAAAAACCTATGTCTCCACTAATAATCAATT
This sequence comes from Panax notoginseng, assembly GCA_016801055.1. NCBI lineage: Eukaryota > Viridiplantae > Streptophyta > Magnoliopsida > Apiales > Araliaceae > Panax > Panax notoginseng. The sequence goes on from CM029020.1 coordinate 153,551,354, forward strand.
GCTTAATCAATCTATCTACTCCTATTATCCTCAATTTTTCATTCACACAAAACTATACCCAGTTCATCAAACTCGTACTTAATCCTATATTCTCTACCTATACCCTATCTATCTGTTATATACATGAGAAAAGAACCACCTTCTCAATAGGTCTATTGAAAATAGCGCAATACAACCTAATCTTAACTCCCTTCTCAATACGAATTTCATTTAATTCATATTCATAATCCTTTCCTGAATCTGTACCGATTCATAGTACAACTGACACACAGCAATCTTGTTGTAAACTTTCAAATCATTAGATTGATTCTTTTCCCTACTATCACCTTATCAGATCACGGGGTGATCTCATCGTATATATTATGATTCATTTCTATGCTATGATCATTTTGTTTTACGATCTCCTGTCCCTTTACTTTTAGTCTTTTAGACTCTATCTATTCATCACTGTTGTTCACCTTTATTATCAGAGTTAGGGAACTTTGTATCTTTTATAACCCGCCGAGATTCGTCTATAAATCTTACCAACACACTAACTCTATTTGAGTTAGTACTTATCCTATTAACTACGGTTATTAGTCTCAGATATTCCTACCTAAGGTTCATAACCAACAGCTTTGATACCAACTATGAGAGGCCCAAATCCGGGTCCCGAATAACCGCAGATCTGGTACAATCATTCTATAACTATTACGGAAGATATAAACATAAATTATTTATACATTACATTTACACACTGTTCCCCAAGGTCGAGCAACCTTAACTTATACACAATTTATAAACTATCTAACATATAATGTTATTATCATACATAACTGTTACAATTAAGCTGCACATAAAATCCCAAGCTGAACTTGGCTTTATCCTTTCCTATATCCGAACGTATTCGTCTTAATCCATAATGTTAATCATGATATAGCAAGGGTGAACAATAAGTTTGCCCAACAAGTTTAAGTTCAATAAATTAAAGATATATCATGATTGAAAGAATTGAACAAAAGTTGGCTATAGTTCTACAATATAATTGTGAACTAGCATGAACAAATTTTACATAGCTGAACGAACATTGAACATAAACTTATATATCTGGACCGAATGGTAATGAAGGTGATCAACCTTTCATACCTGATGAATACATGCAGTATGCACAGAGTGCGATTTAATAATTCTTAGACATGACAATCAGCAATGATTAACCACAATTATATTTGAATAAACAACTCAAAGTTGAGTTAAGGAAAACTTGTATGCTCCGATGTTTACCGTTACGAATTCTATTTAGCTTTGACTGAAAACCTAATATAAATAATATCGATCTATAAATTAGAATAATATCATCAGAGTATTTAAAATAACCTAAACACATTAACACATAATTCTACCAGTCTATAACACACATAAAACTTAATCTCAAGTCAAACCTTTATAGTCTGAGTCGAGTTCGGTACAATTCTGACATCCCGATTGCCTAATCGGACCAATATCGAGTTTGAGTTCAATTAAACTCTACCTAAACACTTAACAATTATCTTAAATAATTATGTTATTAGTCAAAATATTTTTCCTAAGCTCGTAATAATTTTTAGATAATTATTATCATTTATAATGAATTTTCAATAATTAATATCATATTTATCTAAATTAAATTCAACTTAATTCCATTATCATTAATATTTATTTAATATCAAATATTAATGAAAATCATAACATAATATTATAATATATTTATAATATATCAAAGTATTTTTAATACCTTAAAATCATATTTATATGATTTTTAAACAATTAAATTCATTATCCGATAATTGCTATTAATATTAAAATATTAATATTTTCATGACAAAATATTAAAAGTTATATTTTATAACTTAAAACATTTTTATAACACTTAAATCATTTTTATATTATTTTTAAATCATTAATTCTATTTTTTTAATAATTTATTTAATACATTTATTAAATAAACTAATTATCATTAATATTAATTAATAAATGAAATTCATCACAAAATATCAAAAGTCATTAAAAATAACTTAAAATATTTTCTTATACCATAATATAATTTATCATGATTTTTTAAGTATTAAAATTATTTTTAAATAATTTATTTAATTTTAAAATTAAATAAATTAAATACCATTAATATTCCAAAAATATTAAATATTTATGAAATATATTCTAAATAATTAAAAACCCATTTTGGACTTTAAATTAATTTTTCGTAATTTATTATGAATTTTTAATAATTAAAAACCATTTAATACTAATTATTTAATAAAAATAATTAATTTCTGAAATTAAATGTCGCTAAAGGGCCCAATAGCGACGAAAATGTCGCTATTGGTGTTCTTGAGATGTTCTTCATCAAACCCAGATCTTCATGTCAGTGGACAAGGTGCCACGTTTGCCCGGTTCTAATTTATGGATCTTGATACTATCTAGTCTTGTAATGATGCTAAAGTTGTAGTATTTATGTAATATTACAACCTCAAACAAATTTCAGAGCAAAAAGACTACACATCAGAGAGATCTTGGCCACCAAAAATCATGTCAGAGGCTGTTCTTCATTTTTGGGTTTTTCAGAAATGAAGAACAGTACGAGGATGCAACTTTGGATCCTTGTAACATGCATCCTGAGCTTTCTTTGTGTGATATGAAGGTTCACATAAGTAGTATAGATGTTAGTGTATATTATCATAACACTAAATCAACTTAAACACATCACCAAAAGAAAATCTGAGTCGGTCAAAGTAGTGTCAAAGAAACTGCCTTTGAAGATTCTGGGTTGCCCAGAATCTTCATCCGGCAAGTTGGTCAACGGTTCTTTGACCACGATTTTCTATGATTCTGTGCACGATCTGCTTGTTCTAAAGGCTTTAGTGTGTAGTTCACATGCCATTCTACAACATAACAACAACACATTGACCAAACTATCAAAGAGCAGCAAGATCAAAGGCCTGCAAAACACTCTCAGACAAAAATCTGGGTTCTGGGTTGCCCAGAAACCCACTTTCGTGTTCGGTCAACGCTGTTTAACTGATCATATCTTACGATCTAGACATGATTTGACACTGTTTCCATTTCCAGATCACAGTATACATGGCATAGAACAGATCCATAACGTAAAAATAAATATAACACCAAACACACACAGATCTAGCAGCCCTGACATTTGCTTGTTAGACAACTTTTGAAAGTTCAAGAACAGTTTCTAAAAACTTGATTTTTGTGCCTCTAGATGTTATAAATCTATGATCTAACAACCCAAATCACTCAAAGATACCCTAATACACAACTTTAACCAACAAATTACAACATATAACATAAGATCACATGATATCGAAATTTTAGGGTTTATACCTCTTTTACACTTTGATTCTTGATTCTGACCTTTGATCCTAATCTTGGAAAGTTAAAGGATGATATTCGATTAACACTTGACTCTCTTTCACTCCAACTCTCGAAATTTTAGAGAGAGAATGGACTAGGCAATAATGAGAAAATAAAGTAAGCTTTTGCTTTTAATCTCTTAGACTTTTAATCCATGGTCACAATTGATACTAGCTGGCAAGGAAATCTGATATTGGTGAGATATAGTCACATGGGAGATTTAGAGCGGGTGAAATATAGCAAAATCTACACTCCAACATAATAAAGAATTGAAAGAGGGCAAAATGGTCATTTGATTTATAAATTTAATGGCAAATTGGTCTTTTGATGCAACCCTAAGGGTTTGAACCCTCAGGGTTTGACCCTTAGGGTTAAAACCTAAGGTTCTAAAAATTCAATTTTTCTAGGATTTCCAAAATTAGGTTTTCAAAATAAAAAATTAATATTTCCAAATTATAACTAGGATTCTATAATTATATTAAGATTTCCTAATCATAAATTCAATCTTGCTAATTAGGATTTATATTTTCTTAACAAAATTAAAATTACCTAATTATCAATTAGGGTTTCAAATTTACAACTTAAGGTTTCTAATAATTAGGGTTTCTAATTATTAGAATTCTAATTAATCATTAGGGTTATCCCTAATTAGATTTGTAATTATACCGAAAAGCCTTATACATAGCATTTAACTTCCCAAATTAGGGTTTCTAAAATTCAAATTAGGGTTTCAAATACCCGAAACTGAAATTAGGGTTTCCACAACCGATTTTAGGGTTTCTTATAAATCGTAAGAATTTTCTAACTGAATGTTGACGTTCTTAAAATAACAATAGTGTTTGCCACTGATATAGGTTATCTGGTCAACCCTTGACCCTTAACTACATACTGTACACATATACAACCATATACGCAGAATATATACACATATATCCTTAATCCTGAATAATTCACCACAAAAATTTTAAATTCACAAAATTTCTTCCCGAAAATCTCAAATCCATTCACTTATTTTATGTCTAGGTTTATTATTTAACCTTTAATCCATCATTTAAGATTTAAATAATTTTCTAAATTCTCGGGTTGTCACATTCACCCTTCTTCTAAAATTTTTGTCCCCGAAATTTACCTTACACCTTACACAATGCACCATACACCATTCATACACAGCATCAGATGCTACCCAATACATTCCTCACAAGAGTAAAAATTTTCAAATATTGTTGAGGAGTTATATAGACTATTGTCTGTCATTTTCGCAAAGGTTTTATGGAAATTCATCCGTAAACCGCACTGGTATTAAGAACTTAGTGGGTGATCAGCCTGTTGTTGGTTCGGAAAATCGATCACTAAACACGTGCAAGTATACGCGGTCTAACAAGTAATACAGTGATAAGAAGTGTGTCGTACCCATGAGGAACTATGACTAATATTTACCAAGTGCCGATTGTTTATCGCTAAAGTCTTATTCGAACAGCAGTAAATGGAAGTGTGATTAATCTATTTAACTAATTAAAAAAGCAAGTAAATGGATAACGAATGATAATCTAAGGAAATAAAAGCTAAGGTCACAACTTCACCCCATACAAGCATTCTGTCGAGCACCTGGCGTGTTATGTTTAATCAAACTAACTACATTTCTCTCTTTGGCCTTAATGGTCACGACAATTTGTCGACCGAGAACACATAGGTGCCTATGCACCTCTGTCGAGGTATGCACAAACATATCCTCTCCAGATCCACCCAAAAGGGAATAGAACATAAAAGAACGTCCAAGCTAGATGCAATCCTACATATGTCTATGCAAATTTATCATAACAAGGATTTAAGCTTAGGTTCTCAAAGGTCGCACGTGGCACACAGAGATATGTCTATTCTACGCACAACTTATGCAGTCGAGACCCACGATCACATGCCAATATATTTAGGTGTAAATCTACAATTCTTCTATGGATATCATGTAGATTACCAAAATCATTACTAATGTCTTAGCAAGAATCATTAAGCATAAATATATCAATCCAAATCATATGGTGCCAACCAAAGAGATGAAAGACAGTCAATTTAAATAACAAAGGGTTCCATTATAACCTTAGAGCAAATACTCAGTTCATAGCTATTAAACCAAATATAAGTAGAAAATAAGACAACATTTATGGATTACAATAATAGAGAAAATAAATGGATAAGAAGGAACTCTGTCAAAGCCCTTCAGTCACCAAGCAATCCGCTCCTTTCAAGCTTTACAATCCATGTCACTCGTTGCTCTTGTGCTCTAAAGAAAATACAAACTTCTCCCTATTATATCTAATCTATATTTACAAACATCAACTAAGATCTAGAGAGAGAAAATACAAAAGAAAACTAAATTAAGCTAAGCTATCATCTTCTAAGTTTTGTGTTATGAGAGATATCCTGTGCAGAGGCTTCCTCTCTGTGTATATATGTCCTTGCCTTCAAGCTAGGTCAAAAAGCATTTGGCTCTGCCTGGGCACCGGAGCTGGCGCTGCGGCGCGAGCAATTGCCTTGTGTTTGGCACTGCGGCGCCACGTGTGCTCATAAAACACGGAGCTCGCGCTGCGACGCGAGTCTGTATAGAATAATTGGCACTACGGTGCCATGGTGATGTCAGCTGGCCCATGAGGGTGGCGCTGCGGCGCGCCTAATAAGCTTAGCATTGGCGCCGCGGCGCGAGCATGAGAAATATGACCAATTTACCCCTGATTGTTAGAAAACACCTGATAAGCCCTACATTGCATCGATTAAGCACAATAACACTATAATCATATAAGACTATATAAAGTCTATGAATTCAGGCAATTACTTAAGTCATTAAGTATCCAATTCGCGGGTATAAATACCACTCATATAAGCTAAACACCTTAATCAACTAATTCACTATATCTCTATGTGAATTACAATCAAAGAAGATTTAATTTCAAGTTCTCTAACCGATTACATGCGATGTTAAGAATATCTCTACCCTAACATTCATCAAGATTTCATTCACTCACAGAATTCAAGAACACATGCTAAAGTGACTAAGTCTAGATTCATATTTCATCTCTCGATTCAATATAAATCCACGTAGAATTGGTGATCAAGCAATTCATAAATTCAAGCACAAATCACAATAAATAAACTGGAAGATAGATTATTAAACTGACGTTAAAGGTTACATAATCATCGCTCAACCATAAGATTCGTCATAAGCCTAATAAGTAATTTAGTTCATCACAAACGAATTAAAAACTGAAATCATAAAAGTAATCATCATCCCAATTACAATTATTGAAATAAAGAAGAAAGAATGAAGCCAGAACCACCCTTCTCCTTAGCTCCAATCATGCAATTATCGTGACTTAGACCTTCAATCCTTCCTCCAATGCTTTTGCTCCAAATTAGGGTTTCCAATTGCCAATTGATTCTAAGATTAATTGTATGTTCTCGTCTCCCTTGTTGATACTTGTTAATCTCCAACTTAGGACACGTATTCTGACTATAATTCGACACCCAATGCACTTCCAACCCATGTTAACCTCTATTCTCCATGCCTCTGCAGTAGTTCAGTTCAAACAAAAGTCTTGCTTTTCCCGTCCCCCCGCCCTGGTGGGGGTTGGTTTCCTTCATTAATAGCCCACCCCGATGGGGGGTGTTACTGTCTTTGGTCGAGTACTCCAGCCCTGGCGGGGGGTCAATCTGCTGCAGTCTAGTTCTAGCTCATTTTGTTGCCCACTTTAGCCACGAACCCACCGTTTAAGCTTAAATACTATGCCACCATACCTAAACATAAAAATAAAACAAAACAAGTAAAATGAATCACAAAAATGACGAGTTAACACAGTTTAAGCTCGAATTAGAGGCCGATTCTATTTCCCACAACTTTTACAGAGAAGAAACATTGTTCCTCAGATCCTGCACCTCCGTTGATGCTTGATCAGCTTCAACTTTAGTGTCTGAATCACTATCTGTCAGCTCCACCATATCTGGATTTGGTACTACATTTTCCAATACCACCACCTCATCCTAGTTGGTTTCATTATGAGCCTCTATTTCAGCTATTGGCTTCGATATTAGATCGGGTGTATGGATTTGATCCTCCTTCATGCTATAAGCATATAACAAGCCTTTTCCACTAGACATCTACACACATAAATTATCCTGATTAGTAGATAGTATATACACACAACAAATAATAATTTTATAAAAGTTATCTTTTATTTTGTTTAACGATGAATTTATTCAATACATCTTCTTTTAAACTCTATATGAGTTATTTGTATTTTCAACGTTTTCCCCTGTCCTAAAGGTTATAGCCTAAGATCTGTCCCGCCTAAGGTTTCGAACCCTAAAGCTTTGATAACAACTTGTGACGCCCCCAAATTCGGGTACTTGAAACCCGAACTCGGTGCTTCATGATACCATTTCTAGAAGCGGAATAATACTAATAATAATAACAATAATATAAATATCAAACTTAATTTACATATATCAAAGTCTAAATCCCAGGTACGAGACCTTTAAACATTCATTGCATCATAGATAATATGTATCATTGTCTTAATAAACTATAACTATTACACAGAATATTATAAATCTCATTCGAACAGCTTTCCTTTCCCCTTGTTCTTGCCTGAGCCTTCGGGTTGATCATACCTAACTGAAAACAGTTAATTTAAGCAAGAGTGAGCATTTAATTGTCCAGCAAGTAATAGCAACAATAAATATTAATCGAAAGAATTAAATATTTTCTTTGAATGAGACTTCTACAATGAATCAATAGTTGTGAAGTAATCTGAACCGATAAAAATAACATAACAACTCTCTATCAAATTTTTGAAACTACGTAATGACTATAAATAGGGTTAAGGTGACATACTATAAACATTATTTTCAATTTTTGAATAGGTTTAGTAGAACTTCATCCGCAAACTATCATAACTTACGGGCACGGGGGTGATCAGCCTGTTATGTCCTGTATTGATCAATACTACATGCAAGAACGATGGTATCGTTCACTCTGTCCGCCTTGGTCGCATAAAAGTTTTCCCGTGTACGGGATGTTCATACTTGTCGGGGTTCCAAACCAAAGGTTTTATCTTGTTCAACTATAATCTATAATTCAACATATATATATATATATATATATATATATATATATATATATATATATATATATACGGGTAATTAACAAAGGTGTATCAACATGTGATTAAATACAATGATTATCCAAGTGTAGACACTTGTATAACCATTTATAGAAATTAAAGAACATAATATATATCTGAATTACCATATACTAACATGTTGATAATCAATGAGTTTATATAATATATATAACAATAGGGTTAATAATCTGTACAGTAATAATACAATTCTGAAACATTCTTACTCATGTCCATTGCATAAAAAAAATACAAAGGTAGGATACTTTCTTGGCCTGCTGCTTACAATACGCAACTTAGATTAATGTTTTATACAGCGACTTATCAGTAATAAGATCATTTTACTAATTAGAATAACATATCGTAACACATAACACTGCCTATTGCAGTCAAAACATAACCTATTCACCTTGTCACATATATCCAACAGTCATTGAATCACAAACAATCATTAATATAGTCAAAATATCTAAGTTCAAATCAATTTTTGAAACATGTCGGTGTACCGACAGCTTTATCAGGTATTTATCTAGTCTAAAACTCTATCCTGTAGTTCAATAACTGAAAATATCAGTCATATTATTTTTAAATGACTTATAATAATTTTTAAACGTTTATTATAATTTATTATAAATTTTCAAACATCAGAATCATTATTAAATAATTTAAATATTAAATAATTCTATTATCATTAATATTTAATTAATATTAAACTATTAATGAAACCATTGCCAAAATATTAAAGTTATTTATAATAACTCAAAATATTTTTAAAGTATTACTATTACCCTTAAATGATTTTTAAAACATTAAAAATTATTTTTAAATAATTACCATTAATATTAGAATATTAATTTATTATTTATCAAAATATTAAAACTCATTGATTATAACTTAAAATATTTTTAATTCATTTATTTCCTTTTTAAATGATTTTTAATTCAATAAAACCATTTTTAACTATTTATTTAATATAATTATTAAATAAACCTACTATCATTAATATTAAATTATTAATGAAATTTACCTTTAAATATCAAAAGGTATATTTTATAACTTAAAATATTTTTAAACTATTTATTTTCATCAAAAGTGATTTTTATAATATTAAAATCATTTTTAATTAATTTATTTACTATAATTACTAAATAAATCTAATATCCTTAATATTTAATAATTAATGAAACTTATCTTAAAATATTAAAAGTTATGTTTTATAACTTAAAATATTATTAAATACCTTATGATTATTTAAAATAATTTTTTATACAATAAAATCATTTTTAATTAATTTATTTAATGCATTTATTAAATAATTTCAATACCAATAATATCCAAATAAATATTAATATTTATGAAAAATAAGTCAAATTATTAAAAGTTAATTTTTATAACTTAAAATAATTTTTAAAACTATCTTTGTAATTTTCAGAATTTATTTACTATTTTTAAATGATTTTTAGAAATTTAATTAATTAATTTTACTGGCGACAGTAAGTGTCGCCTTAGGTGTTCTTGAGAAACCTAGGCATTCAAAATAAGTGTTCGAGTGAGCTACTTTGACCTTCAATCATTCCTTGTGTAATGTGTTTCTGGTCTAGTAAATGGTTAGATATTATAGTACTAATGTAATACTACACAATCTAACAACAAACATGGTCAAAACAGACATCATCTGCAAGATCTAAGCTCATGAACAAGTTGTCAGAGTTGTTCTTGATGTTTCTGGGCTGCCTAGAAAATAAAGTCGTGGTCGGTCAACGCTTTTGATGGCCCTATATCATGATATCTGTTCAAGGTAAATGTGTTCTGAACGTCTGCCTGTCTAAAGTAACCAACAGAGAACATGATTCAAGCCATGTTCAAGTCTAACAATAATTAATCAAAAAGATCTGGGCTCAACAAAATCTTGTCAGAATTCCAGAAACCCAGCAGTTCAACCTATCACTTTCATGCTCGATTTCTTTTATGTTCTGTTCATGATTTATGTCATTTAATGGTTCAAATCTTTAGTATACATGACAAGGAACATTACTATAACAACAAATCAGTAAATCAACATCATAGTTAAAAGATCTAATCTGGTCAACCTATGTCAGAAAGTTGTTCTTCATGTTTCTTGAAATTCCCCAGAAATGCAAGTCATGATCGGATGGTTAAGTTTGACCGTCCACTACGTTTGATTAGTTGATTGTTTAAAGGATCTAAAGTCACAAATATATATTATATATGACAAGCTATAAACTGGATACAAACACATCCTTATAACACTTAACAACTGACAGATCTATGCCTTCCAAATCATTGTCAGACGCTGAAAACCAGTTTCTGGGTTACCCAGAAAAGGAAAGTCATGGTCGGTCAACCAACTTTGACCAACATTAACTTTCAATCTGTTCATGCTCTGACTTTAATACAATATCCAGTTTAAAGACCACATATCAGACTACAGTATCGAACACTTAAACCACAAAAACACATAACATACAAGGATCTATGAGGACTGACATTCACTGTCAGACCCTTATTTTAAAAAAAATTCAGATTTGGAAAATCATCAAATCTGAGCCTTTAGATGTTATGGATCTAACATCTAGCAACCCAGATCATTGATTAACACCCCATACAACATATTTAACACAAAAAGAATTACATCTAACATAAGATCAAAAGATTTTCAAATTTTAGGGTTTGCACCTTTTCTAAGCTTTGATCTTGTTGCTGACTTTCTGATCTGTTAATGATAATCGTGGGGTTTGCTTTGTAACTGAAATGCTACTTAATTTCGTGGGTTTTAGAGAGAGAAGGTCTAGATTGAGCATAAGTGTATGGAAGAGCTTTCCTTTTTGATTCTCTCTCTCTTTAAATCTGTCCAATCCATTGATGCAATGAACTTGTATTCTAATAGCTAATGTGCTGGTGTTATAGCTCATAGCTAGGTAGACTAGGGTGGCTGCCAAGATATTGCAAAGATTTGGCTAACAATAATTCAACAAATGGGACAAAAAGGGTAAAATAGCAATTTGTATTTTAATTTTAAGGGCATTCTTGTCCAAGGTGCTTGAATCTAGGATTTAATCACTAGACTTTAAATCTTAAAGTTTCCCAAATAATTACTAAGGTTTGAAAATTAGGGTTTTTAATAGAAAATTAGGGTTCTAAAAAATACATAGGGTTCCTTAATATCATTAGGGTTCCCAAATTACCAGTTCAATTTACTAACATAATAATTAGGGTTTCTAGTTTTAGCAATTAGGGTTCTTAATTAGCAAATTAGGGTTTCTAATTTTAAATTAGGGTTTCCAAATATTAATTAGGGTTTTCCTAATTAACAGTAATTCTATAATATGCACATAATTCATATAACACAATTTCTGACTGATCTTAAATTCCAGTTTTTAAATTTCTAATTATGGTTTATGACAGTAATACTAGGGTTTGTCGTGATACACCATAATTTACTAACCATTAACAGTCTACATATATACAGTATATATTTATAGCACTGAAAAATTAAAATATAATTAATATTATATTATTATTCTTATCCCTTAATCAATACCCAAATTTAGGGTTTGAATTCTATATCTGATTTATTTTTCATATGCAACATCAATAATTCAGTTAAAATAATTAACTTAAATGTTCTGAACAAATTCATATAATAAAATATTTATTATTATAATTCTAATAATCATTTCATATATTATTTAAATAATATAAAATCATGTTTTTATGGAAAATAATTAATAAAACATTTCCGCTTACAAAAATTAATTACTATAAGAATATAATTTGTCTGGTACTAAATATGTTTGCATTTATCATATACATTACTTAACACATATTCTCATCATTAAATAAAAAAAATTATATGCAAAATTTCTTATTTATTTAAATGGAAAATAAATATCGGGTTATTACATTCACCCTCCCTTATAAGGATTCCATCCCCGGAATCACTGTTTTAAAACTCATACATACAGGGGTATATAACATACACAATCATTGCAAGTAGATCTCGATCACATTTGATCGAGCTGATCTTTAACTATTCAAATAAAGCTTGTCTGTCTGATTAGACGGAAGTTTGATTTCTAAAAGAACTCAAATTCCTCCTTCAAAATTTCTTTATAACATAATTTGCTATATATAGGAAAATCATATATATATTAAAATTAAAGTTATTCAAATAATACCTGGAGTTCCATTCTCAGCTACCACAGTATCCTGGACCGTCATATTGAAGACTCGTGTGGTTGGTTTGTTGGTTGAAGTCGGTCCTGTGATTACCATAGTCCCGCTGCCTTTTCCCGTGGTTACACTCCCTGCCTCCATTTTCCTCTTTGGACAATCCTTCACCTTATGTTCAGTCGATCTACATAGAAAACACCAACTGTTCATCCTTGGGTTGGGGCAATTGGGAGAGATATGGCCCTCTTGCCCGCACTTGTAACATACAAACTCACCCTTCAGACACTCACCAGAGTGATTCTTCCCGCAATTCTTACACTGCACAGTCTGTTTCTCCACACATTCCTACTTCACCTGAACATTCCCGAAATAATTTCCTTTTCTCTTTTCACCCATATTCCCACTATTAGCTTCCACCTTCACAGCTCCTCCTGCCTTGCCTTTGTTCTTCTTCTCCTTGTTGTAAGGGCTCATGGCCTCACTCCCCTCCTCAGCTATAATAGCCTTTACCATGAGTGCTGCAAAAGTATTGATTTGTAACACTGCCACCTTATTGTAGAGCCAGGGTTTTAAGCCCAGCTTAAACCTCCTTGCCTTCCTAGCCTCCGTATCAACTTGATGCGGAGAAAACCTAGCCAACTCATTAAACTTTATGGCATACTCCGCAACAGTCATGTTATCCTGCTTTAACTCCAAAAATTTCACCTCCGTCCTAGCCTGCATGCTAGCTGAGAGGTAGTTTTCAAAAAATAAAGTCTTAAACCTAGCCCAAGTAACTACTCTTTCTCCTGCCCTAGTTTGATTTGCCTCCCACTAAAAGTTAGCCTCTCCCTTCATTATATAAGTGGCAAAAGTGGTCTTTTGCCCCTCATCTACCCTAGTAATTATAAATGCCTTTTCTATCTCGTTAACCCAGGTCTGGGCTTCTATAGGGTCACCTGATCCCCTGAATTCCGGTGGTCCTACTACCTTGAAGTCTTTAAATTTTGCCAAGCGATTGTCTGGCTAGTTGCCTTAGGCTGGTATTCCCTGCTGCATAGCCTGAGCTACCATGTTCGCAAAGTTTTGCATCGGGTCTTGCTGTTGTCCCTCAGCGTTGTTGACATATTCTTCTGCCCTTTGATTCCGTGTTCGATGTCTTGGCGGCATTATCTGATTACATAAAATCATACATTTAACTTGCATTGTAAACCTTATTGTATAAGTTTAACATGTAACACTACGTTTTATACAAAATTTATTCCATTAATCAAACATAGATTCGTATCCATCAATTTAAAGTACTTTACATAACATAACATATACTGCTATCCCTTTGTGACCACAAAAGTCGGGAATTACAGCCTTGATCAACACAAAAGTTGAGAATATTACATTACATAGACATACTTAGATATTACATTAAACATACCTACTCAACAGAACCTATACTACCTATTTACTACTATTTTTCCTTGCACAACCTTTCGCCTGATGATCTTCTATCCCATAGATAAAATATGCTCCTGGTTTATAGTCGGGACAATATAGAGTGGTATGTCCCTCATAGTCGCAAAGGTAACATATTCTTTTCCCTTTCTTCTTATCAGTTTTTTCTAAGTCATGGTCTTCTATCTTTCTTTTTCCCTTCTTACTCAGAGCTACACACGATGTGTTGCTTGTGGCTCCCATCTGATCAATTTGAATTTTAAGCTTATCTTGTCCTTCCATTATTTCTATTAACGCCTAACACAATTAACTATTTAGCAGCTTTTCTATTTCTCACAACTTTTCCAGAGAAGAAACCTTGTTCCTCAGATCCTGCACCTCCATTGATGCTTGATTAGCTTCAATTTTAGTGTCTGAATCACTATCTGTCAGCTCCACCATCTCTGGATTTGGTACTACGCTTTCCAATACCCCCACCTCATCCGAGTTGGTTTCATTGTGAGCCTCTATTTCAGCTATTGGCTTCAATATTAGCTCGGCTGTATGGATTTGATCCTCCTTCATGCTTTAAGCATATAACAAGTCTTTTCCACCAGACATCTAAACACATAAATTATCCTAATTAGCAGATAGTATATACACACCGCAAATAATAATTTTATAAAAGTTAACTTTTATTTTGTTTAACGATGAATTTATTCAATTCATCTTCTTTTAAACTCTATATGAGTTATTTGTATTTTCAACGTTTCCCCCTGTCCTAAAGGTTATAGCCTAAGGTCTGTCCCACCTAAGGTTTCTAACCCTAAAGCTTTGATACCAACCTGTGACGCCCCCAAATTCGGGTACTTGAAACCCTAATTCGGTGCTTCACGATACCATTTCTATAAGCGGAATAATACTAATAATAAGAACAATAATATAAATATCAAACTTAATTTACATATATCAAAGTCTAAATCACATGTACGAGACCTTTAAACATTCATTACATCATAGATAATATGTATCATTATCTTAATTAACTATAACTATTACACAGAATATTATAAATCTCATTCGAACGGCTTTCCTTTCCCCTTGTTCTTTCCTGAGCCTTCGGGTTGATCATATTTAACTTAAAATATTTAATTTAAGCAAGTGTGAGTATTTAATTGCCCAGCAAGTAATAGCAACAATAAATATTAACCGAAAGAATTAAATATTTTCTTTGAATGACACTTCTACAATGAATCAATAGGTGCGAAGTAATCTGAACCGATAATAATAACATAACAACTCTCTATCAAATTTTTGAAACTACGTAATGACTATAAATAGGGTTAAGGTGACATACTATGAACATTGTTTTCAATTTTCGAATAGGTTTAGCAGAACTTCATCCGGAAACCGTCATAACTTATGGGCACGAGGGTGATCAGCCCGTTATGCCCTGTATTGATCAATACTACATGCAAGAATGATGGTATCGTTCACTCTGTCCGCCTTGGGCGCATAAAAGTTTTTCCGTGTACGGGATGTCCATACTTGTCGAGGTTCCAAACCAAAGGTTTTATCTTGTTCAACTATAATCTATAATTCAACCTATATATATACGGGTAATTAACAAAGATGTATCAACATGTGATTAAATACAATGATTATCCAAGTGGGGACACTTGTATAACCATTTATAAAAATTAACGAACATGATATATATCTGAATTACCATATACTAACATGTTGATAATCAATGAGCGTATATAATAAATATAATAATAGGGTTAATAATCTATACAGTAATAATATAATTATGAAACATTCTTACTCATGTCCATTGCATAAAAAAAATGCAAAGGTAGGATACTTGCCTGGCCTGCTGCTTACAATATGCAACTTGGATTAATCTTTTATACAGCGACCTATCAGTAATAAGATTATTTTACTTATTAGAATAACATATCGTAACACATAACACTGTCTATTGCAGTCAGCACATAACCTATTCACCTTGTCACATATATCCAATAGTCTTTGAATCACAAACAATCATTAATATAGTCAAAATATCTAAGTTCAGATCAATTTTTGAAACGTGTCTGTGTACCGACAGCTTTATCGGGTATTTATCTAGTCTAAAACTCTATCCTGTAGTTCAATAACTGAAAATATCAGTCATATTATTTTTAAATGACTTATAATAATTTTTAAACGTTTATTATAATTTATCATAAATTTTTAAACATCGGAATAATTATTAAATGATTTAAATATTAAATAATTCAATTATCATTAATATTTAATTAATATTAAACTATTAATTAAACCATTGCCAAATTATTAAAGTTATTTATAATAACTCAAAATATTTTTAAAGTATTAATATTTCCCTTAAATGATTTTTAAAACATTTAAAATTATTTTTAAATAATTACCGTTAATATTAGATTATTAATTTATTATTTATCAAAATATTAAAACTTATTGATTATAACTTAAAATATGTTTAATTCATTTATTTCCTTTTTAAATGATTTTTAATTCAATAAAACCATTTTTAACTATATATTTAATATAATTATTAAATAAACTTACTATCATTAATATTAAATTATTAATAAAATTTACCTTTAAATATCAAAAGTTATATTTTATAACTTAAAATATTTTTAAACTATCAATTTTCATCAAAAGTGATTTTTATAAAATTAAAATTATTTTTAATTAATTTATTTAATATAATTACTAAATAAATCTAATATCCTTAATAATTAATAATTAATGAAACTTATCTTAAAATATTAAAAATTATGTTTTATAACTTAAAATATTATAAAATACCTTATTATTATTTAAAATAATTTTTAATACAATAAAATCATTTTTAATTAATTTATTTAATGCATTTATTAAATAATTTATATATCAATAATATCCAAATAAATATTAATATTTATGAAAAATATGTCAAATTATTAAAAGTTAATTTTTATAACTTAAAATAATTTTTAAAACTATTTTTATAATTTTCAGAATTTATTTACTATTTTTAAATGATTTTTAGAAATTAAATTAATTAATTTTACTAAGTCTGTCGCTAAAGCCCTTTGGCAACAGTAAGTGTCGCCTTAGGTGTTCTTGAGAAACACAGGCATTCAAAATCAGTGTTCGAGTGAGCTACTTTGACCTTCAATCATTCCTTATGTAATGTGTTTCTGGTCTAGTAAATGGTTAGATATTATAGTACTGATGTAATACTACACAATCTAACAACAAACATGGTCAAAACATACATCATCTGCAAGATCTAAGCTCAAGAAAAAGCTGTCAGAGCTATTCTTGACGTTTTTGGGCTGCCCAGAAAATAAAGTCGTGGTCGGTCAACGCTTTTGATGGCCCTATATCATGATATCTGTTCAAGGTAAATGTGTTCTGAACGTCTGCCTGTCTAAAGTAACCAACAGAGAACATGATTCAAGCCATGTTCAAGTCTAACAATAATTAATCAAAAAGATCTGGGCTCAACAAAATCTTGTCAGAATTCCAGAAACCCAGCAGTTCAACCTATCACTTTCATGCTCGATTTCTTTTATGTTCTGTTCATGATTTATGTCATTTAATGGTTCAAATCTTTAGTATACATGACAAGGAACATTACTATAACAACAAATCAGTAAATCAACATCGCAGTTAAAAGATCTAATCCGGTCAACCTATGTCAGAAAGTTGTTCTTCATGTTTTTGGAAATTCCCCAGAAATGCAAGTCATGATCGGATGGTCAAGTTTGACCGTCCACTACGTTTGATTAGTTGATTGTTTAAAGGATCTAAAGTCACAAATATATAGTATATTTGACAAGCTATAAACTGGATACAAACACATCCTTATAACACTTAACAACTGACAGATCTATGCCTTCCAAATCATTGTCAGACGTTAAAAACCAGTTTCTGGGTTTCCCAGAAAAGGAAAGTCATAGTCGGTCAACCAACTTTGACCAACAATAACTTTCAATCTGTTCATGTTATGACTTTAATACAAGATCCAGTTCAAAGACCACATATCAGACTACAGTATCAAACACTTAAACCACAAAAACACATAACATACAAGGATCTATGAGGACTGACATTCACTGTCAGACCCTTATTTTCAAAAATTTCTAGATTTGGAAAATCATCAAATCTGAGCCTCTAGATGTTATGGATCTAACATCTAGCAACCCAGATCATTGATTAACACCCCATACAACATATTTAACACAAAAAAAATTACATCTAACATAAGATCAAAAGATTTTCAAATTTTAGGGTTTGCACCTTTTCTAAGCTTTGATCTTGCTGCTGACTTTTTGATCTGTTAATGATAATCGTGGGGTTTGCTTTGTGACTGAAATGCTACTTAATTTTGTGGGTTTTAGAGAGAGAAGGTCTAGACTGAGCATAAGTGTATGAAAGAGCTTTCCTTTTTGATTTTCTCTCTCTTTAAATCTATCCAATCCATGATGCAATGAACTTGTACGCTAATAGCTAATGTACTGGTGTTATAGCTCATAGCTAGGTAGACTAGGGTGGCTGCCAAGATATTGTAAAGATTTGGCTAACAATAATTCAACAAATGGGACAAAAAGGGTAAAATGGTAATTTGTATTTTAATTTTAAGGGCATTCTTGTCCAAGGTACTTGAATCTAGGATTTAATTACTAAACTTTAAATCTTAAAGTTTCCCAAGTAATTCCTAAGGTTTGAAAAATTTAAAATTAAAGTGTAATAAAATTTTAATTAAAACACACTAATTAAAATTAGGATTTTTAATAGAAAATTAGGGTTCTAAAAAATACATAGGGTTCCTGAATATCATTAGGGTTCCCAAATTACCAGTTCAATTTACTAACATAATAATTAGGGTTTCTAGTTTTAGCAATTAGGGTTCCTAATTAGCAAATTAGGGTTTCTAATTTTAAATTAGGGTTTCCAGATATTAATTAGGGTTTTCCTAATTAACAGTAATTCTATAATATGCACATAATTCATATAACACAATTTCTGACCGATTTTAAATTCTAGTTTTTAAATTTCCAATTATGGTTTATGACAGTAATACTAGGGTTTGTCGTGATACACCATAATTCACTAACCATTAACAGTCTACACATATACAGTATATATTTATAGCACTGAACAATTAAAATATAGTTAATATTATATTATTATTCTCATCCCTTGATCAATACCCAAATTTAGGGTTTGGATCCCATATTTGATTTATTTTTCATATGAAACATCAATAATTAAGCTAAAATAATTTACTTAAATATTATGAACAAATTCATATAATAAAATATTTATTATTATAATTCTAATAATCATTTCATATATTATTTAAATAATATAAAATCATGTTTTTATGGAAAATAATTAATAAAACATTTCTGATTACAAAAATAAATTACTATAAGAATATAATTTGTAATGATCAAAAATTCTAAAATTATTTATAATTTTTCAGGTACTAAATATATTTGCATTTATCATACACATTACTTAACACGTATTCTCATCATTAAATAAAAAAAAATTATATGCAAAATTTCTTATTTATTTAAATAGAAAATAAATATCGGGTTATTACACTATCCATCTGATGTAACTCCTCCTGAGTCAATGGATCTCCGCCAAGAGGGATATGAGGACAATACAATAGAGGATCTGCACCAACAAAACCACGCGGGCCACCTAAAGGGCCAGCCCCTGAGCTGGAAGGATCAAAAGTATCCGCCTCGGAAGGATCTCTGCCTAAATGCCGGATGAAAAAATGTACCCGGTCCAACTGTCGGGCCAAGCTATCAATCTGCGTCAAATGAGTAGGATCTCGAACGCAGGCCATCTAATCCGTCATCATCACGGATCCAGGAACCATATCCCCTATGAACTGAGTGACGCGGGTCTAGGCTCTTATGGTACGAGGGGACCACCAGCCGTATAATGCCTCCTGAGTGAATGGACCCTCTGATAAAGTAAAGTCGTCAACTCCCATCAACGGGATATCACTGATATACGACTGCGACATAGGCCAATAATGCCTGGCAGGAGGACAGATCGTCATACAAAACTCTCATGTGGTGCTCTTGATAGCACGATTTTCCAAATAGAGCTCCCATCCTCCATCTATAAAGAGAGGAATCCTACGGGTGGACATCACATGCTCGAAACCAGTCGGGAACCCATCCTCAAAGCCAACTGTCAATGGTCCCTAGAATAGGGAACCCATGTAATGACATCAGCTGTCAATAACTCCAATTATAGGTGACAATGGGTGAAACCCTCAGCTATAGGAACCTTCGCCAACGTGGAGTGATGCCATCACCGTCCCTATGGGTAGGTGTATAAACCTAACACGCTAATGGGACATAGACATAGGAGCCTCTTATAGGCCCAAAACTGCCAAAATAAGGGCAAACATATGCGGTCAGTCAACAATCTTAACCTATACATGGGAAATAAAAAGAGAAATACTCACCAACAGAAACGGGTAAAATCATAACCAAGCCTCTGTTAAGCCCTACGAACGCATGCGCATTCACTGAGGAAATAGACAAAGGTATAAGAGCCCCAGTCATACTCTCCAATACGATCCACCTCTCGTGTGGCGCTGACCAAAGCGAACGACATTGTCGAAGAGTTATCCGCTATGAAACAACCTCGAAGGATGACCAGGAACAATCACTGAAGAATGTGATCCCTGACTCTCACATCAACGGGTATGGGCTCACTCAACGCCCCACTCATAGCATCTACACTCAAAGGACCAGTGTGGATTGTCCTGCCTTTGAGTGCCTCAGTCTCCTAGTAAAGATCTGACGGCAATCGGGATAATGTTCGCGGCACAAGGCACTGATGCCCCTCCAAACTTCATACCGGTGATAAACCGCCAATGCATCAGCGTCATCATCACCTCGTTGTCCAGTAAATGGAGAGACTGAGTCTGGTGAAACTAGCGCTCAGACAACGCCCTAAGATAACCCCAGGGACAACGACGGGGGAGGATGGAAAAGAACGCCTCAAAGCCCTAACCATGCACAATCTCTCGATACTCTGGATGAAGAGTTTGATATAGAGAGTGTATGCTGAACCAGTTCTCTCAACGCAGCAGAAAGCTGGAAACCTACATCACAAAAGCAAATCAACATCAAAATCCTTGCTCCTCGTCAATAGGAAAAAGGAAGATCAAACCTAACTTTTACCTCATTTGCATCCAAGTAGACCGAGGGGTGGTGACTCAAATTACCCAAAAGCTCTGGAATTGTCACATTAATGCCTGGAAGATCCCTGCGGGGAGTATGAACAACAAGAGCGGGAGCCATAACTGGTACATCATCCTTCTCTTCCTCAACATCCGTTACCTCGACCCGGATAGGACTAATCACTTCCTCCACCAAACGACGAGGTCGTCTAACTATGCGAGGCTGAGGCACATCAGAAGCCCTCCTCCTCACACCTGAAGTGGTCCTGCGGGAACTACTCGGCTGATCTGATCCATATATCTGGACACAAGTCTCCAAATCAGCTCAGAAAGGGTGTGGTAAATTCTAACCAGGAGCTTTTCAAATGCATTTTATGACTATATGCATCCATGCATTACTTTAACATACGCCTACAGTAAAGTTAAAAATGCATGACTACTCAATGTTTAGGCTCATGGAAAAATTTTGCCAGAGTCTCCTTTGTAAAAAGGACTATCCACATGCACATACGCATGACTGGGTGGCCATTCAGTAGCACACTAACCTAAAGTCATAAACATCCTATATGCATAAGAATATTAAAGTCATAATCCGTAAGGGTAGCCTAATTACCATGATTACTTTGCTTTACAACCTTTGCTCATTTGTCCTCAAATAGGATAAGAAATAGCAGAAAAAGTACCAATTTGACTGCTTTAAAAGTCAAATTTTTTTACATCATTACATTCAGCATGGTTAGATACAAACATTTCCTATGCTGAATATATTTTATCAAGTCATACGAGCATGCATATTCACTACTATGTGTTTAAAAGCATTTTATGTGATAACTCATTTTCTAACGGATAAAAAATGAAAAAGGAGACATGCATACGTTACCAAGATAGTGCAGAACACTTGTATAGTGACGAATTTTGCAGAAAGCGGTCCAAAGTCAACAGATCTGAGGAAGAACTCTCGAATTCTTTGTGTGGCGCAACTTGAAAATGACTTATGAAAGGAAAGTGGCCTACAAGTACACATGTCCTAGGTGGGTTCCACCCCTCTGGCTCGGTCCAGTTTGAGTTGCAAAGGAGGTCTCACAAGTTGAAAAACTCAAGTCAGGAAAAAAGACGCTACGCGATTAAGCGGAAAAGCCTGAAATCCTTATTGTCAGAGACCAAATTACGGGTCTACATATCACTCATTGGTATTCACCCAGACACAGGGTTCACAACACCGATGATCACAGTTGTTGCAAACTACACTCGGTAATACCTCACAAAGGTCCAATGCCATCAACATGGGGTTGTGATTCCAATTACGACCTCTCCCCAACGGGAACTTCATACATTTCAGCCGTTGAAGTACATTTCAACGAAGGTCAAGCATCCTTGACGTTCTTCAGCCGTTGACAAGTAAATCCAGTGAAGCGTCAGAAGTGATTCAATGATCTTAGCCATTGAAGTACATTTCAACGAAGGTCAAGCATCATTGACGTTCTTCAGCCATTGGCAAGTAAATCCAGCCAAGTGTCGGTAGTGATCCGATGATCTCAGCCATTGAAGCACATTTCAACGAAGGTCAAACAACCTTGACGTTCTTAAGTCGTCCGCAAGTAAATCCAGCGAAGCGTCAGAAGTAATTCGATGATCTCAACCGTTGAAGCACATTTCAACGAAGGTCAAGCATCCTTGACGTTCATCAGCCGTTGGCAATTAAACCCAACGGGGCGTCGGAGATGGTCCAATGATAGTATCCGCTGAAGTACATTTCAATGAAGGTTGTAATAACCCAATATTTTCTATATAAATAAATAAGAAATTTTGCATAAATTTTTATTTTATTTTAAAGGTGGGAATATGTGCCAGATAATGTGTATGTCTATATGTGATAAATAAAATTTATTTATTACATGAATAATTTCAAATAATTTTATTTTGGAATTTTTTATTATTATAAAGTATATTTTTATAGTAATTACTTTTATAGTAGAAATGATTTTAGTATTTATTTTCCATGAAAATAGATTTATATCTTATTTAAATAATACATGAAATGATTATTAAAGTTATGTTCAAGTAATGTAATTAGAAAACTAATTATAATTAGTCGAGTCTAAATTTCATTTTTAGGAAACTAATATTTATTTTTAATTTGAACCCTAAATTGAAATCCTAGAAATTCAAATTTTTGATAACCTTAGGGATAAACCCTAAGGGTCAAACCCTAAGGGTTTGCAAAGATTACATTTTTGCCATTTAAAAATCAAAAGCTAAAAGACAATTATGCCCTTTTTCAATTCTTTAATAGGTTACTTGCAAATCTAGCTAAGATATGTAGCTGTTCAACAAACCTAGATATGCCCATGTGCCAAATCTCAGCAAATCAGCCATATATAGCATACAAGTTCATGCATCTACCTTATATAAATAGAATTGGAGAGAGAAAGTGCACATTTTTGATTATTTTTGCACTAACACTCAACCAATTGCTCTCAACACAAAATCCATGAATTTCCAGTGCTAGATCAGTCCCAAACCAAGCCCCACTAACAACCATAACCAAATCAGTAGCCAAGAATCAGAAATCGTTCATCAAGGTATAAAACCCTAATTTAAAAATCTGACTTTGATCCTCTGTTAGATGTTAGATTTTTATGTTAAAACATGTTGTAAGTAGTGTATAATGATGATCTGGGTTGCTAGATGTTAGATCTATAACATCTATAGGCTCGGATTTGAAGATTTCAAAAATCTGAAGAAAAAAATTATGTTGTCTGACAACGAATGTCAGACCCCATAGATTCTTCTTTGTTCATGGTTTGGTATGTTTAAAGCTTTCAACTTGTAGTATGATGTTAGGACTTTGATTTGAAACTTGAATCAAGGTCATACCTTGCACAGATTGAAAGTTATGGCTGGTCAAACATCGTTAACCGACCATGACTTTCAGTTTCTGGAAAACTCAGATCGTGCCCAGAAGGCTCTGACAAGATATTCATGGGCTCGGATCTGACAGTGTTATTGATGTTTTGTTATGGTTCGTGCATCTAAGTTGTAAGGTGTTATTTATACTATATGTTAATGCCTTAAGATCACCCAAATGATAAACAGGTTGGACTTAGTAGCCGGTCAAACTAGCCAAGTCGATCACATATTCTGTTTTCTAGGTAACCCAGGAAACATAAGAACCTGTCGTCTAACATGGTTTGACCGGAGTATATATGTTGATTGCGTTGATGTTAGATGGAGTTTATGTAATAGATTTGTTCATTTACATGTTGGCTACACATTTGATCCATTAGATCACTAAAACATTGCACATATCACAAGTTGTAGAAGCCCAGAAGTGGTTGGCAAACTGTTCTTCATTTCTGGGTAACCCAGAAAATGAAGAACAGCTCTGACAGCTTGTTCAAGGCCTTAGATCTTGCTCTTTGTTGATGTTTAGACTTGACTAGTGTTCAAAACATGTTCTCTGTTAGTTTCTCTTCATAGCCTGATGTCTAGGCCACCCATAACATGAACAAATTTCATAATATAAGGCCATGAAAAGCGTTGACCGACCATGACCAGATTTTCTGGGCAGCCCAGAAATATGATGAACACGTCTGACAGTGATTTCAAAGCTTTATATATTGCTCATGTGTTATGATTTAACCTAGATATTGCATTACACTTGTAGTATTTACATCAATACTACAAGATCAAAGTTATAGCTAGCCTAGAAACACTTTACGCAATGAATTAATCATGGTCAAAGTTGGTACCTAGAAATTGTCTATGAAGGCTCAAGAACACATTAGACTACACTTTCTGTCGCTAAAGGCTATAGCGACAAACTTTGTAACTTTATTTAATTTATTTTCCAAAAAATATTTAAAAAATAGAAATTAATTTCTGAAAATTATAAAAATAATTTTTAAAAAATTATTTTAAGTTATAAAAATTAACTTTTAATAATTTGACATACTTTCCATAAATATTAGTATTTATTTAAATAATATTGATATTTAATTTATTTAATAAATGTATTAAATAAATTAATTAAAAATGATTTTATTATATTAAAAATCATTTTAAATGATAATAAGGTATTTATTAATATTTTAAGTTATAAAACATAACTTTTAATATTTTAATATAAATTTCATTAATTATTTAATATTAATGATATTAGACTTATCTAATAATTATATTAAATAAATTAGTTTAAAGATGATTTTAATATTAGAAAAATTATTTTAAATTAAAATAAATAGTTTAAAAATATTTTAAGTTATAAGGTTTAACTTTTAATATTTAAAGGCAAATTTTATTAATAATTTAATATTAAATGATATTAGAATTATTTAATAATAATATTAAATAAATAAATTAAAAATGGTTTTATTGATTTAAAAATCATTTAAAAAGGGAATAAATATTTTAAAAATATTTTAAGTTATAATTAAATACTTTTAATATTTTGATAAATAGTACATTAATATTTAAATATTAATGGTAATTATTTAAAAATAATTTTAAATGTTTTAAAAATCATTTAACGGTAATCTTAGTACTTTAAAAATATTTTGAGTTATTATAAATAACTTTAATATTTTGGCAATGGTTTCATTAATAGTTTAATATTATTTAAATATTAATGATAATAAAGATATTTAATATTTAAATCATTAATAATGATTCCTGTGTTTAAAAAATCATGATAAATTATAATAATTATTTCAAAATTATTATAAGTTATTTAAAAATAATATGACTGAAATTTTCAGTTATTGAACTACATGATAGAGTCTTAGACTCGATAATTACCTGATAAAGCCGTCGATTCACCGACATATTTTAGAAATTGATTTGGACTTAGATAACTGGACTTAATAAGTGTATGTTTGTGATTTGATGACTGCTAAACATAGGTGACAATGTGATTAGGGTATGTGCTGACTACAATAAGCAGTATTATGTGTTATAATATATTATGCTAATCGAACAAATGATCTTAATAATGATAGGTTATGTTATAAAAGATAAAACTAAGTTGCGTAATTGTAAGCAGCAACTCAGGCAAGTATCTTAACTTTGCATTTTCTTTATGCAATGGAGATGAGTAAGAAAGTTTCAGAATTCTATTATCATTATGCCAGATTATTAATTTTATTGTTATCGATTATGTATTCATACAAGTTCTTAAATTATCCGATCATTTTTTTTATCAACACAGTATTACTGTATAATTCGGATATTTATTATGTTCGTTAATTTATAAGTATAGTTAGACAAGTGTCCTCACTTGGATAATTATTGTATTTAATCACATGTTTGATACATACTAGTTAGTTTCCAATATGTATACGTTGACTTAAAAGCTGTCTAGGCTATTTGTTTCGGCTAGACACAAACTGAAAAATATTGTTGAACAAGATAGAACTTTATTGTATCCAACCAGATTATTTTGGTTCGGATTCCCGAATTAGTATGAACATCCCGATTATGCGAAAACTTTTATGCACCAAAGGCGGATAAGATGAACGATAATATCGTTCTTGCATGTAGTATTGATCAATACAAGGCATAACGGGCTGATCACTCATGTGCCTGTAAGTTATGACAGTTTACAGATGGAGTTCTGTTAAACCTTATCGAAAATTAAAAATAATATTCATAGTTTGTCGAATGATCTCCAGTTATAGTCAGTACGTAGTTTCAAAATTTTGATATAGATTTGATATGTTGTTACTATTAGTTCAGCTTACTTCACAACAGTTGATTCGTTGTAGAAGTGTCATTCAAAGAAAATATTTACTTCTTTCAGCTAATAATTGTTGTTTTTATTACTTGCTGGGCAATCAAATTCTCATCCTTGCTTTAAATTAAAATGTTTTCAGCTAAGCGTGATCAACCAGAAGGTTCAAGCAAGAACAAAGGGAAGGGAAAGTTGGCAGAATAAATTTGTGTTCTCTTATGTAATAGCGAGACTTTATTAAGATAATAATATTTATTATTATCATGTAATGTAGTGTTTAAAGGTCGCATACCTAGAATTCAAACTTTGATATATAAATTAAGTTTGGTATTTATATTATTGTTATTATTATTAGTATTATTTCGCTCATAGAAATGGTATAGTGAAGCACTGAGTTTGGGTTTCAAGTACCTAAATTTGGGGGCGTCACAAAGGTCATGCAGCCCTGACAACACAAACTATTGGCAGTAACCCCGACAGAACAATGGAAAGACCTGGCGATTCAAACCAGGGAAAACTATCCTCATCGGGGAGGACCGATGATGGAATCTGTTATACAAGTCATCTGACAAAACATCTATCCCCTAGAGTCACTTGTACATGAGAAGAATATCTGCAGTGGAAAGTCTGTATCAAGGTCTAAGGACTTTGGTGATAACCCCAATGTCAACATCCTGAAAGTTCCTATGAGCTTTGGAGTAGACAACAAAGTAATTCATTAGGATCATCAGTGATAACTCCAGTCCCCAACAGAAAATGTGGGAGCAGATAGTCATCACATCACATTAGAAAATAGTCCAACAAACCACATTCAGCATACATTTGCATCATGCTGCATTAAATTACATCATGATTATCCTGTCACATTTCAAGTGTCTAGTATTCTTTATCATATCCATGCCATTATACCGCATGAATATGATAAAGAGGGGCATCTGTAGACACTCAAAATTTTACATTCCTGTTGCTAACCTTGTAGGAGGGCAGAATTGTCTTACAGAAATAACTCAGAGGTCAAATCAGCTCAATCCTGGAGACAACCCTGGGATACTCAGTTTTACATCTCAGAGATAACCCCGAGATACTCAGTTCCATTCTCAGAGACAACCCCGGGAGAGACAGTTCTAACCTCGGAGATAACCCAGAGGAATGCAATTTTAGTTCCGAAGATAACCCCTGAGAAGTTTGTTCTAATCCCCAGAAGTCAGCTTAAACCTCGGAGATAACCCCGAGGCGCTCAGTTACAACCCCAGAGATAACCCTAGGAGGTCAGGCACACCTTAGAGATAACCATGAGGATATTCAGTACCTACAACACCCCAATCTTAGAGATAACCCTGTGTAACGACTGCTAAATCAGCCCAGAACTAGAGATAACCCTGGTGAGGGGCAAAAACATCATTTTTCCACCTCAATCCAACATTCACGCCATCTCAGCATCATTTCACACCACATTTTACACAAAAGTTTCCTATAAGAACCATAACTCAAATCCCGAGTGACTACTGCACAAGACAGCACACCGGCAAGTCTTTGAAGACTTGAAGATTTAGTCATGGACCCATCTTCCTAACTTTATACAACCTCTTATCCCATGTCATTGTGTAGCTCTCGACAACATCATTCCAGAAAGGTATTATACGCCTCAATCGGATGCCCGGATTGAAAGTTATGAAGGTTCAAGCGGACAAATGCGTTGCATGTGTGCACTTACTTTGAGACGACGGGACCCACGGAGCGCAGGGCACCCCGGGTAGCCGCAGGTACTCCTGTAGCTCCCCCCTCTATAAATAGAGGGCCTGGGGTGGCCATTTTCAAGAGAGAAAAGGCGAGGAATGTAAGACCCCAACTTTTATGAATAAAGATTAATTTTTCTCGAAATATATTTTTGAATATTATGGTGTGGATTTGATATAATATTATAGTTGTGGGTAATATTTATAAATTTTGCAAAGTAAGCAAGTTGTTGTAAAATATTCGATTGGTCGGGGAATATTCGTACGATGACACAATCATTGGTGGAACCCACAACGAAAGTATTGTCGGAGTTAAAAAACGACGAAAATATCTTTTTATAAAAATAACGGCAAAAATTTTACCGTTAAACTGTTGAACTACCCGGTGGCAAAAGTACAGTAATAAGCGTGGTTGCATAGTAGCACACGGTATTGATTATTGATGCATACGTGAGAAGTCACTCAGTTATACTCAATTATTGCTACAGTAATTGCCGTATAATATCTCGCATATTATTAATTCAATTATTGTCATAGTATCATCTGTATAATATTTTATATTTTTTAAATCAATAATTGAGACAACAAAGTTATTCATATTATTATTTGTAATATTGACGATGTCTAGAAAGTTCTGTCGAGTAAAGGGGTTTGGTCACCTAATTGCGTGCCAGTAGGGAGAAATCCTTATCGAAAAACCCCCTCTTTCCTGGAAATGATCTGATTGTTAAATATTATGAGTTATAATATTAATGATGAATAAGTTCGTGTTGATTAAAGATGAAATTCTAGAGGTTAAATTGAGCAATCAGGTAATTAATCAGATAAATGAGCAATTAATTGCTATTAGTTTACATGCATATAACTATTTGCTCACATGAATGGAACTATTGGTTCACATGCATTACTATTAGAGGATGTGGTGCAAGATTGATAATACTTGCAGGACTAAATTAAAAATAGAGGAAAAGATGAATGTACTATACTGTAATAATTCGAGCCCTAAAACTTACAATTATCGAAACTATGTTTTTCTACAAATAGAAGCTCATTCTTCTTTCAATCTCACCAATTCACTGAGACTCACAAGAACAATTATAGAGAGAGAAGCTATAGAGAAGAAGAAGAAGAGTATTCTGCTATTTCACTATTCTAGTATTCAGTTTTCTTCTAAGGTAAGGGATATTATTTTTGTTCAGTATTCATTAGAAATAATATTTTCTTCCATACTCTGTAGTATATGAGTAATATTATTTCGTCTCATATTCCTGATTATACCCTCATTCTTTTAAAGTATTGCTTCTATACTCCGTGAAATTAGTAGAATATCCTTGATATTTGCGCTTCATCTAGTATCTTTTTATAAAAATATTATTCTGAGCATTCTTGATAATTATTGATCTTTTTATGTTGGAATATTATTCACGGGGTACTATTCACAAAGTATTATTCACGGGATACTATTCACAAAGTACTATTCACGGGTACTATTCACAAATTACTATTCCTGGGTACTATTCATGGGTACTATTCATGAAGTACTATTCATAGGATACTATTCACCTGAAGTACTATTCATGACAAAAATTAATTTCTTTTCGGTCTAAATCAGTTTTGATACAATATTATTCTTAAATTTTACTCCACAAAGCAGTATCATGTTGACAATTTGGACATTATTGAATTCTGGATAAATTAAATTATAAATCTTTAAAAATTTATCCTTTGTTTCCTTTTAATTGAATTCTTATATCATTATCATCATCGTCATGCTTATATTATGATGAAAGTCATCTTTGGCTTACGTGCATAGATGGACTGTTGATTGGTATGATTATGACCATGGATCATTCAGTATAATCGTGACCCATAATGTTATAAATGATGTGGTAAAAGTCCTCATTGGCCTGTAGTGCATTGATGGACAGTTGTTGGTATGATCATGGCCATTGGTGATTACACGAATATCCTTGGCCCGTAGCACATGGATAATTCGTGGTTATGATACTAATGAATATCCTTGGCCCGTAGTGCATGTATAATTCAGTGATGTGGATTATTTGTTAAGTTGAGTCTCAGCTATAAACATTATGATAAACTTTTTAAATCATAGAAGATAGCAGATATCATACTTTACTTGACTCTTCTAATGGATTGCTTGTTCCGCTGCAGTTAAATTTGTTATTTATTGTTTAACACTGTTGAAGGCTAATGATAATTTATTCTGCATTTTCTTAGTCATAATATTTCTTATTGGGCTAGTTGAGCTCACCCTTTTGCTTTCATTATTCTCTTCAGAAAATGAGAACGTAGTCGGGACTAGTCGGGGAATGGAATGACGGTCCGAGATGGTGGCTATAGTAGTCCTCACTATTTAGTGTAATAATAAATGTACTAAGGACTCTTTTGAGTTTGAATACTGTCTATTAGACAATATTCGTGTAAAAACTCTCAGCTCATGTTGTATAATTAAGTTTGTATTTGTATTCTGTACCATGTATTTGGCGACTCAAGATGGGTGATGTATACCTATTTTGGGGGCGTCACAAGGAAGCCATGTCTAATTCACTCCATACACACTTTAAACTGAGTGCTTTCTCTTTCCAAACACCTGTGAGCTTGTGTTTTGCTATATTTTACCAGTGGAAACCGTGTATTCATTCATTTAAAGCTATTTGAAGCCTTCTTGGCAGCCCACTGTAAGACATTTTGGATTTCTTAAAGCCTTTCTCCATTTTCATTCACACACAGTTATTCACGTTCAGAGTCGTGTGGTGTCGTATGCCCGGATCGTCGATCCGTGGCTTTTATTGCTTATATATGTATGTATATATATATATATATATATATATATATATATATATATATATATATGTAAATATATAAGTAAACTATAAATAAATATATATATATATATATATATATATATATATATATATATATATATATATATATATATATGACTGCTTACAACTTTTGTACATATTGCATCATCATGTGAGCCTAAGAATCATGTGATCACAGATTCAGTTTCTGAATCTAGATTCGGTTCTCGTGATGGACATTTTCAACTGCAGCCAGCTTGTGAATTATTCATGGTGTCTAAATTTTCGTATATGGCTCTCATGCCCACAGGGAGTTCGGCGCTGCTATATATCTTATTTTCTCGAAGGTGCCTCACATCTCGAAAATAATAAAAGTAATCAAGCCGAACATATAATAAAATGGAGGTATCAAAGGTCTCAATTACTATTGAGCATAAGGGTTTGAAAAAACCTATTTTACAAAACATCACTGTCATATCTCATTAAAATTAAACTTTTATACAAAATTTAAACTTTTTGTATATAGATGCAAACGAGGCATAGCACTACTTCCAGACAACTGCACATGGACCCACGCGCACACACATTTAGATAAAAGTTTAAAATGAAAAGTGGCGGTAACCGTGTCACCACGGAAGTCGGGGGGTGCCTAACACCTTCCCTCCGCTTAATCAAGCTCCCGGGCCGTAACGAAACTCGGTTTCACAGACCAGTTAAACAGTGTCACATCACTAGGTCCATGTGCAAACCTTTTTTCGTTTGAGTTGGTGCAACCATTTAAAAATACCAACTGGCAACTCTTACAGTCCAATTGTCAACATATATATGTCAGACCTTTTCACAACTTATTTTTTCAAACAAATCTCACCTAACATGAGAACACCAAAAGACAACAGAAAATGAACAAATAAAAATCCCGACATCGACACTAAATATAATAGGTAATTATAAGTAATGGCAAGTCAAATGAGAATTGAGTTAAGCACATATTTTACGCCTTGAATTGGGATAGGAAATAGTAAATAAAGAAATAAATATAATAAGAGTAATTCAATAAAAAATTGATTGATTAATCAAGTAGAACTAGTGGTCAGTCATTTTGTAATGAACTAGGCGCGTCGAATTCAAAGGTAACCATGGCGCAGCCGCGCCAGTGGTCAGTCAGACCTAGTAATGAACTGTTAACAGCATAGCTTGGAGAATGTTAATTAAGTATATTTTAATGATTCTAAAAGGGCTTAAAACATGTTATAAGACGTAATAACATATTGTAATCACAATGTTAAAACTAAAGATTATGAATTAGTAAGTTGTGAAAGTTCGTAACATGATGTCATGAGAATTTTTGTTGATATGCAATCACCATGTCGGGTACTGTAATATAATTAGGAATGCAGATTCATGGTACATGAATGATTAAAATAATCAAGATTATATACTTGACTAAAATGAGAAGTAAGCCCATGAAGTTAGTTTTAATATAACTAAATGGTATTATGATCTTAATGGTATATGTAGGCTATTTGGCGAATGTTTGTAATAATTGTGTAGCTTACGCACGAGGCAAGTTTCCTAAACCCTAATCTTATGTTGAGAAATTTCTTGGTTCCATCTTGTTTATAATTATGCAAGCTCTTGTGTTCTAATTCTTTTATATCGAGCAAGTTTCATATTTCTAATATGATATTATAATGCAAGTTTCCTAAACCTTGTATTTATGTTGAGCAAGTTTCTTGTTCCTAACTTGACATCATTATGCATATTTTTAAAACTCTAATCTTTTATTGAGCAAGTTCCTATTATTTGTTCTTGCCATTCAAAGCATAAACTGTTCAAGTTCATTGTTTCAAATGAGATTTTCTAATTCTTTTGGATATAGCACTTTGTATATACAATGTTATTCAATTGTGTATTGTTGATATTCAATCTTCGACTTAATTATTGTTGTTCCATCTTAAATTATTAATTTAAACCCTCGAATAGAAAATAAACCTTTATTGGTTGGATTAATCCATAATTGATGAGTGTTCTAAAATTTTAGAACCACTGATAAGCTGTGACGCCCCCAAATTCAGGTACTTGAAACCCAAACTCGGTGCTTCATGATATCATTTCTATGAGCGGAATCATAATAATAATATAACATTAATACAAATATCAAACTTATTTTACATATCAGAGTTTTCTAAATCCTCAGGATTTCAACCTTTAATACATTACATTACATGATAATAATAAATATCATTATCTTACTATAGTCTAAATATTACATAGGATAGCGTAGAACTTATTCTGCAACCTTTCCTTTTCCTTTGTTCTTGGCAGAGCCTTCTGGTTGATCACACTTAACTGAAAATATTTAAATTAAGCAAGAATGAGCATTTGATTGCCCAGTAAGTAATAGTAAACGATAAGCGTTAACTGAACGAAGTAAATGCTTCTTTAAATGATATTTCTACAACGAATCAACAGTTGTGAAGTAAACTGAAGCAACACTAAACAATGTAACAATTCTATCTTAAATTTTTGAAACTATGTATTGACTATAATTAGTGAACCGTCGACAGACTATGAACTTAGTTTTCAATTTTCGATAAGGTTTAACAGAACTTCATTTGCAAACCGTTATAACTTACAGGCACGGGGGTGATCAGCCCTTTATGCCCTGTATTGATCAATACTACATGCAAGAATGATATTTTCATTCATCTTATCCGCCTTAGGTGCACAAAAGTTTTCTTATGTTCGGGATGTTCATACTTAGTCTGAATCCGAACCAAAATAATTCGGTTGGATATCAATAAGGTTCTATCATATTTAACGATATTTTTAAATCTGTCTAGCTGATACAAATAACTTAGACGGCTTTTAAGTCAACGTATACATACTGAAAACCAATAAGTATGTATCAACATGTGATTAAATACAGTGATTATCCAAGTGAGGACACTTGTATAACCATATTTAAAAATTTACGAACAGAATAAACATCTGGATTATACAATAATAGTGTGTTGATAAACAATGATCGGATAATTTAAGAACTTGTATGATACAAATGATTGAATACATAATCAATAACAATAGAGGTAATAATCTGGCACAATGATAATATAATTCTAAAACTTTCTTACTCAAGTCCATTGCATAAAGTAAATGCCAAGGGTAGGATACTTGCCTGAGTTGCTGCTTACAATTACGGAACTTAGTTTTATCTTTTATATCGAGACCTATCATTAATAAGATCATTCTATCGATTAGAATAACATATCATAACACATAGTACTGCTATTTACAGTCAGCACATAACCTAATCACATTGTCACATAGGTTTAACAGTCATTAAATCATAAACAAACACTTATCTAGTCAAACTATCTAAGTCCATATTAATTTTTAAAATATTTCGGTGTACCGATGACTTTATCGGATAATTATCGAGTCTAAAACTCTAGTCTGTCGTTCAATATTCGATTAGATAATTTAAATATCAGTCATATTATTTTTAAATAACTTCTAATGATTTTTAAATAATTATTATAATTTATCATGATTTTACAAACACTGGAATCATTTTTAAATGATCTAAATATTAATTAATTCTATTATCATTAATATTTAAATAATATTAAACTATTAATGAAATCATTGCCAAAAAATTAAAGTTATTTATAATAACTCAAAATATTTAAAACATTTTTATTACCCTTAAATGATTTTTAAAACGTTTAAAATTATTTTTAAATAATTTTCATTAATATTTAAATATTAATGTACTATTTATCAAAATATTAAAAGTCATTTATTATAACTTAAAAATATTTTTAAACCATTTATATCCTTTTTAAATGATTTTCAAATTAATAAAATCATTTTTAAACTATTTATTTAATATAATTATTAAATAAATTTAATATCATTAATATTAAATTATTAATAAAATTTACCTTTAAATATTAAAAGTTATATTTTATCACTTAAAATATTTTTAAACACTTTATTTTCCTTTAAAATAATTTTTATAATATTAAAATTATTTTTAAACTAATTTATTTAATATAATTATTAAAAAAATCTAATATCATTAATATTAAATAATTAATAAAATTTGCTTTAAAATATTAAAAGTAATATTTTATAACTTAAAATATTTGTAAATACCTTATTATCATTTAAAATAATTTTTAATATAATAAAATTATTTTTAATTAATTTATTTAATACATTTATTAAATAACTTAAATATCAATAATATTCAAATAAATACTAATATTTATGAAAAATATGTCAAATTATTAAAAGTTAATTTTTATAACTTAAAATAATTTTTGTAATTTTCAGAAATTAATTTTTATTTTTAAATGATTTTTGAAAATTAATTTAATTAAAACTAAAAAGTTTATCGCTAAAGTCTTTAACGACAATAAGTGTCGCCTTAGGTGTTCTTGAGGCTCAAGAACACTCATACGCTAGTTTCGAGTGATCATGTTTGACCATCAATAATTCAGTGTGTAATGTGTTTCTGGGCTAGCTAATGATCGAATCTTGTAGAACTAATGTAACACTACATGATACAACAACAATCCTGATCATACAACATAAAACGAATGAGATCTGGGCTTGCAAAATAGCTGTCAGAGTTGTTCTTCATTTCTGGGTTACCCAGAAATGAAGAATAGTTCGTGTAAGCATATTTGGGCTTCCACAACTTGCAATCCATGTGATGCGTTTGTGATTTAAGAGTTGCAGTGTGTAGCCAACATGTAAGGGTACAAGTCTAACACATAAAACACATATAACAATAACTACATAAGCAGATCTTATTCGGTCAAACCCTGTTAGAAGTCACGCTTTGAGTTTTCTGGGTTACCCAGAAAACGCAAGTCGTGATCATTCTGCTTGGTTTGACCATCCAGTAAATCCAACATGTTTGATGTTTTAGGGATCTAAAAGCTTAAGCTTGTAGTCCAAACAACATACTGCAACTTACATACAACAACTATAACAAAGCATCAAAAACCTGACTGATCTATGCTCATGAATATCTTGTCATACATGATCTGGGTAGTTTATGGGTTACCCAGAATTGCTCAGTCATGCTCGGTCAACTGAGTTTGACCAACTATATCTTACAATCTGTACATGATCTGGACTTGATTCAAGTTCCATATCCAAGCCTACATTACATACTATAACTTCAAACATTTAAAACACCAAAACAATAAACAGCAAGAGATCTAGGAGACCTAACATTTGTTGTTAGACAACATTTTCAACATTTTCCAGATTTTGAAAAATATCAAATCCGAGCCTATAGATGTTATGGATCTAACAAATACCAACCTAGATCATCTATTTACACTACATACAACAAACTTAAACATTAAAACATAACTTTTAACATATCCAACAAGATCAAATTCTAAGTCTAGGGTTTATACCTTTCTTGAATGTTGCTTGATTCTATGCTACTGATCTGTTAATGGAGGTAGTGGGGGCTTATTTTGGGACTGAAGTACTACTATATTTCGTGGGTTAGAGAGAGGGAAGTCTTGGTAGAGAGTTTGTGTATAAATGAGCTAAATAATGAACCTTTCTCTCTCTTGATCTATATATATAACTTGTATGCAATGAATTTGGCTGGTGAATTGGCTAATATGTAGGTTTTGTAGTCACATGGCTAGGCTAGGGTTGCTCAACCACTAAAGTTTTGGTAAGTTTGACAAGTTAGCCACAATAATGCAAGAGGGGTAGTTTGGTCTTTTGGCTTATGATTTTAATGGCCATTTGGTAACTTGGCAAACCCTTAGGGTTTGACCCTAAGGTTCCACAAATTTTGATTTTTTTTCTAGAATTTCTAATTAGGCCAAAAATAGAAATTTAGTTTCTAAAAATTACAAATTATAATTACTAAATTAGCTTAGGTCTTCTAATTACTTAGAACTTACAAATTAGGCTTAGGAATTTACTAATTACAGTTAGCTTTCCCATTTCGCGATTAAGGTTTCTAATTTGACAATAAATTAGGATTTCTAAATATTAATTAGGTTTTCCAATAATTAGGGTTTTCCTAATTAAGATTATAAGTTAATAATACATGTCAATATTCATATAACCCAATCTCTTATCGATCTTAAACTCCGGCTTGAGTTTCAAATTAGGGTTTATCCCAGTAATCTTAGGGTTTTATCTCATTACACTAAGACTGTTCCACAATTAACATTACAAACATACTATACATAATTATAGCACTGATATATAATTAATATAATATTATTATTCTCATTCCTTGTTCAAAATCTAGAATTAAGGTTTTGAATCCAATTCCGACTTAACTTTCATATATACCATTATTAATTAAGTTAAAATAATTAAATTAATTAATCTGAAATAAATTCATATAATAAAATAGTTATTATAATAATTTTAATTATCATTTCATATATTATTTAAATAATATATAATCATATTTTCATAGGAAATAAATAATAAAAATATTTTTACTACAAAATTAATTATAAGAAAATAATTTATAATGATCAATAATTCTTTTTAAAAAAATTATTTAAAATTATTCATGTAATAAATAAATTTTATTTATCACATAAATACATACACGTTACCTTGAACATATTCCCCACCTTTAAAATAAAATATTTATACGCAAAATTTCTTATTTATTTATATTGAAAATATTGGGTTATTACATAAGCTAGTTCCAAACTAAACTTTTTTAGTGCGGAAAATCCTAAAGTCAAGCTGAGATGAACAACCCTAACATAGGGGATTATGTATGCATTAACGTTTAGATGTTTGTGCACAATACATGGTACGAAGGGCTGATCCCCCTAAGTATGAAAGTTAAAGTTTGTATAGTCTAATGAATGTTAAAGGTTGAAGTAGAAATACTTAATAACCTTGGGACATAGTTCATGGTCTTAAATATGCTCAGATATAAACCTCAAACTTGTTTACTAAACTTGACTCGAAGAACAAGTTCTTAATTATTCAATATTCATTGCTTACTCTTATGTTACTGCTATTATCACTCTTTATATCAGTGAGCAATTGTTTGCTCACTCTTGCATTTAACACTGCATCTAAAGTTGAGAAATTTGATGAGCCGTCTTCTAGCAAAGGCAAGAGCAAGATGTCCAAATGATGAAGACATGTTTGATTTTATTTAGTAGAATTCTGTTATGAGACTTATGTTATTATGTGATGTATTCTGCAGACTTATGTAACAATTAAAGGTTAGATTACCTAGGAATGTTTTAAGTTGATGTAACCCTTTGATGGGGAAGATATTTATTTAAGTTATGTCTTTATCGTTAATTATGGGTAGTTAGATGTAAATATTTTGGAAAGTGAGCACCAAATCATGTGGGAATGAAGTACCCGAATTTGGGGGTGTCACAGGTTAGTATCAAAGCTTTAGGTTATGAACCTTAGGTGGGGAAAACCTTAGGAAGTAACCTTTAAGGAGACAGAAAACATAGTGGTGATAAACTCTTATCGAGTTCTAAGGAATGAATTGAGGGAATTCATTATAGATAAACAATAAAAGACTTTATGTGCTATGTGTTAATAACTTATGTACTCGCGAGTATCGAAGAGTATCACGTGATAAGTAAAACTTAAAAATATTTTGTTGTCAGGATGTCTAACGTTGAAGGATTCAGTCAAGCTAGGGAAGAGATACCTCAGGTACCTAGGGATGAGGAGCCCCGAGATGTTCATGTTGTCCGATACAAGTTGATCCAGAGGGAGCCTTCTCTGTTGGTCACTGAGGAAGAACAGGAGGATGAGCCTGTGTTTGATCCTGAGGAGGAGAACTCTGAGGAGATAGAGGTGGAGGATGAGGAAGAGGATCCTGAGGAGTTTCCACCAAACTCCATATCAGCTGAGATGTATGATGCACTGTATGACCGTAACATAGAATTACAGGATAAGATTGAGGAGCTAAAGGAGTTAGCTGAGATGCATTTGGCCACTATAGAGTAGAAGGATATGGAGATTGATGAACTTGACTCATGACTTGGAAACACGGAGTGGAACCTAGTTCACACAGAGGGACATCAAGAGGAGTTGTTGGCTGAGAATGAGAAGATGAAGACTAAAGTTGGAAAGCTAAAAGACGACTTGAAGGAGGAGTCAGCTAGACGTACGAGAGCAGAAGACGCTTGGATGAAGGCTACTCAGCGTGCAAATCGTGCTGAAGCCAAGGTTCAAACGAAAAAGGATAAGATGAATGAAATGGATTATGCCTTTCATTCTACGACTGATAAGGCCCAAGATCGAGTCTTTTATTACCAGCCTTAATTTGAAGACTTGCCATGGTACATAATGGATCGTAGAACGGCATATCGTATTATGGAAGAAGAGCG
Organism: Panax notoginseng; assembly: GCA_016801055.1. NCBI lineage: Eukaryota > Viridiplantae > Streptophyta > Magnoliopsida > Apiales > Araliaceae > Panax > Panax notoginseng. The sequence goes on from CM029020.1 coordinate 153,591,429, forward strand.
TAGAGAAGCCTCTCGATGCCTTAACATTTCAAGATAGGAAGAATAATAATAATATGTGGTTAAATATGTGATTAAATATATTGTAAATCCCTTATTTTGAGATAAATAAAGGGGTAGGATGAGTATGTGATCCTGAAACTTGTCTAGTTCAGGAAAGTTGATGTTTATAGCAGAAATGCTATCTTTAGTATGTTTTGAAAACTATGAATAAATAAAATATCAAAGTTTATTGAAAGGTTGTGTGTTAAGCTTTAATTTTAGCTTGTTTAAAGTTAAACTTTAAGATATTCAAGAAATTGAGTAATTAACTAATAAGTGCATATTTTAAACAGAAGATGCCTCCTAGAAAAGGACAACCACGTCAACAACCACCTCCTGAGGGGTCTACTAACAACAATAACGAGGCCAACACTAATCCGGTTCAGTAGTTGGTGACTTTGTTAACGGGAGCACTTGTGAATCAGCCGCAAGCTCTAGCTACGACTTTCAAGGACTTCGAAGAGGTTGGACTGCCGGAGTTTCAAGGATCTATGAATCCAGTTGAAGCCCAAATCTGGATCATAGAAATGGAGAAGGTTTTCGATGTCGCTAGAGTCAATGATAATCAGAAAACTGCTTTTGCGATGTTTATGTTGAAGTCTGAAGCTAGCTATTGGTGGAAGGTGAATAAGGTTCGTGGGGGATAGGGAGTAATAGTGTGGGATAGGTTTAAAGAGATGTTTTTCGAGATGTATTTTTTGACGAGTTCTCAGAACCAGATGGAAGTTCAATTCTTAGAATTGAAGTAAGGAACCATGTCTGTGCCAGAGTATGCTGCGAAGTTTAATGAGCTACAAAGGTTTTCTCTATACCAAGTCAATACTGATGAGTGTAAGGCGAGAAGGTTTGAACAAGGATTGAAACCCTAGTTGTATAGCAAGGTTTCGATGTTTCAGCTGAATACATTTGCGGTAGTGTTGGAAAAGGCAATTATCGCGGAAGGTGGAAGCGATGCCTTAACTAAATATAATCAAGAGCAGAAGAAGAAAAAGAATGAAAATGAAAACAAGGCTGGTGGAAGCAATAGTGGGAGTAACAACCAGAAAAGGAAATGGAATGAAAACTCAAATACGGGAGGACAACAAGGAAGTCAACAAAAGAAGAAGTTTGAAGCTTGTGCTACTTACGGGAAGAACCACACGGGGGGGTGTTTGAAGAGTAAGATGGTGTGTTTCAACTGTGGCCAAGAGGGTCACCATTGCGAAAAATGGTTTTAGTCCAAAGAAGGGAGCATGTTTCACTTGCGGATCGAAGGATCATATGGCTCTTGATTGCCCTAAGAAGACAGCGGGAAGTGCAAGCGAAGGAAAAGGAAACAACAGTGGTGGTACTTTAACTATCACTGGACCAGTTCAATCAAACCTACCCACTTCCAAAACTTTTAATATGACAGTGCAAGATGTTGTAACGCCCGAGAAAATCAGATCTTTATGCGAATTAAATTTTATTTGATTATTTGAATTAAATGAATTTAATTGATTATTTATGTGAGTAAGATGTTTGAAGGTCGTTCTATGACCTAGAATGTGCGGATGTGGTTAGTATTATGGCTATATGTTAGAATTAATTGTTTTGAATTTCCAAGATGAAAATAAAGGTTTTCTGAGAAACTTCTGTAAAAACACTATTCATCCGATTCTGATCGGAGATTAGGTTTGAATTTTTGAGAAACGCGTAATGATAGAATACGAAGACGTAATAGAATATCTAATAATATTTCAATTATGGCAAACGAAGTTTTCGCCTGCAGACTTAAAACCTAAGGGTTAGGAAATGTAAATTTTTGAGAATTTTATGACTACGTATAATGATTAGGGTTATTATACGTGAAGAATATGAGTATAATACTAGTTATTATACGAGTATAGTACGAAGATTATTACGACGTATAATACAAATATCGTATGAGTTATATATGAAGAGAATACGAGAATGGTATATGTAGAATACGATTAGTCTAAATGAACTTTAAGTTCATGAACTTTGTAGAATCCAATTGGACTTGGATTATGTCAAGCCCAATGTGTATGAAAATCAAGCCCAAATTAGGTTCAAAATGAATTAATGTTAAGGCCCAAACTAAGAAAATGAACCTCAGATCGAACCGACGGGTCACCGGATGGGTTAAACCCATGGGGGGACCCACAAGGCATATGGGCCGGCCACTTGGCCACCAAGTAAAGTGGTTACTTGGTGGCTACACAATGAATAGTAAGGAGGAGGGGTACAAAGACCAATTTACCCTCCATTTGGTTTTTCTATAAATAATAAACTTAGCTTGGTTCATTTGTTGTTTTACAAACTTTGACCAACATATATTGCGAGAGAGAAAAGTAAGATAACAAGTAATCAAGTGAGTTCAGAGTAAAGTATACAAGTTTACTTAAGAACACGAAGAACGTAAAGGTAACTTTTTGTAACACGTTAGTCTTCGATCTTTTTCGATTTCTTTTTCATAGAGAAGTATGATTTGGTAGAGCATGTCTCTTCTGGTGTCATAAGGATGGCTAATAGTGGATTAAGTCATTATAAGTCATGTATGATTAGTAATCATAAGCATTTAAGTAAGTTTTAAAATCAAAGAAAGTCGTAAAGCGTTTATTTTTTTGTTGATGGACAAATTAAAAACCATCATAGGGTATGTGCATCTTGTTTGGTTAGGATGTAGATGATGAATCAATAGAGTTTTTCCATTTGATTTGGCGTAGAAAACACGAGTAACAAAGTTATGGCGGAATTTATAAAATTAGCCGTTAAACCTTGAAAACGTAGAAATCTCATATTAGTAGTCGAAAGTTTCTGTGTAACTTGGAAACCTTAGTTTTCAATGGCATAATGTGAGATAAGGTATTCAAGAGTTGTGGACTCAAGAATCATCGAATTCTGACTTAAAATGAAGAAACGAGCTATGAACGCGTACGAACGTTAAACGAATGCTCAATAATGAACTAATCTGTGAATTCCATGTTAAGAGATTCAAAAATAGAATATTTTCTAATAAAATCATAGAGTATGTGATTTGTGAGCTCATGGCTTTTGAACGAGCCAATTCGGACTTAAAACGAATAAGCTATGAAGCCGGGAATTTCACATAATAAAAAAACTGTCAAAACTATCTGAGGCTCAGGGTCGGCGCCGCAACGCGACCCCAAGCTATAAATCTCACACCGCAGCGCAGAGTCGAGGGAATGGACACTATAGAGTGGCATGACAGCACGGCTCGTAGGCATAAGTCTAGCGTCGCAGCGCCGAGACCGAGAGTTAGGTACTGTTAGTTGGCACCGCAACGCCGAGCCAAGGGAAATGTTGAACTAGTTAGGGTTTTGAACCCAAGTGATTGTAAGACCATTATGGGGCAAGTGTATGTATGAAATGTACATGCTAAGACCATTCCATATCATATATCATGATGACTTACGAATTGAACGTAGATTGCAAGTAAAGAAACGATGAACGATAATAAGCCGTAAGGCGGATAATTACTTGAAACGAGTTTTATTAATGAAATGAATTCAGTTAAGACATAGAAGAGAAAGAAATTGGTAGAAACAATATGATTAGATTGTTTGGTAGCTAATTGCAATGTGATATGTGAATATATCATGTAGATACTGTAAAAACTGAGAGCTGTTGAATATTATTTGAAGACGCTTGAAGGTAAGTTTTCTTAACGCTTGTCTGAACTTCGTGTTAGCCAAGTTTTTCTATGTGATTCATGTTATGAGATGAATGAATTGTTTTAACAAAAGGGTCGATGTCGGTTTTACCTCGGCTAGACTAATCTTGAAAAGTTGATTAATTTATTTATAAATCTTTCAATATAGAATTGATAACGCTATCCTACACCAATTGTTTGGTACGGATTCAAGGTAAGCCTGAGTATGAATAAACAAATGTATTTTACATTGATTATTCAATGGGCACGCGAGGTTACCAAAACTTAAATGCGAATACGTTTAACGGATGAATGTTGATCAACATAGAGTGCAATAGGCTGATCACCTAGAAGTGCTCGTAAGATATATCAGACTTACGGTCTTAGTGTCGGGTTATCCTTTTTCATGAATGAAAACAAAAGAGAATGTTCATGGTCTTTGACCTACTCAGAATTCCTAAGTCCTTATAAGTGCTTCGGAATTGTTATATGAGAAAGAAAAGTGCTATACAATGTTTCATAGTACTTCATAGCTATTTGTTCAGTTATTGAAGAATAATCATATGATTCTCGACGTGGTATTTATATTATACATTGCTAGACTTGCTGAGCTAGTTATGCTCACTTCTTGCTTGAATTATATGATTGCAGCTAAGGCCGAACGAACTGAGAGTTCTAAAAGAGATAAAGGCAAAGCTAAGATGGATAATTAGTTATCCTGTAATAGACTAGTATGTTGTATGTATTATACTTATGAACACTAAAGAATGTATTCGGTTTCAGAACCTGATGGATTTATTATGATTGTAATAAGAATGTAGTTAATGCACTCATTTTGATGTTGTTTCAATGGAATGAATTTATAGTTAGTAGCACCATCTGTTGGGTTGGAAGATACCCAGATTTGGGGGCATCACATGTTGGTATCAGAGCATTAGGTTATAAAACTTAAGGGGGGAAGAACCATAGGCTAATAACCTCGTTAGTAGATGAGAAGTAGAAGCGAATGAACTCTAGTAGAACGAGTTAATTAAGTATTGAGGAAACTCAGTACAGAAAGATTTAAAAGATGGAAAGTAACCCTAAATAAATTAAATGTGATTTGTGCTTATATTATTTTGTATTATGTACTAATCAACATGTTATGTATTATTATAGATGTCCATCGATAGCTACATGTATAGGGATATACACGTAGTGAGTGAAGAGTCAATGAACAGAGTAGAGCCAGTACCAGTGCCAATAGCGGCAGTACCAGTGGTGATAATTGAAGAGTCCGAGCCTGAGGAGGAATTTTTAGAGGAGGACTACTTAGAGGGAGTTATGGGGTTGGCATCATACCTGGACATGATGATCGATGTGGAGGAGGATATAGAGGTAACATCGGTTAATACGGTGGTACCTGCACTAGGGCTAACACCTGCAGATACAATGAGGGCATTGTATCTCTCGGTGTTTGACCGTAACGTGCAACTGCACAATATTGTGCAGAACTAGAGGGAGGAGATCAGTGATCTCCATGAGGCTAAGGAGTCTGCAGAAGCAGATTTTGAGATTGAGCATGATGAGAAAGTGCTCATGAAGGATAAGGCCACGAGTATAAGAAGGAGGCCATAGAACTTTGTAGAGAACTGGGGTTGAGGGACAAGAAAATAGCACTAATGTCATATATCAATGACAGTGCACATGAGGATTTCACACTAAAAGTTACTTGTTATTCCATTGAGTCGGGACACACTCGACATACTATAAGTCGGGATATTATGTCGATTCTAGCGAATGAAAAACATGAGAATGCAGTTATGCAGTACTAGGAGTATAGAACGGTAAATACTTTTGTGTAGTGACGTAAAACCATCTTTTATATAGTTTTTGTAAATCCTAACTTTTGTGAAGATCAATTGCGGGATAGAAATGTCATAGCTTTTGGCTATGGAAAGCAAATTGGAAATAGTTTCAAACTATGAAGAAGCATATGAATATAATGAAGTTTTTATTAAATGTGCTTTGTTGTGTATGAGTTATTGTTTGGCAAATAATAACTAAGTAAGAAAATAAGTAATAATGAAACTTTATTTATTTAATCAGAAAATGTCGCCAAGAAGGAGTCTCATAACGATAATCAGGGGGGATCAAAATAACCCTATGCAAGAATTCGTTAATTTATTAACGGCTGCATTTAACCAAACCGGGGGTAGAGCACCCGCAGTACCTAGGGTAGCCAGAACAACTACCTTCAAAGAATTTAAGAGTGTTGGTCCACCGTAGTTCAAGGGTACCACGGACCCAATAGAAGCCCAGACATGGGTAAAGGAAATAGAGAAGGCGTTCGTTATTACAAATGTGGGTGAGGCGCAAAAGACTCCTTTTGCGACTTACATGATGAAAAGGGAAGCCAACTTTTGGTGGGAGGCTCACCAGGGTGGGGCTAGGACTGATGCTGTTACATGGGAACAGTTTAAGAAGGTTTTCTTCTAGAATTACTTCCCTACTAGCATGCAAGGGAGAATGGAGATTAAGTTCCTAGAACTTAAGCAAAGGGACATGACGGTTCCCCAGTATGTGGCCAAATTCAATGAATTGGCAAGGTTCGCTCCACACCAAGTGTACACTGAGGAGAGGAAGGCTCGTAGGTTTGAGCAGGGATTGAAACCCTGGCTCTATAGTAAGATTTCTGTGTTCCAGAGTGCTTCCTACGGGACCATTCTGGAGAAGGAAATCATTGCGGAGGGTGGTAGTGAGGCGTTGACCCAATACTATAAAGATAGGAAGAATAAGGGTAAAGGAGAGGGAGGATCCAAGGTGGATGGAGCTAGTGGCAGTGGAAACCTGCCCTAGAGAAAGAGTTTTAACTCCGAGAATACTGGAGCGAAACAAGGGGATCCTAAGCGTAGGATCGAGGCATGCAAGACATGCGAAAAGACTCATCTAAGAGTCTGTCTGAAAGGGGAGTCATTTTGTTACAACTTGGGTAGGAAGGGCATATAGCACCCAATTGTCCTAATCCTAAGAAGAACCAGGGATGTTTTGTTTGTGGGTCGATGAACCACATGGCAAGAAATTGCCCAAATAAGGGAAAAGAGGGTAGTAAGGGTGTTAGTGGTTGTAAGTTAGCCATTACTAGACCAACACCATCGGGTAGACCTACTGCCCGTACTTTTAATATGACTGTCCAAGATGCGGTTACATCGGCGGATGTAGTAACAGGTATCATTCCAGTCAATGAAATAAATACTTATGTGTTGTTTGATCCAGGTGCTACTTGTTCTTTTATAGCATGTGGATTTACTGAGCGATTAGGTTTACTCCGGGAAAGATTAGAAATACTTTTAGACGTTAATGTAGCGAACGAAGAGATAATTCCCATTGAACACATTCATAGGAATTGTTTCGTAAATATTAGAGGTAACAGATTATCGGTAGATCTTTTACCAATAAGGTTGAGAGAAATTGATGTAATTCTCGGTATGGGTTGGTTAATTTGTGACACCCCCAAATCTAGGTACTTCATTCCCACAAGATCTGGTGCTCACTATTCATACATTCATACTATCTACCCAAATACAATAAAATTTAAACCATAAATCCTCCCTTTAAATAGGGTTACAACATTAATTCAAAAACATCCCAGGTTATCTAACCTTTAAACATCATTCAAGTGCGGAAATAGATAATTACATTACATCATTATTAAAATTCGATCATCAGATTAAAAGTCTAAAGTCATAACAATAACCATCATTACATGTCTTCATCACTTGTACATTTTTTCCTTTCCTTTTCTAGTTGAAGGATCATCTACCTTCTCAACTTTAGCTGCAATGAGTATATAAATATGCAAGAGTGAGCAAAACAATTGCTCACCGGATATAATAATGGGTCAACAGGAGAATAACAATAATAACTGTCAACGAATAGGCTCATCAAAACTGGATAGTACTCTAACAATGATAATCAAAAACTAGAATCCAAAAATATGGAATATATGTAACTAAGGGTCATAAGACCAAAAACTATGTCCACAGTTGCGAGTAATCTTTCAACTCCAACTTTAACAGTCATAAGACTATAAGGACTCCTCGTACTTAGGGGGATCAACCCTTCGTACAATGTATTGTGCACAAACATTTCAATGCTACGCGTAAATTATCCCCTAATAATAATAGGGTTGTTCATCCCAGTATTTAGAGTACAAATCCGCACCAAAGAAAGTTTGGTTCGGATAAGCTTTCAAGGGAAATTGAAGTTTAACGAACATCAACTAGAGGACTAGTTGAATCAATAGTGTTCGATAATCATAATAGATGTTTAATAACAACATAACATAGAACAATTGAGAATCATAAATAAACTGATTATACGTATTAAACTCATGCTTGAAATAACTATAGAGCATACGTATTCAACAAAATGAATAAAATGGTAAACATTTGCTTGAATAATAAATAAGCTAAGGTTAAAGTCTTATAAAATTAGAAATTAAATTACTGAATGTACATTAATTGATAGCAAGCTGGAAACTAAAAACTTGCCCAACATGGTATTAAATTCAAGCAAGGAATAAAACAGTTCAAAAATAAAGACGAGAGTTCAAACTGTGTTCATTATACAAGAATGTAACTTAAGAAACTTGCTTAACTATAAACAAGTTAGAATGAATCAACAAAATGAGAATTCGAATAACATTAGAGTTAAAGTTAGTTTGAATGAACTAGGACGGTTGACTTATTCAATCAACAGTTGAAATAGAAAGCTTGCTCAATCAAAGAATAAAGCTTCATAATGTAATAATGAAATTAGCCCAACGAAAGTAAAGAATTAGGAAACTTTCTCAATGTAAAAGATAGAGTTTAGAAACTTGCCTTGAGCGTAAGCTATAAAATTAACTCACGATCACCTACACATAATTTTAGAACCACAATACCTATTAGATATGCTAACATACCATAACAAAATCATTACCATTTACATTTCAGAAACTCTAACTGTTTTACTTCGCAACACTTGTCTAACTTTCATTATGTATACTAAATCACTGCATAACACGTTCTTGATTTAATAATCATTTTTTTTTACAATTTTGAATTCATAATCCACATCACAAGACTCTACTTAACCTTGTTGTTACATGATTCTCATATTACCATAACCTTAGGCTAAACCACAAAGAACGACCAAAGTCTGCAGTACAAGCAGACTTCAGTGTCTGAAAATGGGCACTCGCGCGGCCGCGCGAGTTTTGTATGGGGATGTCGCACACCCACGCCTAAGGGCTACGCGCCCGCGCGACTTGCAGAATCCAGTTTTGCAGAACAGAGCCACGACACTTTTCTTAAGCCAACTAACCCGAATTTCACCCATCAAACAGTAAAATTAACATATACAAATGATACAACACCATTACAACATGTTTCCTCACTTATATATCAATATAGAACAACTTAACAGTAATTACACCACTGTAATTTCTCAAATTTCATGTTTTTCGTATAAAACTCAATTTTCTTGATATTCATCCTAAAATCATCACTGTAATTCGTTACATGATCAAACCATTTCGTTCAAATTACATTATGTTCATATCTCAATGAACTAACATCTACAAGCTTTAATTTATACTTTCACATACAAATTGACCATTAAATTAGATACTTACTCAGACTATATGAAGAACAGAAACACAGACAAAAATTTTACTGTAATGTCGAATAATTTAGCATGCAATCTCCTTGTTTGAACATTATTCCAGCGTTACAAACATGTATACCCACAATTATCAACTTTATATGTCCATAATTCAACAATTGATTATAACAGAACATGAGAAAATTCTTGCCGTGAAATACATATACACGTATATACACACATATATAACTCTAAAGTTGTGAACATACCTTCAATTAGTGTGAAATTCTTGCTACGATCACTAGAATTATTGAAAATCCTAAGCTTTCTCTCAATTTCTCTCAACTCTCAGTTCTCTCTATTGCCTCTAGACTAGCAAAGTTAGAATGATGCTTTGATAGCCAGTATGCGTAATAACCAAAATGAAAAACTGATATGGCCTTAGTACATATATTAAATATATCGTTTACCAACATAAACGTATATAATATAAATATATTATATTTATTATTTTATTTATATTATTAAATTTAAATTTCAAAAATTAGAAATATAAAAGGCCATAAGGCTTGTTTGGCAACCATTTAAATTTTAAAGAATTAAAATACTTAAGCCTTGTTTGACAAAAACTAATTTAAATCCTTTTTACTTATTTTAGTAAACACTTTAGTTTATAAACTATAATCACATATTATTTTCATATCCCACAAAAACCCATTAAATTAATTAAATATAGCCTTTTAGCGAATATCACCAAATTAAAATTTTCATTATAACTTTATTTAATAATTTAACATATCATCTAAATTATTAAATCAACACAACAACATAACACCTCACGTAATAATACAAACCTCTAAATTATAAATTAATTTAATTTAGAAAATTCTCTAATACATTTAGGTTCATCAACTATCACATCAATAAAATATTTATTTAACAATAAATACCACAAATAATATTTATATAACTCAATAAATATTTAAATTACAAATCAAAATTTTGAATCGTTACATCCTTCCATCCTTACAAGGATTCTGTCCCCAGAATCACAATTCAAACAATCAAATCGTCACATTCTCCACTACTTACAAAGATTTTGTCCCCAGAATCGAAGACACAGAGTAAACAAATAACTCTGGATAATTCTTCATCATATCAACTTCGAGTTCCCACGTAGCCTCTTCTACATTGTAGTTCCTCCATATCACCTTCATAGAAGGTATCACTTTATTCCTGAGCACTTGTTCTTTCTTGTCGACTATCTAGATAGGAATCTCTTCGTAAGTTAAATCTTTACTGAACTGCAATGGTTCATACTCAATCACATGCTTGTAATCGGGTTTATACGGTCGCAACACCGACACATGAAAAACATTGTGCACATGCTCCAACTCTGGAGGTAAAGCTACTTCGTAAGCCACCTCTCCTACTCTTCGTAATATTTCGAAAGGTCCAATAAACCTCGGGCTGAGCTTTCCTTTCTTACCAAAATGAATTTTCTCCTTCCAATGAGAAACTTTCAGGAATACGAAATTCCCTGCTTCAAATTCACGACTCTGCCTGTGTTAATCAACATACTTTTTATGTCGATCATGAGCAGCTACCAGTCTTGCTCTGATGAGTTTGATAACTTTAGCGGTCTGCTGTACCAGTTCTGGGCCTAACAGTTGACGCTCACCAACTTCATCCCAGCACAGTGGAGTTCTGTATTTCCTGCCATATAATGCTTCGTATGGCGGCATACCAATGCTTGCGTGGTAACTGTTGTATGCAAATTCCACCAACGGTAGATGATCATCCCAATTTCCTTTGAAATCCATGATGCACGCTCTGAGCATATCTTCAAGCGTCTAGATCGTTCTTTCGCTTTGCCCAACAGTTTGCGGATGATATGATGTGCTCATCTTCAGTTGTGTTCCCATGCATTCTTGTAGTCTCTTCCATAAATTTGATGTCAATCTCGGATCTCTATCTGATACAATCTCTTTAACGTATAGTTTCGCAAGCTGATCAAGATTAAATCTAATCTTTATTGGCAAAATGTGTGCAGATTTTGTCAATCTGTCCACTATCACCCATATCGCATCGTATCCTTTCTGAGTCATTAGAAGACCAACCACAAAATCCATTGTGATATGCTCCCACTTCCATTCTGGTATTTCCAACGATTGAAGTAATTCGCTTGGTCGTTGATGCTCGACCTTCACTTTCTGATATGTCAAGCATTTTGCAACGCATTCTGCAACATCTCTTTTCATCTTCGGCCACCAAAAATGACGCCGCAAATCTTGATACATTTTCGTACTTCCTGGATGAATCGAATATCTTAAGCTATGAGCTTCCGTCAAGATGTCTTCTTTAACATCCTGTACTGCTGGAACCCAAATTCATCCATCGAATCTTAGCATTCCTTCAGTATCGATCTTTTACTTCACTTCTTTACCCTCAATAACACTTTCTTTTATTTTTCTGCATTCTTCATCCTGTAGTTGTGCGTTCTTCACTTTGTCCACCAAAGTTGGACTAGCTTCTATCTGGAATAATTTTTTACTAGATTCTTCTGGAAATTTGATTTCTAGCTCTAGCCTTGCCATTGCTGAAATGAGCTCCTCCTTATCAGTTAACAACATCAAAAGAGGGTTTTACGTCACTACTAGGTATGTAATATTTACATATCTAAGCTACTCTAGCTATTGCTAGATTACATTTGCCGTAATGCATTCTCAAAGTCTGCTCTGGCCAAACCAGCAACAACATCTCTACTGATGGTATGACGGGTCTGTCCTGCTTCTATCTGATATCCAGCTACCTGCTGCTGGAAATCTACATGAGAACTCCTATGTATATAGGACATCCTCTCCAACTTCCGCTGTTTAGTTTTTAGCTCCTACTTGAGCTCAAAGATTTCTTCTTTCAAATCTCGGACCTTGTCCATAGCTAGGACTCTATCATCGTGCTCCTCTTCCCACATTCCTTCCATACTAGCCTTGTCCTCCCGGACAGCTTGGAGTTCCTCTTTCAACTCCTTACCCTCTTGGCAGTAATGGATATTTCTATCCAATACTAACATAAACAATGTTTCCATTGATTATCCCGTAGACAATTCCTCTATAGGTGGAACCTGATCAAACGACATCACGCCCACCTCCTCCTCTATCATGCAATCAACTATAGACATGTAGTCTAAATCGTCTGAGTCTCCAGACTCGATTGTCACCACTTCTGGTTCTACGGCTATAGGATTTGGTAGTATCTCTACCCGATTAACCGAATTCTCGCTCACTAACTGTATGTCTCTATACATATCATTTCCTCCTGACATCTACAATAAAACAATATAGTTTGATTAGAACACGTTAGTAAATAATAAAAACACATAACATAATATAATGCATTTTTATAAGGTTACTTTCCATCTTTTACTTCTTTTCTTAAGGTTATGACTTAAGGTTCTACTTTCTCCCTTAAGTTTTATAACCTAGGCTTTAATACCAGCTTGTAACGCCCCCAAATCTGGGTATCTTCCAACCCGACAAATGGTGCGATACTGTACAACATTCATACATTCATTCAATTGAAAAGTCTAAAAGAACGAATATAACTCTTATATATTAAAGTAATATTTACAATTCCCAGGTTCTATACCCATTACAAAGGTTCTTTGTCATAATATCAGTTACATTACAACAATAGACCTATACTATTACAAGACAGCTTAACAATCTGCCTTAGCTTTTCCTTTATCCCTTTTTGATCCTTCGGGACGTTCAGTCTTAGCTGCATTCATATGGTTCAAGCAAGAGTGAGCATGGCTAGCTCAGCAAGTATAATAATTTAATAACAACATGCCTGACACATACAAATCGTATATCTTTAATAACTGAACAATAGTTATGAAGTACTATTGATAATTCAAAGTAGCACTTCATCTTTTCTTTCAAAATGTTTTACAATAACAACAATATTTAGTTAAAACATTCACTCCGGTCAAAGACCTTGAGTATTCATTCTTTATTGAAAAGGACAACCCAGAACGAATACCGTAAGCCCGATATTACTTACGAGCACTTCTAGGTGATCAGCCTATTGTACTCTATGTTGATCAACACTACATCCATTAAACGTATGTACATTTAATCATTTGGCAACCTCACGTGCCTGTCATTTTACCGACAAAATATTTGTTTAACATTTTAGCCTTCTTTTGAAAACCATATCAAGTAGTTGACAAAAGATAGCAACATTTGATAATGCAAGAGTATATTATCAAGTCTAGCGAAAGGGGATTGGCTTTAACCTCAATATACCTCAATTCATGCGAGAGAATACATGAATTTTAAACTTATTCAGATTGAACTGAAACAAGAGTTAGAATACTTGCCTTTAGCGTCTGCTATGATAAATTATCTTTATGTTCAAGTCGTTCAAGTCTCTACAATACATAATCACATAATGACTTTACATTAGGTCAAATATAATCAAATATGTATATGACTATATCATACCCTTCATTTCAATCTAATCGTGTATTAGATTTAGTTACTATTCATTCTGGTTTAACTTTACCATTGCATTTATATTCGACTAGGTTATCTTAACCTTTACATTACATTCCTTAAGGTTTAACAAAGTTTAAACAATGTTACATTACATTCCTTTAGTTTGTGTTTATTTCTATTTCCTTTCTTTGTACTTAGAAACCTTCATTACTATCTTTGTTCCGAGACTGGCACTGCGACGCCAGCTTAACACTTACATCTCACGCTGCGACGCGAGCCTTAATCTAGCATGTCCCGGACTTGGCGCTGGGGCGCGAGTCCTTACTTAATGGGCCGCGCTGCGGCGCCACTCTCCAGCAACTTATTGTATTGTACATGGCGTTGCGGCGCCATGAATTGCACTACAGTTAGCGCCACGGCGAACTCTTGCTGTAGACTCGAACACTGTTCCGTGCTGCGGCACGGGCCATTTGCCTTGGGTTGGCGCCCGGCGCCAACTCTTTGCACCAGATAAAAATTTTAGTTTTAAAATTTTGTGAACTTCCCAGACGCATAACTCCTTCGTTATAAGTCCAAATTGGCTCGTTCAAAAGCCTACAGTTCGCAAATTTCGTAATCTACATGATCATCCAAGAATTTTATCTATTTGACTTCATTTGCTAAAAATTCACCTATTCACCTATTTTTTTAACGAAACGAAACGATTCTTGAACGTTCAACGCTCGTTTCTTCGTTCTAAGTCGGAATCCGGTCATTTTCGAGTCCACAACTCTTAAATGCCAAATATGACTTAACTCCATTGTAAAGCAATGATTCCGTGATTAAACACAAAATTTGACTTCCATTCCGAGAATTTTACGAATTCGACGATCGTCGTCCAATCTTGCAATTTTCGGCAAATCTTCATTCTTATGATTTGTTCAACATTACAAATGAACTTCATTCATCATGTGAACATCTCCCCATACATAATACAATAATTTATTTTCATTGTTGGACTATAACTCCTCATGAGCTTATAACTCATCAAATTATAAACTACTTAAGATTGGATTATTCATGACTTATGACAATTAGAGTTTCTTAATCATCATATTTTACATGTGCTTCACATATAACTTTACTTAGGTATACATAATACATATGATCATATAACTTCTTTTACCTTCATATCAATTCTCTTTTAATAAACTTCTTATAAGTTCATATTATTTTCTCATAAGTTATAACTTATGTTAGCTTAAATGACTTATTGCCAACTTAATTGGCTTAAGTTCATTACCTACTCATTTATGTTTCTTAATCCAACTTTTCTTATCATCCTATCATGGTAGAGATAGAAGATAATTGGAGAAGAAGTCTTACTCTTTGTTGTCTTGGTAAGTAGCTTGCTTATTCTTCTTGGCTTATGGAAGTGACTTATTGTAGCTTATTGTCTCTAACACTTAAGAACTTTGAGAAGTCTAGATTATTTGAACAACCAACAAATGCTTGTAAGTCTTCTCTATTTATAGAACTTGCAAAGTTAGGGTAGTTTGGTCTTTAAAACATCCCACCTCCTTAAGCCACCTTCTTACTATTCATTACTTACTAACCACTCTCTTATCCTTTGCTTGGTCATTACTCATTTAACTTGGTCATTACTCTTAAGTCTTGGTCATCACATATTAACCATATTGATATGGTTTACCCCATGGGTCAACCCATTTTATTAGACTTAAGTTTGGGCTAAGATTAGATTAAATCATTGGGCTTTGTATGAACAAACCACTAGTTGATTCCTTAATTAATAATTGTGCCTCTCCCTTTAATTCCCTTGGACTTATATTAATTCCCAACAATTTTTCCAAGTCCATTAACATTTCATAATACATATAGTTTATGTATTATTTTTGTATTCTAATTCATATAGAATTTATATACGATAATTCACCCTTCATACAACCTCATATAATTCTTCGTATTATACTCATTTTCATTTCTTTGTACAAAAAATAAGTATCATACCATTATTACATATTCATTACTATTTCGCCTTTCTTAACGTTTATAAATTAAGTCCACAAGCGAAATATCGTTTTTTTCATAACTAGATTTTTATTACATAATCCATCTCACCTTATTATTCCATCATTACGTATTTCTCGGAAAACCAAAATTATACCCCGAGCCAATACCGATGAATAGTGTTTTTAGAAAAATTTCTCGGAAAACATTTATTTTTGTCTTGGAAATTCAAACACTTTAATTCATCCATGTAGCTCAAATACTACGACATTCCAACGTCACTAGGTTATATAACGACAACCATCTTGATAACACATAGAATAAGATTTTATTATTAATTAATTTAATAAAAATCATTTTACAATAAGATCCGAATTT
Organism: Panax notoginseng; assembly: GCA_016801055.1. Lineage (NCBI taxonomy): Eukaryota > Viridiplantae > Streptophyta > Magnoliopsida > Apiales > Araliaceae > Panax > Panax notoginseng. The sequence continues at coordinate 153,607,635 of CM029020.1, forward strand.
CTCGGTCGTTACATTTTTCCCCTTATAAAGATTCTGTCTCCAGAATCTCGTCTTACTTTAGTCAAATAGATGAGAAAATTTTTTTTCATCTTTTCTTTTAACTCCCACGTTGCTTCCTCAGCTTCGTGGTTATTCCATAATACCTTCACTGATGGTATTACCTTGTTCCTCAAAACTTGCTCCTTTCTATCAATGATTTTCATCGGCGACTCTTCATACGTTAAGTCCTTCTCGATATGAATCGGCTCATACTCGATTACATGTTTATTGTCCAACTTATATAAACGTAACACAGATACGTGAAACACGTTATGTATCCGCTCTAGGTCTGCAGGTAATGCTATCATATAAGCTACCTCTCCCACCCGTTTTAACACTTCAAAAGGTCATATAAACCTTGGACTTAACTTTCCTTTCTTTCCAAAGCGTATCTTTCCTTTCCAGGGAGAAACCTTTAGAAATACATACGAACCCACCTCAAACTCTCGACCTAGTCTATGCGAGTCAGCATACTTCTTCTGTCTATCTTGAGCCGTGACGAGACGCATCCGAATTAGCTTTACCACCTCCGCTGTCTGCTGCACCAATTCTGGTCCTAGCATACGGCGTTCTCCCACCTCATCCCAACACAAAGGTGTTCTGCATTTTCTTCCATACAAAGCTTCGTACGGCGGCATGCCTATGCTTGCATGATAACTATTGTTATATGCAAACTCTACTAGTGGTAGGTGATCATCCCAACTACCCTTGAAATCCATGATGCAAGACCTCAACATGTCTTCTAATGTCTGAATTGTTCTTTCGCTCTGCCCATCAGTCTGAGGATGATAAGATGTGCTCAACTTTAGCTGCGTTCCCAACTGCTCTTGCAAACTCCTCCAAAAGTTCGATGTGAATCATGGATCATGATCTGACACAATCGATACCGGTACTCCATGTCTAGAAATGATTTCCTTAACATAAAGTTTAGCTAATTGGTCCAAGTTATACTTGACCCTAATTGGCAAAAAGTGAGCCGACTTCATCAACCGGTCCACTATTACCTAAATTGCATCATATCTTTTATTAGTTGCCAGAAGTCCCACCGCGAAATCCATCGTAATATGCTCCCACTTCCATTCTGGAATCTCCAATGACTGTATTAAGCCACTGGGTCGTTGATGTTCGGCCTTCATTTTTTGACAAGTCAAACACCTACTCACATACTCTGCTATTTCTCTCTTCATGTTCGGCCACCAAAAACTCTGTCGAAGGTCTTGATACATCTTAGTGCTACCAGGATGTATCGAGTACCTCAAATTATGAGCTTCTTGTAACACTTGCTCCTTTAATTCCGTCTCATTCGGAACCCAAATTCTTTCGTCAAATCTTAATAATCCTTCATTATCAAGACTATACTTAGCATCTTCCTTCTTGGATAACCGCTTCTTCATTTGATTACACTCGTCTGTAGTAAGTTGTACTTCCTTGACTCTTTCTACGATGGTAGACTGCATCTCCGTCGCAAATAGTCTCTGCTCCGCCTCAATTGGCAACTTTACCTCTAATTTCATCCTAGCCATCTCTGTTATTAACTCATTTTGAGTTGTTAACATAGACAACTTTTTCCGACCCTTTCTACTTAAGGCGTCAACAACTATATTGGCCTTTCCAGGGTGGTACAGGATTTCACAATCATAATCCTTTATCAACTCTAACCATCTTCTCTGTCTCATATTTAAATCCTTCTGAGTGAAGATATACTTTAGACTTTTATGGTCCGTATATATCTCACATTTTTCCCCATAAAGATAATGTCTCCATATCTTTAGGACAAACACTACTGTAGCCAGTTCCAGATCATGAGTAATATAAACTTTCTCATAATCCTTCAACTGCCGTGACGCATACGCAATGACTTTGCCATGCTGCATAAGCACACAACCAAGTCCTCTATGCGAAGCATCACTGTACACTACAAAATTTCCTGTGTCATCTGGCAAGGACAAAATAGGCGCTTCACTTAATCTTTTCTTCAGTTCTTGAAAATTATCTTAGCATTTATCCGTCCACACGTATTTCACCATCTTCCTTGTCAAATTAGTCAATGGGGTAGCTATCTTCAAAAAATCTTGGATAAATCTTCGATAGTACCCTGCTAACCCTAGGAAACTCCGCACCTCAGTCGGTGTTTTCGGCTGTTCTCAATTCATCATTGCTTCTACCTTCGCTGGATCTACTGAAATCCCCTCTTGGTCAATGACATGACCTAAAAACTGCACCTTTTCCAGCCAAAATTCACATTTGGTGAATTTTGCATATAGCTTCTCCTTCCTTAGTGTTTCCAACACTAATCTTAAGTGTTCAGCATGATCTTCTGGCATCTTAGAATAGACTAGAATATCATCGATAAACACAACGACGAACTGGTCCAAATATGGTTTGAACACTCTGTTCATCATATCCATAAATTCAGCAGGTGCATTTGTCAACCCAAATGACATCACCAGAAACTCGTAATGACCATAACGAGTCCTGAATGCCGTCTTTGGTACATCTTCCTTCCTAACTTTTAACTGATGATACCCCATCCGCAAATCTATTTTAGAAAAATACTTTGCCCCTTTTAATTGATTAAAGAGATCATCGATCCTGGGCAATGGGTATTTATTCTTTATCGTTAACTTGTTCAACTCCCGATAGTCGATACAAAGCCTTAACGATCCGTCTTTCTTCTTGACAAACAACACTGGTGCCCCCCACGGAGAAACACTTTGTTGAATGTACTTTCTGTCCAATAGTTCTTGTAGCTGAACCATTAGTTCTTTCATTTCCATAGGCGCCATACGATACGGTGCCCTTGAGACTGGTGCCACTCCTGGCACAACGTTTATCACAAATTCGATCTCCCTATCCGGCGGTAACTCACTTGGAAATACATTCATGAACTCATTTACCATAGGTATTTGTTCCATGGTTTCTCCCACTCTCTGGGTATCCACAACATGGCAAAGGTAACCCACACAACCTTTCCTTAACAATTTTCTAGTTTGTGTCATCGTAAGCCAACACGGACATCCCGGCAACTTACTACCATAAAATACTACAGGAGGTTGCTTCAACGACTTGATTCTCACACATTTCTTTTGGCAATATATAATTGCTCCATGATTAATTAACCAATCCATTCCGAGAATTACGTCGAATTCTCCTAACTTTATCGGTATTAAATCTACCGATAACTTACAACCCCGTACCTCTACACAACAACTCATATTTATATCTTCAACAGGAATTATCTCTTCGTTTGCTACCTTAATGTTCAAAGGTATAGGTAATTTTTCGAGAAATAATTCTAGTCGTTTAGCAAAATCACATGCTATAAACGAACAAGTAGCACCCAAATCAAAAAGCACGTATGCATTTATATTATTGATCGGAATAATACCTGCAACTACCTCCCCTGATGCCATAGCATCTTGGACCGTCATATTAAAAGTGCGAGCCATTGATTTACCTGGCTGAGATGGACCACTAATAGCTAACTTCCCGCTATTAGTTCCCTTATTCCCTTCTGTCCCCTTTTTCGGGCAATTCTTTGCTATGTGGTCAGTTGATCCACATACAAAACATCCATTATTTTTCTTCAGATGTGGATAGTTAGGCGAAATGTGCCCTTCTTGTCCACAATTATAACATACTAACTTTCCTTTGAGATAAACTCCTAAGTGAGTCTTCCCGCAGGTTTTACATGCCTTCATCCTTCTCTTAGAATCCCCTTGTTTTACTCCAGTATTCCCATAGTTAAAGCACTTCCTCTTTTGACCGTTTCCACTTCCACTGACTCCCTCAGTCTTGGTTCCTCCATCAACCTTGCCCTTGCTCTTCTTATCCTTGTGGTAATGGCTAAGAGCCTCATTCCCACCTTCGGCAATTATTGCCTTTTCTAATATGGTTCCAAAGGAAGTACTTTGGAACACCGAGATTCGGCTATAGATCCAGGGTTTCAAGCCCTGCTCAAATCTCCTAGCCTTTCTCACTTCAGTGTCTACTTGATGTGGAGCGAATCGTGCTAGTTCATTAAACTTGGCAGCATACTGGGGAACTATCATCTCCCCTTATTTCAATTCAAGAAACCTCATTTCCATCCTCCCTTGCATACTCGTGGGAAAATAGTTCTCGAAGAAAATCTCCTTAAACCTCTCCCACGTTAGATTTCCTATATCGGCCCTAGCCTGGTTTGCCTCCCACCAAAAGTTGGCCTCTCCTTTCATCAAATAGGTTGCAAAGGCAACCTTTTGACCCTCCTCAACATTTGCTATTACAAATGCTTTCTCGATTTCTTTTACCCAAGTCTGGGCTTCTATAGGGTCCGTAGTTCCTTTGAACTCCGACGGACCTACACTTTTAAAATCCTTAAAATTAGTAGCTCGTACTACTCCCGGAATAACAGGTACAATAGCCCCCGCTCTATTAAATGCAGTCGTTAGAAGATTAAAGAACTCCTGCATTGGATTAACTGGACCACCCTTCGGTTGGTTAACATTTGTATCTTAACTTCGTTGTCTCCTTCTTGGCGGCATTTTGCTGTTCAGAAAACAACACATCATTATTATATTATTCTTGTTGGTTTGTTATTATTTATAAGAAAACAATAATACATGTTCATTACTCAATATATTCCATAAAAAGACTTATATTGATTCATAACATGTAGTATAACACTACATTGTTTTACATTACTCAGCCTTGCTGATTACATTACCATCCCACAATTACTTTCCAAAAATTAGGATTTTACACAAGACTACCCTTTGTTTATACAAAAGAGGATTTTACGTCACTACTAGATATGTAATATTTACATATCTAAGCTACTCTAGCTATTGCTAGATTACATTTGCCGTAATGCATTCTCAAAGTGTACTCTGGCCAAACCAGCAACAACATCTCTACTGATGGTATGACGGGTCTATCCTGCTTCTATCTGATATCCAGCTACCTGCTGCTGGAAATCTACATGAGAACTCCTATGTATATAGAACATCCTCTCCAACTTCCGCTGTTAAGTCTTTAGCTCCTACTTGAGCTCAAAGATTTCTTCTTTCAAATCTCGAACCTTGTCCATAGCTAGGACTCTATCATCGTGCTCCTCTTCCCACATTCCTTCCATACTAGCCTTGTCCTCCCGGACAGCTTGGAGTTCCTCTTTCAACTCCTTACCCTCTTGGCAGTAATGGATATTTCTATCCAATATTGACATAAACAATGCCTTCATTGATTCTCCCGTAGACAATTCCTCTGTAGGTGGAACCTGATCAAAGGACATCACGTCCACCTCATCCTCTATCATGCCATCAAATATAGACATGTAGTCTAAATCGTCTGAGTCTCCAGACTCGATTGTCACCACTTCTGGTTCTACGGCTACAGGATTTGGTAGTATCTCTACCCGATTAACCGAATTCTCGCTCACTAACTGTATGTCTCTATACGTATCATTTTCTCCTGACATCTACAATAAAACGATATAGTTTGATTAGCACACGTCAGTAAATAATAAAAACACATAGCATAATATAATGCATTTTTATAAGGTTACTTTCCATCTTTTACTTCTTTTCTTAAGGTTATGACTTAAGGTTCTACTTTCTCCCTTAAGTTTTATAACCTAGGCTTTGATACCAACTTGTAACGCCCCCAAATCCGGGTATCTTCCAACCCGACAGATGGTGCGATACTGTAGAACATTCATACATTCATTCAATTGAAAAGTCTAAAAGAACGAATATAACTCTTATATATTAAAGTAATATTTACAATTCCCAGGTTCTATACCCATTACAAAGGTTCTTTGTCATAATATCAGTTACATTACAACAATAGACCTATACTATTACAAGACAGCTTAACAATCTGCCTTAGCTTTTCCTTTATCCCTTTTTGATCCTTCGGGACGTTCAGTCTTAGCTGCATTCATATGGTTTAAGCAAGAGTGAGCATGGCTAGCTCAGCAAGTATAATAATTTAATAACAACATGCCTGACACATACAAATCGTATATCTTCAATAACTGAACAATAGTTATGAAGTACTATTGATAATTCAAAGTAGCACTTCATCTTTTCTTTGAAATTGTTTTACAATAACAACAATATTTAGTTAAAACATTCACTCCGGTCAAAGACCTTGAGTATTCATTATTTATTGAAAAGGACAACCCGGAACGAATTCCGTAAGCTCGATATTACTTACGAGCACTTCTAAGTAATCAGCCTATTGTACTCTATGTTGATCAACACTACATCCATTAAACGTATGTACGTTTAATCATTTGGCAACCTCACGTGCCTGTCGTTTTACCAACAAAACATTTGTTTAACATTTTAGCCTTCTTTTGAAAACCATATCAAGTAGTTGACAAAAGATAGCAACATTTGATAATGCAAGAGTATATTATCAAGTCTAGCGAAAGGGGATTGGCTTTAACCTCAATATACCTCAATTCATGCGAGAGAATACATGAATTTTAAACTTATTCAGATTGAACTGAAACAAGAGTTAGAATACTTGCCTTTAGCGTCTGCTATGATAAATTATCTTTATGTTCAAGTCGTTCAAGTCTCTACAATACATAATCACATAATGACTTTACATTAGGTCAAATATAATCAAATATGTATATGACTATATCATACCCTTCATTTCAATCTAATCGTGTATTAGATTTAGTTACTATTCATTCTGGTTTAACTTTACCATTGCATTTATATTCGACTAGGTTATCTTAACCTTTACATTACATTCCTTAAGGTTTAACAAAGTTTAAACAATGTTACATTACATTCCTTTAGTTTGTGTTTATTTCTATTTCCTTTCTTTGTACTTAGAAACCTTCATTACTATCTTTGTTCCGAGACTGGCACTGCGACGCCAGCTTAACACTTACATCTCACGCTGCGACGCGAGCCTTAATCTAGCATGTCCCGGACTTGGCGCTGGGGCGCGAGTCCTTACTTAATGGGCCGCGCTGCGGCGCCACTCTCCAGCAACTTATTGTATTGTACATGGCGTTGCGGCGCCATGAATTGCACTACAGTTAGCGCCACGGCGAACTCTTGCTGTAGACTCGAACACTGTTCCGTGCTGCGGCACGGGCCATTTGCCTTGGGTTGGCATCCCGGCGCCAACTCTTTGCACCAGATAAAAATTTTAGTTTTAAAATTTTGTGAACTTCCCAGACGCATAACTCCTTCGTTATAAGTCCAAATTGGCTCGTTCAAAAGCCTACAGTTCGCAAATTTCGTAATCTACATGATCATCCAAGAATTTTATCTATTTGACTTCATTTGCTAAAAATTCACCTATTGATTCATTTTTTTAACGAAACGATAAACGTTCTTGAACGTTCAACGCTCGTTTCTTCGTTCTAAGTCGGAATCCGGTCATTTTCGAGTCCACAACTCTTAAATGCCAAATATGACTTAACTCCATTGTAAAGCAATGATTCCGTGATTAAACACAAAATTTGACTTCCATTCCGAGAATTTTACGAATTCGACGATCGTCGTCCAATCTTGCAATTTTCGGCAAATCTTCATTCTTATGATTTGTTCAACATTACAAATGAACTTCATTCATCATGTGAACATCTCCCCATACATAATACAATAATTTATTTTCATTGTTGGACTATAACTCCTCATGAGCTTATAACTCATCAAATTATAAACTACTTAAGATTGGATTATTCATGACTTATGACAATTAGAGTTTCTTAATCATCATATTTTACATGTGCTTCACATATAACTTTACTTAGGTATACATAATACATATGATCATATAACTTCTTTTACCTTCATATCAATTCTCTTTTAATAAACTTCTTATAAGTTCATATTATTTTCTCATAAGTTATAACTTATGTTAGCTTAAATGACTTATTGCCAACTTAATTGGCTTAAGTTCATTACCTACTCATTTATGTTTCTTAATCCAACTTTTCTTATCATCCTATCATGGTAGAGATAGAAGATAATTGGAGAAGAAGTCTTACTCTTTGTTGTCTTGGTAAGTAGCTTGCTTATTCTTCTTGGCTTATGGAAGTGACTTATTGTAGCTTATTGTCTCTAACACTTAAGAACTTTGAGAAGTCTAGATTATTTGAACAACCAACAAATGCTTGTAAGTCTTCTATATTTATAGAACTTGCAAAGTTAGGGTAGTTTCGTCTTTAAAACATCCCACCTCCTTAAGCCACCTTCTTACTATTCATTACTTACTAACCACTCTCTTATCCTTTGCTTGGTCATTACTCATTTAACTTGGTAATTACTCTTAAGTCTTGGTCATCACATATTAACCATATTGATATGGTTTACCCCATGGGTCAACCCATTTTATTAGACTTAAGTTTGGGCTAAGATTAGATTAAATCATTGGGCTTTGTATGAACAAACCACTAGTTGATTCCTTAATTAATAATTGGGCCTCTCCCTTTAATTCCTTTGGACTTATATTAATTCCCAACAATCTTTCCAAGTCCATTAACATTTCATAATACATATAGTTTATGTATTATTTTCGTATTCTAATTCATAAAGAATTTATATACGATAATTCACCCTTCATACAACCTCTTATAATTCTTCGTATTATACTCATTTCCTTTTCTTTGTACAATACATAAGTATCATACCATTATTACATATTCATTACTATTTCGCCTTCCTTAACGTTTATAAATTAAGTCCACAAGTGAAATATCATTTTTTCCATAACTAGATTTTTATTACATAATCCATCTCACCTTATTATTCCATCATTACGTATTTCTCAGAAATCCAAAATTATACCCCGAGTCAATACCGATGAATAGTGTTTTTTGAAAAATTTCTCGAAAAATATTTATTTTCGTCTTGAAAATTCAAACACTTTAATTCATCCATGTAGCTCAAATACTACGACATTCCAACGTCACTAGGTTATATAACGACAACCATCTTGATAACACATAGAATAAGATTTTATTATTAATTAATTTAATAAAAATTATTTTACAATAAGATCCGAATTTCTCGGTCGTTATAGTCTCCATATCTTCAATGCAAACACAACTGCCGCCAACTCTAAATCATGAGTCGGATACTCTTTCTCGTAATCTTTCAGTTGCCTTAATGCATACGCAATAACCTTGTCGTTCTGCATAAGGACACAACCCAATCCTTTGTGTGAAGCATCACTATTCACCACAAAGTTTCCTGTATTATCTGGTAACGACAACACAGGTGCCATACTTAGCTTCTTTTTCAGTTCTTGAAAACTTTCTTCACACTTCTCCGTCCAAACATATTTTACAGACTTTCTCGTCAAATTTGTCAACGGAGTGGCAATCTTGGAAAAATCCTGAATAAATCGTCTGTAATATCCTGCCAACCCCAAGAAACTTTTTACTTCTAATGGAGTTTTTGGTTGTTTCCAATTTATCACAGCTTTGACTTTTGATGGATCTACCGAAATTCCATCCTTATCGATTACATGACCAAGATATTGTACACGTTCCAGCCAAAATTCACATTTAGAGAATTTTGCATACAACTTTTTTTTTCTTAACGTCTCCAACGTCAAACGTAAGTGCTCCATGTGTTCCTCTTGAGTTTTAGAGTACACCAAAATATCATCGACAAATACCACCAAAAACTTGTCTAAAAATGGTTTAAACACCCTGTTCATCAAATCCATGAACGCTGCAGGGGTGTTTGTCAAACAAAATGACATCACTAAGAATTTGTAATGTCCATAACGATTTCGAAATGCCGTCTTCAGTACATCCTCCTTCCTTACCTTCAGCTGGTGATACCCACTTCTCAAATCTATTTTTGAGAAATATCTAGCACCCTTCAACTGATTAAACAAGTCATCTATTCTTGGCAATGGATATTTATTTTTAATAGTGACTTTGTTTAATTCCCTATAATCAATGCAAAGACGCATTGTCCCATCCTTCTTCTTCACGAACAACACCGGTGCTCCCCACGGTGACACACTCGGCTGAATGTACTTCTTGTCTAACAGTTCTTGCAGTTACACCATTAGTTCTTTCATCTCCACATGAGTCATTCTATACGGGGCCTTCGATATCGGAGCGGTTCCTGGTGCTAAGTCGATCACGAACTCGATTTCTCTGTCAGGTGGAAGTCCTAGCAAATCCTCTGGAAACATGTCCACTAATTCTCTAACCACTGGTATCTCTTCCAGTTTCACACCCTTCTTCTTTTGAATATCGACTATGTAGGCTAAATACCCTACACAACCCTGACTCAATAACTTCTTGGCCTTCATCATCGTCAGACATTTCATTTGTCTAGACAATTTGATACCATGAAAAATTACCTTTGACGGAGTCATAAGGTTTACACACTTCTTCTGGCAGTCGATTATTGCTCCATAACTGAACAACCAATCCATTCCCAAAATAACATCGAACTCTCCGAGTTTTATCGGGATTAAATCTACTTTCATAACATTCCCCTTAATGTTCACCCTACAGTTTTTGTATACGAACCTAACAGGAATCACTTCTTTATTCGCAATTTCTATGTTTAAAGGGAATTTCAGCTCTTCACTAAGTATTTCTAACTTCTTAGCAAATTCATCAGATATAAACGAGCAAGTAGCACCCGAATCAAATAATACATATGCATTCATATCATTGATTGGGATAATACCTGACACGACATCTTTTGATTGCACCGCGTCCTGCACCGTCATGTTGAAGGTTCTTGTTATAGGCTTATTTGTTGATGTTGGCCCAGTAATAGTCAGCGCACCTTCACTAGCATTTCCCCTTGCTTCCATTTGTCTCACTAGACTTCTTCTTTGGACACTCGAGAGCAAAGTGATCCTTTGACCCACAAGTGTAGCAAACATTCTTCTTGGGTTAATTGTAATTTGGGGCGATGTGACCCTCCTGGCCACAATTGAAGAATACTCGTTTCCCCATCAAGCACACACCCTTATGAAACTTTTCGCATGTAGCACATGCTTCAAACTTCATCTTTTACTGGCTTCCTTGCTGATTTCCAGCTCCCCCATTTGTATTCCACTTCCTCTTCAAACTGTTGTTGCCATTTCCACCGTTACTACCTCCACCATTCTTAACTTCACCTTCACTCTTCTTCTTCCTCTGCTCTTGATTATGCTTTGTTACAGCCTCACCTCCACTCTTAGCGAGAATTGCCTTCTCCATCACTGCTGTAAATGTTTTCAACTGGAACAGGGAGACTCTACTGTACAACCAGGGCTTCAGTCCCTATTCAAATCTCTTCGCCTTGCATTCATTTGTGTTGACTTGATATGGCGCAAACCTCGCCAACTCGTTGAATCTTGCGCCATACTCAGATACCGATAGCGTTCCCTGCTTCAGTTCCAAAAATTGTACTTCTAGCTGACTCTTCGAACTCTCTAGGAAGTAGGACTCAAAGAATATTTCCTTAAACCTGTCCCAGGTCATCACCCCTGGCCCTTCACGAGTTTTATTGGCCTGCCACCAATAACTAGCCTCTGCTTTCAACATGAATGTTGCAAAAGCAGTCTTCAGATCATCCCTTACTCTTGCTACATCGAACACCTTTTCTATCTCCATAATCCAGGTTTATGCTTCGACTGGATTCATGGACCCATAGAATTCAGGTGGTCCAACTGCCTTGAAATCCTTAAACGTTGTTCCTTGGTTTTGTGGTTGATTTTGTAACGCTCCTGTCAGTAGCGTCACTAGTTGTTGAACTGGGTTTCCTTCCACAATGTTGTTGTTGTTTTCCTCAGTGGTTCTCTGTCATGGTGGTTGACGTCTTGGAGGCATTTTCTGTTAAAATACATTCATTAGCTTCTATTCAACCTTTTAAGTATTATATACTTAAGTTGAACATCATTAAAGATTATCACGTAACACATAACATTTCGAATAAAACAATAACTTTTATTCATTCATCATCTTTTGAAAACATCAAAACAATAGCATCACTACTATTTACATTACTTTTCCTGAACTACAACAGTTACAGGACAACATCATCATCATTTATTCCATTGGTTATATCATACCCGGGATTTACATCTCATTTATTCCCTAAGCATATACTTGGTACATTTCCTATAATGTCCTACTAAGATACTGCTTAGCCTTACTACGTTTTTCCTCCATGATCCGGAACATTGTTCTACGATCTAATAAGTATGATGGTAGTGTCTCAAACTGAATCTGATAACCCATGACCCGATCATGAGCTTGATTAACCACAGTGTTGAATACTCTATTCATCTCTTCCATCTTCATTCTCTTTGCTTGTGCGTCTTTCACTGCTATCCCGGCTCGTTGAAACGCTTCATCATATGTGTCTTCGGCTCTTGCCCTCTTAGTAGCTTCTTCCTTCAGCTTGTTCCTTAGTTCCGCTACCTCCTCCATCAGTTGTTCTTTCTCTCTTTCAGTATGTTCAAGCTTCTCCTCGACATTAGTCAGTCGTTCCTCATGATCCTGGATCTCGTCCTCTTTCTGTGTCATTGCAGTCTGCTGTTCAGCAACTATCTCTTGCAACTCCTCGACGGTATCCTAAAGTTCCACGTTGCTATAATACACCTCGTCGTACATATGAGCAGCTATTGAGTTAAGTGAAACATCCTCCTCCTCATCCTCCTCATCCCCTGACTGTGGAAGCTCAACAGGGTCCTCCTCATCCGTCTATATCTCATCCTCCTCATCAGGTACTCTTTCCTGCTCAACTACTGTGACCGACGAAACTGTTTCCTATGGCAATAGTTGTTCCCAGATCACCTGAATATCTCGAGGCTCCTCCTCCCTAGCCTGACTGGATCCTCCTACATTAGCCATCTGTCAACCAAATTTTAAGTTTAATTACTAATCATTACTACTCAACACTCACGAGCACATAAGTTGTAATCACATAACATAAGTGTTTTATTACTTCTTCCTTAACAACTCGATAAGAGTTTATCATCACTATCTTTTCAAAGGTTACTTCCTAAGGCTTTTCCCCACCTAAGGTTCATAACCTAAAGCTTTGATACCAACCTGTGACACCCCCAAATCTAGGTACTTCATTTCCACAAGATCTGGTGCTCACTATTCATAAATTCATACTATCTACCCAAATACAATAATATTTAAACCATAAATCATCCCTTTAAATAGGGTTACAACATTAATTCAAAACATCACAGGTTATCTAAACTTTAAACATCATTCAAGTGTGGAAATAGATAAATACATTACATCATTATTAAAATTCGATCATCAGATTAAAAGTCTAAAGTCATAACAATAACCATCATTACAAGTCTTCATCACTTGTACATTTTTCCCTTTCCTTTGCTAGTTGAAGGCTCATCTACCTTCTCAACTTTAGCTGCAATGAGTATATAAATATGCAAGAGTGGGCAAAACAATTGCTCACCGGATATAATAATGGATCAACAGGAGAATAACAATAATAACTATCAACAAATAGGCTCATCAAAACTGGATAGTACTCTAACAATGATAATCAAAAACTGGAATCCAAAAATATGAAATATATGTAACAAAGGGTCATAAGACCATGAACTATGTCCGCAGTTGCGAGTAATATTTCAACTCCAACTTTAACAGTCATAAGACTATAAGGACTCCTCGTACTTAGGGGGATCAGCCCTTCGTACAATGTATTGTGCACAAACATTTCAACGCTACGCGTAAATTATCCCCTAATAATAATAGGGTTATTCATCCCAGTATTTAGAGTACAAGTCTGCACCAAAGAAAGTTTGGTTCGGATAAGCTTTCAAGGGAAATTGAAGTTTGACAAACATCAACTAGAGGACTAGTTGAATCAATAGTGTTCGATAATCACAACAGATGTTTAATAATAACATAACATAGAATAATTGAGAATCATAAATAAATTGATTATGCGTATTAAACTCATGCTTGAAATAACTATAGAGCATACTTATTCAACAAAATGAATAAAATGGTAAACCTTTGCTTGAATAATAAATAAGCTAAGGTTAAAGTCTTATAACATTAGAAATTAAATTACTGAACGTACATTAATTGATAGCAAGCTGGAAACTAAAAACTTGTCCAACATGGTACTAAATTCAAGCAAGGAATAAAACAGTTCAAAAATAAAGATGAGAGTTCAAACTGTGTTCATTATACAAGAATGTAACTTAAGAAACTTGCTTAACTATAAACAAGTTAAAATGAATCAACAAAATGAGAATTCGAATAATATTAGAGTTAAAGTTAGTTCGAATGAACTAGGACGATTGACTTATTCAATCAACAGTTGAAATAGAAAGCTTGCTCAATCAAAGAATAAAGCTTCATAATGTAATAATGAAACTAGCCCAACGAAAGTAAAGAATTAGGAAACTTTCTCAATGTAAAAGATAGAGTTGAGAAACTTGCCTTGAGTGTAAGCTATAAAATTAACTTACGATCACCTACACATAATTTTAGAACCACAATACCTATTAGATATGCTAACATACCATAACATAATCATTACCATTTATATTTCAGAAACTCTAAGTGTTTTACTTTGCAACACTTGTCTAACTTTCATTATGTATACTAAATCACCGCATAACACGTTCTTGATTTACTAATCATTTTTTTTTACAATTTTGAATTTAATAATCCACATCACAAGACTCTACTTAACCTTGTTGTTACATGATTCTCATATTACCATAACCTTAGGCTAAACCACAAACAACGACCAAAGTCTGCAGTACAAGCAGACTTGCAGAACCTAGTTTTGCATAACAGAGCCACGACACTTTTCTTAAGCCAGCTAACCCGAATTTCACCCATCAAACAATAAAACTAACACATTCAAATGATACAACACCATTACAACATGTTTCCTCACTTATATATCAATATAGAACAACTTAACAGTAATTACACCACTGTAATTTCTCAAATTTCATGTTTTTCATATAAAACTCAATTTTCTTGATATTCATCCTAAAATCATCACTGTAAATTCATTACATGATCAAACCATTTTGTTTAAATTACATTATGTTCATATCTCAATGAACTAACATCTACAAGCTTGAATTTATACTTTCACATACAAATTGACCATTACATTAGATACTTACTCAGACTATACGAAGAACATAAACACAGACAAAATTTCTACTGTACTGTCGAACAATTTAGCATGCAATCTCCTTGTTTGAACATTATTCCAGCGTTACAAACATGTATACCCACAATTATCAACTTTATATGTCCATAATTCAACAATTGATTATAACAGAACATGAGAAAATTCTTGCCGTGAAATACATATACACGTATATACACACATATATAACTCTAAAGTTATGAACATACCTTCAATTAGTGTGCAATTCTTGCTACGATCATTGGAATTGTTGAAAATCCTAAGCTTTCTCTCAATTTCTCTCAACTCTCAATTCTCTCTATTGCCTCTAGACTAGCAAAGTTAGAATGAAGCTTTGATAGCCAGTATGCGTAATAACCAAAATGAAAAATTGATATGGCCTTAATACATATATTAAATATATCGTTTACCAACATAAACGTATATAATATAAATATATTTTATTTATTATTTTATTTATATTATTAAATTTAAATTTCAGAAATTAGAAATATAAAAAAGCCATAAGGCTTGTTTGGCAACCATTTAAATTTTAAAGAATTAAAATACTTAAGCCTTGTTTGACAAAAACTAATTTAAATCCTTTTTACTTATTTTATTAAACACTTTAGTTTATAAACTATAATCACATATTATTTTCATATCCCACAATAACCCATTAAATTAATTAAATATAGTCTTTTAGCGAATATCACCAAATTATAATTTTCATTATAACTTTATTTAATAATTTAACATATCATCTAAATTATTAAATCAACACAACAACATGACACCTCACATAATAATACAAACCTCTAAATTATAAATTAATTTAATTTAGAAAATTCTCTAATACATTTAGGTTCATCAACTAACACATCAATAAAATATTTATTTAACAATAAACACCTCAAATAATATTTATATAACTCAATAAATATTTAAATTACAAATCAAAATTTCGGATCGTTACATAATTAACCATAAAGTGATAATAGATTGTCATAGAAAGAGTGTGAACCTTCGGCTTTCTAAGAAACTCGAAGTGGTGTTTTACGGTAATAAATCACCAGGACGTTCTTGTTGTCTAACCATGACACAAGCTAGGAAAATGTTGAGGAAGGGGTGTATAGGATACCTGTGCCATGTGGTGGATACCTAGAGAGTGGGAGAATCATTGGAACAGATATCTATAGTTCAAGAGCTCGCAGAAGTATTTCAGAAGGAGTTACCGGGGATTCTGCCAGATAGGGAAGTCGAATTTGTGATTGACTTGGTACCGGGTATGGCACCAGTTTCTAAGGCACCTTATAGAATGGCGCTGGTAGAGATAAATGAGTTAATGGTTCAATTACAAGAACTATTAGACAAGAAGTACATTCAACCAAGTGTGTCTCCGTGGGGAGCACCGGTGCTATTTATAAAGAAGAAGGATGGGTTGTTACGACTTTGTATCGGCTATCGAGAGTTGAACAAGTTAACGATTAAGAATAAATTCCCACTGCCAAGGATTGATGATTTATTTAATCAGTTAAAAGGGGCAAAGTATTTTTCTAAGATAGATTTGCGTACAGGGTATCATCAGTTGAAAGTAAGGAAGGAGGAATTACCTAAGATGGCGTTTAGAACTCGTTATGGTCATTACGAGTTTCTGGTTATGTCGTTTAGGTTGACTAATGCATCAGCCGCATTTATGGATATGATGAACAGAGTGTTCAAACAATATTTGGACAAGTTCATCGTAGTGTTCATTGATGATATTCTAGTCTATTCTAAGATGCCAGAAGATCATGTTAAACATTTAAGGATAGTGTTGGAGACACTACGGAAGGAGAAGTTGTATGCAAAATTCACTAAGTGTGAATTTTGGCTTGAGAGAGTGCAGTTTCTAGGATATGTTATTGATAAAGATGGCATTTCTATGGATTCAGCGAAGGTGGAAGTAGTTAATAATGGGGAACAACCGAAAATGCCAACCGAGGTTCGGAGTTTTCTAGGGTTAGTGGGATACTATAGGAGGTTCATACAGGACTTTTCTAAAATAGCTACTCCATTGACGAATTTGACTAGGAAGTCAGTAAAGTATGTATGGACTGAGAAGTGTGAAAATAGTTTTTAGGAACTAAAATGAAGGTTAAGTGAGACACCAATATTATCCTTACTAGATGATACGGGGAATTTTGTTGTTTATAGTGATGCTTCGCATAGAGGACTGTGTTACATGCTCATGCAGCATGGCAAGGTCATTGCATATGCGTCACATCAGTTAAAGGATTGTGAGAAGGTTTATCCTACTCATGACCTAGAATTGGCAGCAATAGTTTTTGCTTTAAAAATATGGAGACATTATTTATATGGGGAGAAGTGTGAGATATACACGGACCATAAAAGTCTGAAATATATCTTTACACAGAAGGAGTTGAATATGAGACAGAGAAAGTGGTTAGAGTTTATAAAAGATTACGATTGTGATATCTTATATCATCCGGGGAAGGCAAACGTAGTAGCAGATGAGCTAAGTAGGAAGGGTAGAGAAAAGCTATCAATGTTAACGACACAAAATGAGTTAATAACGGATATGGCAAGAATTGAGTTAAAATTTAAGTTACCAAGTAAAGCGGTAGAAATGTTATTTACAACGAAGACTCAACCAACAATAGTGGAACGGGTTAAGGAAGTATAACTGGGTAATGAGGAGTGCAAACGAATGAAAAAGATAATGAAAGATGAAGTGAAGACTAAGTATAACCTTGATAAAGAAGGTTTACTTCGTTTTGAAGGAAGAATTTAAGTTCCAAATAATTCCGAGTTAAAAGAAGAGATTATGTGTGAGGCCCATAGTTCGAGGTACTCGATACATCCGGGTAGTACTAAGATGTATCAAGACCTTCGTTAGAACTTTTGGTGGCCAAGCATGAAGAGGGAAATATCAGAATATGTTAGTAAGTTCTTAACTTGTCAGAAAGTTAAGGCTGAACACCAACGACCAAGTGGATTGTTACAATCACTAGAGATTCCGGAGTGGAAATGGGAGCATATCACAATGGATTTTGTGGTGAAACTTCCAACGACGAGGAAGGGTTACAACGCTATTTGGGTAATAGTGGATCGGTTGACGAAATCGGCTCACTTTCTACCAATAAGAGTTAGGTATAACCTAGAGCAATTAGCTAAGCTTTATGTCAAGGAAATTATTTCGAGACATGGAGTACCGATTTTGATTGTGTCAGATCGTGATCCACGATTCATGTCGAACTTTTGGAGGAGTTTGCAAGAGTAACTAGGAACACAATTGAGATTGAGTACATCGTATCATCCTCAGATGGATGGACAAAGTGAACAGACAATTCATACGCGAGAAGATATGTTAAAATTTTGCGTTATGGATTTCAAGGGGAATTGGGACGAACATCTGCCTTTTGTAGAGTTCGCTTACAACAATAGCTTTCATGCTAGTATAGGCATGCCTCCTTACGAAGCGTTGTATGGGAGGAAGTGTAGAACACCACTTTGCTGGGATGAAGTGGGTGAACGTCGAATGTTGGGACCTGAATTGGTATAACAAATGACAGACATGGTTAAGTTAATACGAACTCGATTGGTAGCGGCTCAAGATAGACAAAAGAAGTATGCAGATCCTCATCATGAGAAGAGGGAGTTTGAAGTAGGTTCGTATGTCTTTCTAAAAGCATCACCTTGGAAAGGGATGATATGTTTTGGAAAGAAAGGAAAGTTAAGTCCAAGGTTTGTGGGACCTTTTGAAATTTTAAGAAGGGTAGGAGAGGTAGCTTATGAAGCAGCTTCACCTCCAGAGATGGAAAGAATACACAATGTGTTTCATGTATCAGTGTTGCGTCCTTATAAACCGGACTACAAGCACATAAAAGAGTATGAATCTATTCAAGTAGAAAAAGACTTAACATATGAAGAACTTCCGATCCAGACTGTTGATAGGAAGGAACAAGTCTTGAGAAATAAAATAATACCTTCAGTAAAGGTAATTTGGAGTAACCACGATGCCGAAGAAGCAACATGGGAGCTCGAGAGTAAAATGAAGAAAATGTTTTCTCATTTGTTTATGTAATTGTAGCGAGATTCTGGGGACAGAATCCTTATAAGGGGGGAGAATGTAACGCCTGAGAAAATCGGATCTTTATGTGAATTAAATTTTATTTGATTATTTGAATTAAATGAATTTAATTGATTATGTGAGTACGATGTTTGAAGGTCGTTCTATGACCTAGAATGTGCGGATGTGGTTAGTATTCTGGCTATGTGCTAGGATTAATTATTTTGAATTTCCAAAACGAAAATAAAGGTTTTTCGAGAAACTTCTATAAAAACACTATTCATCCGATTCTGCTCAGAGATTAGGTTTGAATTTCTGAGAAACGCGTAATGATAGAATACAAAGACGTAATGGAATATCTAATAATATTTCAGTTATAGCAAACGAAGTTTTCGCCTGCGGACTTAAAACCTAAGGGTTAGGAAATGTGAATTTCTGAGAATTTTATGACTACGTATAATGATTAGGGTTATTATACGTGAGGAATACGAGTATGATACTAGTTATTATACGAGTATAGTATGAAGATTATTACGACGTATAATACAAATATCGTACGAGCTATATACGAAGAGAATACGAGAATGGTATACGTAGAATACGATTAGTCTAAATGAACTTTAAGTTTATGGACTTTATAGAATACAATTGGACTTGGATTATGTCAAGCCCAATGTGTATGAAAATCAAGCCCAAATTAGGCCCAAAATGAATTGATGTTAAGGCCCGAACTTAGAAAACGAACCGCGGATCGAATCGACGGGTCACCGGATGTGTTAAACCCATGGGGCAACCCATGGGGATACCCACAAGGTATGTGGGCCGGCCACTTGGCACCAAGCAAAGTGGTTACTTGGTGGCTACACAATGAATAGTAAGAAGGTGGGGTACAAAGACCATTTTACCCTCCATTTAGTTTTTCTATAAATAGAAAGCTTAGCTTGGATCATTTGTTGTTTTACAAACATTGACCAACATATATTGAGAGAAAGAAAAGTAAGATAACAAGTAATCAAGTGAGTTCAAAGCAAAGTATACAAGTTTACTCAAGAATGCGAAGAACGTAAAGGTAACTTTTCGTAACACGTTAGTCTTCGATCTTTTTCGATTTCTTTTTCATAGAGAAGTATGATTTGGTGGAGCATGTCTCTTCTGGAGTCATAAGTATGGCTAATAGTGGATTAAGTCATTATAAGTCATGTATAATTAGTAATCATAAGCGTTTAAGTAAGTTTTAAAATCAAAGAAAATCGTAAAGCGTTTATTTTATTGTGGATGGACAAATTGAAAACCATCATAGGGTATGTGCATCTTGTTTGGTTAGGATGTAGATGATGAATCAATGGAGTTGTTCCATTTGATTTGGCGTAGAAAACTCAAGTAACGAAGTTATGGCAAAATTTACAAAATTAGCTGTTAAACGTTGAAAATGTAGAAATCTCAAATTAGTAGTCGAAAGTTGTCGTGTAACTTGGAAACCTTGGTTTTCAATGGCATAACATGAGATAAGGTATTCAAGAGTTGTGGACTCAAGAATCGTCAAATTCTGACTTAGAACGAAGAAACGAGCTATGAACGGGCACGAACGTTAAACGAACGCTCAATAATGAACTAATCGGTGAATTCTGTGTTAAGAGATTTGAAAATAAAATATTTTCTAATGAAATCATAGAGTATATGATTTGTGAGCTAATGGCTTTTGAACGAGCCAATTCGGACCTAAAACGAATAAGCTATGAGGTCGGGAATTTCACATAATAAAAAAACTGTCAAAACTATCTGAGGCTCAGGATCAGCGTCGCAGCGCGACCCCAAGCTATAAATCTTGCGTCGCAGCGTCGGGTCGAGGGCATGGACACTACAGATTGGCGCCACAGTGCGACTCGTAGGCACTAGTCTCGTGCCGCAGAGCCGAGACCGCGAGTTAGGTACTGTTAGTTGGCGCCGCAGCGCCAATGGTAGGCATAAGGTTGGTGCCGCAACGCCAATGGTAGGCATAAGGTCGGCGCCGCAGGACCATGCCAAGGGAAATGTTGAATTAGTTAGGGTTTTGAACCCAAGTGATTGTAAGACCATTATGGGGCAAGTGAATGTATGAAATGTACATGCTAAGACCATTCCTATATTATATATCATGATGACCTTAGGAATTGAACGTAGATTGCAAGTAATGAAACGATGAACGATAATAAGTCGTAAGGGCGGATAATTACTTGAAACGAGTTTTATTAAAGAAATGAATTCGGTTAAGACAGAGAAGAGAAAGAAGTTGGTAGAAACAATGTGATTAGATTGTTTGGTAGCTAATTGCAATGTGCTATGTGTGACGAACGAGATTTTTATAATTTAATTTTAATATTTATTGAAGTAAATAAATATTTTCGATAATTTAATTATTAGATTAAAGAATTAATTGATGCAATTGTGGTAGATTAATTTAATTATATGTGTTACATTTATTAAATTAATGTGGAGAATTTTTATTATCAAAGTATGTGATTATGTGAGCTTATTGTATTAAAAGAAATATTTAATAAGCCTAATGTTATTTAATTATTAATTAGAAAGTTAATAATTTGACATTATTTACTAATGAGAAATTTAATTATGTGACTATGTGAATTTATGAGAATTTATTATATTATATTTAAAGTAAATTAAATAAGATATTGATTTATTTTATAAAGGAGTGTGACATTATTTAACTATAGTATAAGAGGTTTTATTAAATTAATGGGGTACAAGCTTTTAAAATGATAGCCAAACATGGCCTTAGTGGGAGTTATCAGTAGTTACCCATGACTGGGTTAACTGACCATTATGCACATCAATTTTTTTTTCCCTTTATTATATTACGTATTCTTTTCTTCTTCATTTTCTAAGTCTGGCAAAAACAGAGAGGAGAAAGAGAGGGAGAGAGTTTGAAAGTTTAGAGACTGTAAAGAGATTTGTGAGAGTTAAGAAAAAATTGGGGAAAAGTTTCAATCCTTCTAATCTATGCTTGGGTAATTCTCCAAACCCAATTTTCATTGTTGCGCCATTTAGTTTTATAAGATGGCTTTCATATATTCTGTAAATCTCTGTAGTTAGACATTGTGTTGTTATATGGTTATATGTAATAATTCGAGCAACATAACATGTTATATATATATATATTGCATGATTCCATATCATAACTTTCATAATACGATGACTTGTTATTTCAAAATTTACAGAGTTTGGGTTTTGGCCTTATGGCCTTAAACGTGAATTTTAGTGTGTCAAACATAAATGATTTTGTAAAATTTATACTTGTATATTATTATGCATGTTATTACGAAGAGACCAAACCTTAAACGAACGGATTCGGTGTTATAACGAATCCATGGTATTAATTTTTATGATTTATGTTCAAAACCTTCAAGAACATCAAGAACAGTGGAAGTTGTACGCTTTAATTCTGTAATTAAGTGTTTAAATTGGTTAAAGTCATTATATAAATGTTGGGTAATGATTATGTGTGAATTATATCATGTGTGTATGTCTAAATTCGTGTAGAAATTAAGAAATTGATAGAAATTGGCATGTTCTGCGATTTTTCGCGAACTGCCATTTCTGCAACTGGTACGCCGTGCCGCAGCGCCGGCTGCCTGCCTTTTTCTCTCGTCATAGCGCCACCGCGCCGCAGCGCCAGGTCTCAAGCCGCAGCGCGAAGCCTTAGTACAAAAGTGGCGCTGCAGCGCCACTCTCCAAAAGTTCAAAAATGAAAATTTTAAAGTGTTTAAGTCCAAGAATGTGATGTTAACTTAATGTAATGAACATAAAATTATGTTATAAGTATAATGAGATGTAAAAATAGATACTTAACATGTAAATAACATAATTACATGTGGATTGAATTATTAATTACATAATTAGCTTGTTAATTGTGAGGTGTAAATTATGTGACAATGAATGTGATAAATTGACTAAGTATAGTCATAATCAAAGTTAGACAAAAGAGAGTGAACTTATGATGATTAGTTAAGTTATAATTAACTGGTATTGTGAATGTAAATGGTATGTAGGATTTAATTCAAAGAACGAGTTAATTAAGTGTAATCTACGCACGAGGCAAGTTTTCTAACCCTACTTGTTATCGTTATATAAGTTGATTAATTCACCTTTCTACATTGAGCAAGTTCTCATTATTATTGATCAAGTCTGTTTTGTATATTAAAGTTTATAAATCTTTCAAGCATGATGCTGTTATACAATACTTATTCTATTGTATACCTTTTGAGATTCTATTCAATTAAGTTATCAATTATTGTTAAACCTTGTTAGACTAGCGAACCCTTATTAATTCGACTAGTCCATAGTTGATGAGCATTCTAAATTTCAGAACCCTTGATGAATTATCCAAACCAAACTTCCTTTGGTGCGGACTCGGATGTCAAACTGAGATGAACAACCCTGTATAGGGGATTATTTACACTTTAGCGTTAAGATATTGTGCACAGTATGGTACTAAGGGCTGATCCCCCTAAGTACGAGAAGAAAGGTCTATAGTCTTATGACTGTTAAAGGTTTCAAGTATAACCCTTGACAACCTAGGACATAGTTCAAGGTCTTATGACCCTCAGAAATTCTTTTGATTCTTGTTATTCATTCTTGATTCAAAAGTTGAGCTTTTATATTCGAAGTTACTATTTTTCTCGCATATTATTATTCATTGTTATATTGTTATACTTGTGGACAATCGTGCTCACTCTTGCATAATAATAACATTACAGTTAAGAACGAAAGAGCAGACGAACCTTCCACTAGTAAAGGCAAGGGCAAGCTTAGCAAGTAATGAAAATTGATTATTTATATTGTTATGTAATGATAATTAGAATTGATGTTACTTAAGACTTATTTGTTTATGTTTCCGCACAGATGATTTAAGGTTAGAGTAACCTGAGATTTATTTATTATGAAGTTGATGTAACCCCATAAGGGGAGAGATTTATTATTATTTCTATCTACTTCATGGTTTGCATTTATTTATGGGTAGATAGATATATGATGTTGTATCGTGAACACCAAATCCTGTGGAAATAGAAGTACCGGATTTGGGGGTGTCACAGGTTGGTATCAAAGCTGTAGGTTATGAACCTTAGGTGGGGGAAACAACCTTAGGTAATAGCCTTATAGGAAGAACATAGTGAAGGAAAACTCTTACCGAGGATCGACGACCTGTTTGATCAATTGAAGGGAGTGAGATACTTTTCCAAGATAGACTTGAGAAGCGGTTATCATCAACTGAAGGTGAGATAAGAGGATGTACCGAAGACAGCATTCAGAACACGATATGGTCAATACGAATTTTTAGTAATGTCGTTTGGTTTAACGAATGCTTCTGTGGCATTTATGGGACTAATGAATGGTGTGTTCAAGCCGTTTTTGGGCAAGTTCGTAGTGGTATTTATAGATGATATTTTGGTATATTCGAAAACCAAGGAAGAACATGAAGCGCATTTGAGATTAACATTGGAAGTGTTGAGAAGGGAGAAGTTGTATGCCAAGTTTTCGAAATGCGAATTTTGGAACGAGCGGGTGCAATTTCTTGGTCACGTGATCGATAAAAACAAAATTTCAGTAGATCCATCCAAAGTCGAAGCCGTGATTAACTGGGATCAGCCGAAGACGCCGTCAGAACTAAGAAGTTTTCTTGGATTGGCAAGTTATTACAGAAGGTTCATTCAGGACTTTTCCAAGATCGCAACTCCGTTAACAAATTTGACTCGAAAAGCTGTGAAATTTGTTTAGACGGAGAAGTGTGAGGAAAATTTTCAAGAATTAAAGAAGAGGTTGAGTACGGCACCTGTGTTATCTCTCCCAGATGATACAGGAAATTTTGTTGTTTATAGTGATGCGTCGCATAAGGGACTTGGATGTGTGCTTATGCAGAACGGTAGAGTCATTGCGTATGCGTCACAACAACTGAAAGATTATGAGAAGGGGTATCCGACCCATGACTTGGAGTTAGCTGCAGTGGTTTTCGCTTTGAAAATCTGGAGGCACTATCTCTACGGGGAGAAGTGTGAAATATATACAGACCACAAAAGTCTGAAATATATTTTTACACAGAAAGAATTGAATATGCGCCAAAGAAGGTGGTTGGAATTAATTAAGGACTACAATTGTGAGATTTTATACCAAACATGGTTGCCGACGCTTTAAGTAGAAAGGGTCGGGAGAAACTGATGTTGTTGACCGCTTAGAAGGAATTGATTTCAGCAATGGAGAAGTTGGAGTTAGAAGTGAAGTATCTTATGGAAATTGATGAGAAGCTATTTCAGATGCAATCTGGTATAACCTTACTGGATAAAGTTAAGGAGACTCAACTTCAGGACGATGAATGCAAAAAGGTGATAAGGAAGATATCCGAAGGAACGGAACCGAGATTTAAGATGGATAAGGAAGGAATACTGAGATTCGAGAACAGAATTTGGGTACCACCAATAACAAACATTAAGGAAGACATTTTGAACGAGGCTCATAGCTCACGATATTCGACTAACCCTAATAGTACCAGGATGTAACAAGATCTTCGACAACATTTCTGGTGGCCTAATCTGAAACGAGATGTTGCAGAATGTGTTGCCAAATGTCTAACCTGTCAGAAAGTGAAAGTAGAACATCAGAGATCGAGTGGGTTGCTACAACCGCTAAAGATCCTAGAATGGAAATGGGAACATATTACAATGGACTTCGTGGTTGGCCTTCCGACAACTCAAAAAGGCTATGACGTAGTATGGGTTATCGTTGACCGACTGACGAAATCCGCACACTTCCTTGCGATCAAAATCAGATTCAACTTAGATCAGTTAGCAAGGTTATGTGTGAAAGAGATTGTTTCGCGACACGGAGTTTCGGTGTCAATTATTTTCGATAGGGATCTGCGCTTTACATCGAACTTCTGGAAACGTCTACAGGAATGCATGGGTACGCAATTGCGAATGAGTACGGCATATCACCCTCAAACAGATGGACAGAGCAAAAGAACGATTCAGACATTAGAAGATATGCTAAGAGCCTGTGTGATGGACTTTAAAGGAAATTGGGATGATCATCTACCGCTCGAGAGTTTGGTTACAACAACAGTTATCATACTAGTATTGGAATGCCACCTTATGAAGCATTATACGGTAGAAAGTGCAGAACTCCGCTTTACTGGGATGAAGTTGGCGAAAGACAGTTGCTAGGGCTGGAATTAGTACAACAAACAGCAGAAATAGTCAAAGTGATCCGAACAAGATTGACAGCAGCTCAAGATAGATAGAAGAAGTACGCAGATCCACACCGTAAAAATGTTAAGTTCGAACCGAGTTGTTATGTGTTCTTAAAGGTATCTCCCTGGAAGGGAAAGATCAAATTCGGAAAGAAAGAGAAATTAAGCCCAAGATTCATTGGACCCTTTGAAGTACTACAAAGAATCGGAGAAGTCGCGTACGAGGTAGCCTTACCTCCAGCTCTAGAGAATGTCCATAACGTCTTCCATGTTTCAGTTTTACAATCCTACAAACCCGATTACAAGCATGTAATTGAATACGAACCCCTACATTTTGAAAAAGACTTGTCTTACGAAGAAACCCATGTTCAAATTGTCGACCGAAAAGAACAAATTCTGAGAAATAAAGTAATATCTTCTGTTAAGGTAATTTGGAGGAACCACAACGCTGAAGAAGCTACGTGGGAACTCGAAGAGAATATGATGAAGAATTATCCTCATTTATTTACTTAAATTATGTGTAAGCCATTCTGGGGACAGAATCTTTGTAAGGGGGAGAATGTAACGGGTCGAATTTATTGAGTCGTGATTCTGGGGACAGAATCCTTTTAAGGGGGGAAAGATGTGACGAACGAGATTTTTGTAATTTAATTTTAATATTTATTGAAGTAAATAAATATTTTCGATGATTTAATTATTAGATTAAAGAATTAATTGATGCAATTATGGAAGATTAATTTAATTATATGTGTTACATTTATTAAATTAATGTGGAGAATTTTTATTATCAAAGTATGTGATTATGTGAGCTTATTGTAGTAAAAGAAATATTTAATAAGTCTAATGTTATTTAATTATTAATTAGGGAGTTAATAATTTGACATTATGTATTAATGAGAAATTAAATTATGTGACTATGTGAATTTATGAGAATTTATTTTATTTTATTTAAAGTAAATTAAATAAGATATTGATTTATTTTATAAAGGAGTGTGACATTATTTAACTATAGTATAAGAGGTTTTATTAAATTAATGGGGCACAAGCTTTAAAAATGATAGCCAAACATGGCCTTAGTGGGAGTTATCAGTAGTTACCCATGACTGGGTTAACTGACCATTATGCGTATCAGTTTTTTTTCCCTTTATAATATTACGTATTCTTTTCTTCTTCATTTTCTAAGTCTGGCAAAAACAGAGAGGAGAAAGAGAGGGAGAGAGTTTGAAAGTTCAGAGACTGTAAAGAGATTTGTGAGAGTTAAGAAGAAATTAGGGAAAAGTTTCAATCCTTCTAATCTACGCATGGGTAATTCTCCAAACCCAATTTTCATTGTTGCGTCATTTAGTTTTATAAGATGGCTTTCATATATTCTGTAAATCTATGTAGTTAGACATTGTGTTGTTATATGGTTATATGTAATAATTCGAGTAACATAACATGTTATATATATATATATATATATATATATATATATATATATATATATATATATATATATATATATATATATATATATATTGCATGATTCCATATCATAACTTTCATAATACGATGACTTGTTATTTCAAAATTTACAGAGTTTGGATTTTGGCCTTATGGCCTTAAACGTGAATTTTAGTGTGTCAAACATAAATGATTTTGTAAAATTTATACTTGTATATTATTATGCATGTTATTACGAAGAGACCAAACCTTAAACGAACGGATTCGGTGTTATAACGAATCCATGGTATTAATTTTTATGATTTATGTTCAAAACCTTCAAGAACATAAAGAACAGTGTAAGTTGCATGCTTTAATTCTGTAATTAAGTGTTTAAATTGGTTAAAGTCATTACATAAATGTTGGGTAATGATTATGTGTGAATTATATCATATGAGTATGTCTAAATTCGTGTAGAAATTAAGAAATTGATAAAAATTGGCATGTTCTGCGATTTTTCGCGAACTACCATTTCTGCACCTGGTACGCCGCGCCGCAGCGCCGGCTGCCAGCCTTTTTCTCTCGTCATAACGCCACAGCACCACAGCGCCAGGTCTTAAGCAGCAGCGCGAAGCCTTAGTACAAAAGTGGCGCTGCAGCGCCACTCTCCAGAAAGTTCAAAAACGAAAATTTTAAAGTGTTTACGTCCAAGAATGTGATGTTAACTTAATGTAATTAACATAAAATTATGTTATAAGTATAATGAGATGTTAAAATAGATACTTAACATGTAAATAACATAATTACATGTGGATTGAATTATTGATTACATAATTAGCTTATTAATTGTGAGGTGTAAATTATGTGACAATGAATGTGATAAATTGACTAAGTATAGTCATAATCAAAGTTAGACAAAAGAGAAAGAACTTATGATGATTAGTTAAGTTATAATTAACTGGTATTGTGAATGTAAATGGTATGTAGGATTTAATTCAAAGAATGAGTTAATTAAGTGTAATCTACGCACGAGAAAAGTTTCCTAACCCTACTTGTTATCGTTATATAAGTTGATTAATTCACCTTTCTACATTGAGCAAGTTCTCATTATTATTAATCAAGTCTGATTTGTATATTAAAGTTTATAAATCTTTCAAGCATGATGTTGTTATACAATACTTATTCAATTGTATACCTTTTGAGATTCTATTCAATTAAGTTATCAATTATTGTTAAACCTTGTTAGACTAGCGAACCCTTATTGATTCGACTAGTCCATAGTTAATGAGCGTTCTAAATTTCAGAACCCTTGATGAATTATCCAAACCAAACTTTCTTTGGTGCGGACTCGAATGTCAAACTGAGATGAACAACCCTGTATAGGGGATTATTTACACTTTAGCGTTAAGATATTGTGCACAGTATGGTACTAAGGGCTGATCCCCCTAAGTACGAGAAGAAAGGTCTATAGTCTTATGACTGTTAAAGGTTTCAAGTATAACCCTTGACAACCTAGGACATAGTTCAAGTCTTATGACCCTCAGAAATTCTTTTGATTCTTGTTATTCATTCTTGATTCAAAAGTTGAGCTTTAATATTCGAAGTTATTATTTTTCTCGCATGTTATTACTCATTGTTATATTGTTATACTCGTGGGCAATCGTGCTCACTCTTGCGTAATAATAACATTGCAGTTAAGAACGAAAGAGCAGACGAACCTTCCACTAGTAAAGGCAAGGGCAAGCTTAGCAAGTAATGAAAATTGATTATTTATGTGGTTATGTAATGATATTTAGAATTGATGTTACTTAAGACTTATTTGTTTATGTTTCCGCACAGATGATTTAAGGTTAGAGTAACATGGGATTTATTTATTATGAAGTTGATGTAACCCCAAAAGGGGAGAGATTTATTATTATTTCTATCTACTGCATGGTTTGCATTTATTTATGGGTAGATAGATATATGATGTTGTATCGTGAACACCAAATTCTGTGGAAATGGAAGTACCGAATTTGGGGGTGTCACACTATGTGAATATATTATGTAGATACTGTAAAGACTGAGAACTGTTGAATATTATTTGAAGACGCTTGAAGGCAAGTTTTCTTAACGCTTGTCTGACCTTCATGTTAGCCAAGTTTTTCTATGTGATTTATGTTATGAGATGCATGAATTGTTTTAACGAAAGAGTTAATGCTAGTTTTACCTCGGCTAGACTAATCCTAAAAAGTTGATTAATTTATTTACAAATCTTTCAATATAGAATTGATAACGGTATCCTACGCCAATTGTTTGGTATAGATTCAAGGTAAGCCTGAGTATGAATAAACAAATGTATTTTGCATCGATTATTCGATGGGCACGTGAGGTTGCTAAACATGAATACGTTTAACGGATGAATGTTGATCAACATAGAGTACAATAGGCTGATCACCTAGAAGTGCTCGTAAGATATATCGGACTTACGGTCTTAGTGCCAGGTTGTCCTTTTTCATGAATGAAAACAAAAGAGAATGTTCATGGTCTTTGACCTACTCAAAATTCCTAAGTTCCTACAAGTGCTTCAAAATTGTTATATGAGAAAGAAAAGTGTTATACAATGTTTCATAGTTCTTCATAGCTATTTGTTCAGTTATTAAAGAATAATCATATGATTCTCGACGTGGTATTTATATTATACATTGCTAGACTTGCTGAGCTAGTTATGCTCACTTCTTGCTTGAATTATATGATTTCAGCTAAGGCCGAACGAACTAAGAGTTCTAAAATAGATAAAGGCAAAGCTAAGATGGATAATTAGTTATCCTGTAATAGACTAGTATGTTGTATGTATTATACTTATGAACACTAAAGAATGTATTCGGTTTCAGAACCTGGGAATGGATTTATTATGATTGTAATAAGAATGTAGTTAATGTACTCATTTTGATGTTGTTTTAATGGAATGAAAGTATAGTTAGTAGTACTGTGTAACACCATCTGTCGGGTTGGAAGATACTCGGATTTGGGGGCGTCACAGATGCTGTGTAGTCAAAAGATGTGGTGTCAGGTATCATTCCGATTAATGGTATTAATGCTTATGTGCTATTTGATTCGGGTGCTACTTATTCATTTATATCCGATGATTTTGCTTAGAACTTAGATTTGCCTCAAGAAGAATTTGATTTCCCTTTAAGCATAGAAATTGCGAATAGTGAAGTGATTCTTGTTAGGTTTATATATAAGAATTGTAGGGTGGATATAAAAGGTGACGACATGATGGTAGATTTGATACCAATTAAACTTGGGGTATTTGATGTTATATTGGGAATAGACTGGTTATTCAATTACGGGGCAATAATTGATTGCCAAAAGAAATGTGTTAACCTTATAACTACGTCAAAGGTAGTGTTTTATGGTAACAAGTCACCTCGATAAGCAAGTTGTCTGACGGTGATGCAAGCCAAGAAGTTACTGAGACAAGGATGTGTAGGATACTTAGCCTACATCGTTGATACACAGAAGAAGAGTGCGAAGTTAGAAGAGATATCGGTCATTAGAAATTTTACAAACGTATTTCCGGACGATTTGCCTGGATTACCGCCGGATACAGAGATTGAGTTCGTGATTGATTTAGTGCCAGGAACGGCCCCGATATCTAAAGCCCCATAAAGAATGGCCCTAGTAGAGATGAAAGAGTTGATGGTGCAGTTGCAAGATTTATTCGACAAGAAGTATATTCAGTCGAGCGTATCGCCATAGGGAGCGCCGGTGTTATTTGTTAAGAAAAAAGATGGATCAATGCAGCTCTGCATTGATTATCGGGAATTAAATAAGGTCATGATTAAAAATAAGTATCCATTACCGAGAATCGATGGCTTGTTTGACCAACTGAAGGGAGCGAGATATTTCTCAAAGATAGACCTGAGGAGTGGTTATCATCAGCTGAAGGTGAGGCCTGAGGATGTACCAAAAACAACATTCAGAACTCGGTATGGTCATTACGAGTTTCTGGTTATGTCATTTGGTTTAACCAATGCAACTATAGCGTTCATAGATTTGATGAATATGGTGTTTAAATCATTTTTAGATAAATTTGTAGTGGTGTTTATTAATGATATCCTGGTGTATTCTAAGACCAAGGAAGAACATGTGGAACACTTAAGAGTGACGTTGGAAACATTGAGGGGAGCAAAGTTATACGCTAAATTCTTGAAATGTGAGTTTTGGCTGGAACGTGTATAGTTTCTTGGTCACGTTATTGACAAGGACGGAATCTCGGTAGATCCATCGAAAGTTGAAGTAATAATAAACTGGGATCAGCCGAAGACACTATCGGAAGTAAGAAGTTTCTTGGGATTGACTGGTTACTATAGGCATTTTATTAAAGACTTTTCCAAGATCGCAACTCCGCTGACAAATTTGACTAGGAAGGCAGTTAAGTTTGTCTAGATAGAGAAGTGTGTGGAAAGTTTCAAAGATTTAAAGAAAAGATTGAGTTCAGCACCTGTGTTATCATTGCCTGATAATACAGGGAATTTTGTTGTATATAGTGACGCATCTCATAAAGGACTAGGTTGTGTGCTTATGCAGAACGAAAAAGTTATTGCGTATGCATCACGTCAATTGAAGGATTATGAGAAAGGATATCCAACTCATGACTTGGAATTGGCTGCAGTAGTGTTTGCTCTGAAGATTTGGAGACACTATCTGTTTGGGAGAGAGGTGTGAGATATATATAGACCATAAAAGTCTAAAGTATATCTTTACACAAAAAGATTTGAATATGCGACAGAGGAGATGGCTGGAGTTGATTAAAGATTACGATTGTGAGATTCTTTATCATCCTGAAAAGACGAATGTTGTTGCCGATGCCTTAAGTAGAAAGGGTCAGGAGAAATTAATGATGTTGACTGCTCAGGAAAAGCTTGTAACGGAGATGGCCAAGATGGAGTTAGAATTTAAATATCCGACAGAATCAGACGAAAAATTATTTCATGTGGGAAGCAGTTCAATATTGGTGGATAAGGTAAGAAATGCACAACTTCAAGATGAAAACTGTGAAAAGATAAGGACAAAAGTGTCTAAGGGTGAGGAGGAAAAATTTAAAGTTGACTCGGTAGGGTTACTTCAGTTCGAAGGGAGAATTTGGGTACCGTCAATACCGAAAATTAAAGAGGAAATTTTGAGTGAGGCTCATAACTCACGATACTCGATTCACCCTAGAAGTACGAAAATGTACTAGGATCTCATACATCATTTTTGGTGGTCGAATATGAAAAAGGATGTTGCTGAATGTATGGCAAAATGTTTAACGTGTTAGAAAGTTAAAGTTGAACATCAAAGGCCAAGTGGATTGTTGCAACCATTAGAAATACCAGAATGGAAATGGGAGCATGTTATAGTGGATTTTGTGGTAGGTCTTTTAACGACTCAGCAAGGTTACGATGCACTCTGGGTGATTGTCGATCGATTGACGAAGTCGGCACACTTTTTGCCAATCAAGATTATATTTAACCTAGATCAGTTGGCAAACCTATACGTGAAAGAAATTAGCTCAAGACACGGGGTCCCGGTGTCAATTGTATTAGATAGAAATCACGTTTCACATCAAATTTCTAGAAACGACTACAGGAATGCTTGGGGACGCAGTTGAGAATGAGCACAACGTACCATCCTCAAACTGACTGACAAAGTGAGAGGACCATCCAGACACTGGAGGATATGCTCAGAGCATGTTTTATAGATTTTAAAGGGAATTGGGATGACCATTTACCATTGGTTGAATTTGCCTATAATAATAGTTATCACGCGAGTATTGGCAAGCCACCTTATGAAGCATTATATGGAAGAAAATGCATAACTCCATTATGTTGGGACGAAGCAGATGAACGATAGCAGTTAGGTCCAAATTAGTGCAACAAACTGTCGAGATTATCATGGTGATTCGAGCAAGATTGCTAGCTGCACAGGATAGGCAGAAGAAATATGCCGATCAACACCGACATAATCGGGAATTTGATGTCGGTAGTTTTGTTTTCTTAAAAGTGTCTCCCTGGAAAAGGAAAATCAGGTTTGGTAAAAAAGGGAAAACTGAGCCCTAGGTTTATAAGACCTTTTGAAGTGCTACGACGAGTTGGTGAAGTGGCATATGAGGTAGCTCTACCTCCGGAATTAGAACATATTCACAATATTTTCCATGTTTTAGTATTAAGGCCCTATAAGTCCGATTATAACCATGTTATAGAATATGAACCATTACAGTTTGACAAAGATTTGTCTTATGAAGAAGTTCATATTCAGATTATTGACAGGAAAGAGCAAGTACTAAGGAATAAAGTGATACCTTCTGTTAAGGTAATCTGGAGAAACCACAATGCTGGAGAAGCTACGTGGGAACTTGTAGAGGTTATGATGAGAAATTATCCTCAGGTATTTGCTTAATCTTGTATAGCAATTCTGGGGACAGAATCCTGTTGAGGAGGGAAGAATGTAACGAATGAATTTATCGAGTCGTGATTCTGGGGACAGAATCCTTTTAAGGAGGGAAGGATGTAACGACCGAGAATTTTTATGTAATTTAAAAATATTTATTAAATTAAATAAATATTTTAATTAATTTATTTATTGAGATAAATAAATAATTGATAAAATTGTGGTGTAATAATTTAGTTAAGTGAGTATGTTAATTAAATTAATGAATGGTAATTTTTATTATTTGAAGATTTAATTTAATGAAATAATTAAATTAAATGAATTGTTTAATATTTAAGGAAATAATTAAATTTAAATAAAATGATGCTCTAGTTTAATTTAATAATTAAATTAGATATATAATAATTTATTAAGCATAAGTATAATTATAATGAAAATTATAATTATTATAATTATAATTGTAAGTTATTAAAATTAATTAAATAATAGTGTGATAAGGAACTATATAATATAAGTAATATAAAAATAAATTAAAAGGGGAGGGTTTTAGTGTGTAGCCAAACATGGTCTTGTGGCATTTGGTTTAATCTAACTGACGTAGCCTATTAGTTTCTTACCTGGCGTACGTGGGGAAAGCCAGTTTATATCTACGCGTATATTCCTAAGGCTAAGTATAGATGTTACAGAAGATGAACAAGAGGGAAACACGGTGAAATTGAGAGAGAATTCTCTATAATTTTCTCAAGAAGAAGGAGAAGGAGTGTTGGGAAACCTTGTTATCATCATCTTGCAAAAATTAAGGACTAGAAGGTATAACCTATTCTTAATTCCAATTCATAGTTTTGTAATTTCCATTCTCTGAAATTGGGATGTTGTTGAATTATTGTTTAATATATTGGTTATATGTATGTATAACCTTGTTAAACTTGTTAGTTGTCATCTATAATCTTATGTTAGTGAACAAATTCATGAAAATTTGGTTTAAAGAAGGAATTGTGAGTTAACAGTGTTTGTGTATACAAAATGGCTTAATTGAGTCCAAAAGTTCATGGTTAATCCTTGTAGTAATCTGTAAATTGATTATAAATTGTGTTAATACATTCAGAAATGAAAACAACGAAATTGAAATGGTGTAATTTGGTTGAGAAATAAGGATTTGGCGATTGAATTTTCTAAAAGTATTGAAATATGAAGAAATTGGTAAAAACATGATTTTAATCCTTTAAATTTGGTTATGTAAGTTGTTTTAGGTGTTAGAATGCTTGATTGTATATGCTATATGGCTTTAGTTAAGTTTGTAGTGTGTGGGTTTGTCCATGTTACTATGAAATTGGAATTTTTGGCTTAGAACAAAGTCTGAGTTCGTGTTCTGCAAAACTGATTCTAGTGCCGAGCGCGGGCGCGCTGCTTCTAGGCGCGGCCGCGCCAGTGGTCAGTCAGACCCAGTAACGAACTGTTAACAGCATAGCTTGGAGAATGTTAATTAAGTATATTTTAATGATTGTAAAAGGGCTTAAAACATGTTATAAGACGTAATAACATATTGTAATCACAATGTTGAAACTAAAGATTATCAATTAGTAAGTTGTGAAAGTTCGTAATGTGATGTCATGAGTATTTGTGTTGATATGCAATCACCATGTCGGGTACTGTTATATAATTAGGAGTGCAGATTCATGGTACATGAATGATTAAAATAACCAAATCCAAAGATAGAGATTATAGACTTGACTAAAATGAGAAATAAGCCCATGAAGTTAGTTTTAATATAACTAATTTGTATTGTGATCTTAATGGTATATGTAGGGTATTTGGTGAACGTTTATAATAATTGTGTAGCTTACGCACGAGGCAGGTTTCCTAAACCCTAATCTTCTGTTGAGTAAATTTCTTGGTTCCATCTTGTTTATAATTATGCAAGCTCCTATGTTCTAATTCTTTTACATCGAGCAAGTTTCATATTTCTAATGTGAAATTGTAATGCAAGTTTCCTAAACCTTGTATTTACGTTGAGCAAGTTTCTTGTTCCTAACTTGACATCATTATGCATATTTCTAAAACTCTATTTTTTATTGAGTAAGTTCCTAATATTTGTTCTTGCCATTCAAAGCATAAACTGTTCAAGTTCATTGTTTCAAATGAGATTTTCTAATTCTTCTGGATATAGCACTTTGTATATACAATGTTATTCAATTGTATATTGTTGATATTCAATCTTCGACTTACTTATTCTTGTTCAATCTTAAATTATTGAGTTAAACCCTCGAATAGCAAATAAACCTTTATTGGTTGGACTAATCCATAATTGATGAGTGTTCTAAAATTCTAGAACCACTGATAAGCTAGTTCCAAACTAAACTTTCTTTAGTGCGGAAAATCCTAAAGTCAAGCTGAGATGAACAACCCTAACATAGGGGATTATATACGCATTAGCGTTTAGATGTTTTTGCACAATACATGGTACGAAGGGCTGATCCCCCTAAGTATGAAAGTTAAAGTCTGTATAGTCTAATGACTGTTAAAGGTTGAGATAGAAATACTTAATAACCTCAATACATAATTCATGGTCTTAAAGACCCTCAGATGTAAACCTCAAACTTGTTTACTAATCTTGACTCGAAGAATAAGTTTTTAATTATTCAGTATTCATTGCTTACTCTTATGTTACTACTATTATCACTCTTTATATTAGTGAGCAATTGTTTGCTTACTCTTGCATTTAACACTGCAGCTAAAGTTGAGAAATTTGATGAGTCGTCTTCTAGCCAAGGCAAGGGCAAGATGTCCAAATGATGAAGACCTGTTTGACTTTATTTAGTAGAATTCTGTTATGAGACTTATGTTATTATGTGATGTATTCCACAGACTTATGTAATAATTAAAGGTTAGATTATCTAGGAATGTTTTAAGTTGGTGTAACCCTTTAAAGGGGAAGATATTTGTTTAAGTTATTTAAGTTACGTCTTTATCCTTAATTATGGGTAGTTGGATGTAAATATTTTGGAAAGTGAGCATGAAATCCTGTGGGAATGAAGTACCCAGATTTGGAGGTGTCACAAAGTGTGTGTGTGTGTGTGCGTGTGTGTGTATTATAAATATGTATATGTATTTATTTATTAAAGAGAATTAAAAAGGAAAAGTTACATAACCTAATTATATATTAGGTATGGTAATTAAATAACCTAAGGGTTATGGTATTGACGAATGGTGGTATCTAAAATTTATACTACCCTAACAGATTTATTTTATATATCTCAACTAATTAATTATATAACTTAATTAAAGCAAGTCTAATTGGGTTATATAATTAAATGTACGAGAGTAACCATTTAAATCCCAAATGAGTGGTATGAAAACCCTAATTAAATAATTAGGGTAAGATAATATTTTGGTATTAGACCCATAGTGTTTTACATGGCCCAAATATTTTAAATAGCAAGCCCAAACAATTAAATGGGAGCCCAAAAGTTGGCCCAACTTGGGAGAGACTTTTATGTCATTTGATTTAGCAAATAAAGCAATTAAAAATAAAGTAAATCATGTTGGGCCATGTTGGTTTAATTTGTCAAAAGTTGTTCACCAACTCTCCCTTATGTGTCACTTTCCTATTTGGCCACATACTTTAACCAAAATTGCAAGCAAAGGAGAGAAGAGATAAGATAAGATATTACGAGATTTAGGGAGATTATGTATAGATATATGTAAGCTATATGTAACCATTTTACTGTCTATAAATAGGTCTCACCAAATAAGCTACCAAAATTTTATTTCATTTATCCATAAAAAACTAAGAAAGCTAGTAAAAGAAAGAGAAAATTGTGGCCATAGTGGAAGAAGAAAGAAAGTTTTGTGTATTTTCAAGTTCCATATCCTGCCTTGGGAGAAGAGGAAAGAAGAACTTATAACCAAAGGTATAAATCCTAACTAGTTTATGCCTTTTATTTTATTATTTCAAATCAAATCATAAATTTATGATTCCAAACCTTAAAACCTTATATCTACATATTAATAAGTGTTTTATGTTTAGATCTAACCCTTTTGAATGTCAAAAGTTGGATCAAAAGAAAGAAAATGAAAACTATGTTCTGTAGCATCCCCAGATCCCAATCCTAATCACCAAGGATCTGGTATACTAATTCTATAACTATTGCGGAAGATATAAACATAAATTGTTTATACATTAAACTTTTACACATCACTCCCAAGGTCTACAACCTTAACTTAATACATACCTTCAATATCTTAGAAGATTTACAATACTATTTTCGTCAGAAAATTTAATAGATCTAACTGCAATGTAATTTAATCTTGCACTTTGACTTTGCCTTTGACTTTACTCGAGCTTTCATCTTAATCTGAAAATTTTATCATGATATAGCAAGGGTGAGCATCAAATTTGCCCAGCAAGTTTAAATTCAGTAAAGATATATCATGATTGAAAAGAATGAATAATAAGCTAGCTAACTTTCAACAATATAAACATTGTGAAATAGCATGAACAAATTTTCTTAGCTGAACGACCAAGTCAATAAAAATGAATGGTCAATAATGAACATGAACAGATTAACTGAACCAAATGGTAATAAAGGTGATCAGCCTTTCATACCTGATGAACATTTACAATTTGCACAACGTGCGAATCCATAATCAATATAGACGTGAATAATCAACAACAATTATTCATTAACATGCTTTGAACATATAACTCAAGTTTGAGCTAAGGAAAAACTTGCCTGATTCGTTGACTATAGCTACGCAGTTTAAGTTAACTTCTTTTGGTAAGACCTATCATTAATAATAAGATCGGTCTCTCAATCAACATATTCTACTTTGTATAATAATACAATTACTTTGTCAATAGATTATCTAACACTTAATCAAATATTAGATAACATTCTAACACATCGGTATTATTATCATTCTTGGATAATTATTCAATCACTGTATCATATTCATTATGATTAAACACTTAATCTTTCTTATTATAAACTCTTTTCTAAAATCCAGCAGAATGTTTATAATTCAGCAAACTGTTTTCTCTAATTCAGTAAGCTGTTTTCTCTAATACTTCAATCCAGCTAGCTGGATTCATAATCCTTCAACCTAATGACCAATCCAGCAGACTGGATACATAATTCCTTTAATCCAGCAAGTCAAACTGCAATCCAGCAAACTAGATTACAAATCCAGCAACTAGATTGCAATCCAGCAAGTTGGATTCAACATATTTTCAATTCAGTAAACTTCTTTTCAATACAGCAAGCTGGATTCATCAGATTTTCTAATCCAGCAAGCTGGATTCCATATCCGTACACGAAAATACCAAATTAACTTAGTATTTTTCTATCATTTGTGCAAACATGTATACACATATTTCATACATAAAAAGTATTTTTCCAAAATTTTCTAACTTCCTTTGGTATTTTCTAAAAATTATTTTTAGTTAATTCCTTAAGAAATTAGCTACCTCGTGCACAACTCTGGAAATTCCCATCTCTTGGCACAATCTTATTCGTCTTAACATGACACTCCAGTTTAAATTTCGTGGCCATCGGAGTTATAGAACTCCGGTTATAGCCATTTTCGTCGAAAAAACACAGAAATTGAAATGGTCATAACTTGCTCATTTTAACTCGGAATGA
This sequence comes from Panax notoginseng, assembly GCA_016801055.1. Classification (NCBI taxonomy): domain Eukaryota; kingdom Viridiplantae; phylum Streptophyta; class Magnoliopsida; order Apiales; family Araliaceae; genus Panax; species Panax notoginseng. The sequence goes on from CM029020.1 coordinate 153,647,586, forward strand.
GCTCATTTTTGGACACAAGGTACTTGATATCATATATTTTCATGTCCCAAAAGGCTAGAATTTTTCTCACAATTTTAGTTACCGAAAATGCCCTTTTAAAAATTTGGGCAGAAGCTATTTGGAGTTTTGCAATTTTTCGTGCTTTGTTAAACATTTTCCATACGGAAATCTACAACTCCTTTTTCAGTGATTCCACTTGGAGATGTTAGATAACGTATCATAGTATACTCCCAAATTTTTCCAGAATTTTTACATGTCCGAAAAATGACCAAACTGCCCCTACTCTTTGACTGTCCAAAACAGTCCATTTTTCCTTAAAAACACAAAACTGTTTTTTGGTAAAATAGTCACTACAACTTGTGTACTCAACATTTTTGAGTGCTACTACTTAGGTTTAGTAGTTAACTTACATATCTAGCACATCCCTTTGACGGATCGCAAAATGAAGGTGTAGATCAAAAACGGTGGAAATCCAAAGTACATAGAAATTTTAGAGCTTATAAAACTAGAAAAATCACTTTTCTTTATTTTCGATTTCCAACTAAATCAACACCCAATATGGGTAGATCTAAACATTAAACACTCATAAACACATAGATCTAAGGTTTTTGAGTTTAGAAACATAGATTCAAAGTTTGATTTGGAATAATCAAAAATTACATAACAAATGGGGTTTATACCTTTAATTTGTGGCTACCCTTCCTTATTCTTCCAAAGTAGGAGATGAACTTATGGAGCATCAATGGTGTAGGTCCTTCCTCTCTCTCTCCTCCTCTCCACCGAATCTCTCTCCCTCTCTCTCTCTCTCTTATGCTTTTGTTTTGTTAGTCTAAGAGAAAGTAAGAGGAAGTAAAATAAAAGATGAAAGAGAATGATGTTAGATTTTGTTGGAGGATTTTGTATAGATATAAGATATGTATATAATAGATATTTCCCCAACATCTTCTTATCTCTTTCTCTCACTCAATCATCACATGGTTGCTTGCACTCTTTGCTTAATGTGTTGGTTAAATAAACAAGTGACACATGGAATGAGTTGTCACCAACTAAAGTGAAATAATCATCACATTCATCTCTCCTCCTTTTCCTTCTTTCTCTTTCTTCTCTTCTCTTTCTTCTCTCCCTTATCCGGCCATGTGGCCTTATCTTCCAAGTCTTGCTTCCTTAATGTAATATCTAATGTACATAATGTCCAAAGTGCCCTTTCTTCAATTGGGCTCCAAGTTTGGCTCCTATACTTTTAATTCCTTTGGGCTTCTAAATTAATTTCTTGGGCCATTGAAACATTATCATATTCCAATGTCTTTCCATTTTACCCACTCTAAATATTTAATTAGGGTCCATTCCAAATATAGAATTTAAGTTATCACCCTTGCACACTAAATTTTATAACCAAATTAAACTTACTTTAATTAAGTCATAAAATTAATAAACTTGAGATAATAAAAGTATATCTCTTGACTTAATATAATATTAATATTATTATTCTCCCACATGTTCCTTAACAATTGGCTCGCTTGAGCCTAAAACTTAATTCCTTTGGCTTTTCCAAATAAAATATTTGGACTTCCTAGCTAAAATGTTTGGGCCATAAAATTAATATGATCCATTACACTAAATTTCATCTTACCCTACTCATTTCATTAGGGTTTTTATGTACTCAAGTTAAATATAAATTCTTACCCAAGTACACTTAATTTCTTAACCCAATTAAACTTACATTAATTAGGTTATAAAATTAATTAACCGAGATGTATAAAATAAATCTCTTAAAATTAGTATATATTTTATATACCATAATTCTCTCATCCCATAACCCTTAAGTTATTTAATTCTTCATTCCTAATATATAATTAGGATCATGCTAATTTCTTTTATTTGTCATCACATAATATTCGTATTCACTTACTCACATAATCATTAAATAAATTATGACATGCTCCACAAATCTCTTAGATTAGGTCACTAGTATATATTTAAATACTTGAACCACCAAATAACAATAACCATTTAGGTTATTAAATTCTCATACACAATTTAAATAACTTATTCAAGTTATACAATTCATATTGTATATTTAAATTTAATTTCCCCCTCCTCTCCACAAATTGTTTTCAAACAATCTATTTATATATTAAATATATAATTTAATATATTCAATCATTTATTCAAATATGAATTTAATTTACTAACTACTTTGATACCAATATTCATATCTACATATTGGATCTCATCTCATATTTTAGCTTTACATCATTTGGTATAATATTAAATATTATATCATTATTCATATAACATCTTTCACTTCTCACACTGATTTTGACTTTTCTCCATAAAAAGTCAACTGTTGACTTAGACCAAAAGTCAACCTTTACACATTTTGTGTTTACTGTCCATTCTGACAAATCTTGACGTTCCGGACGCAACCGAGCAGTCCATGCTTCAAAATTCTATCTCTATCTCAAATTTTGAGTTTTAAATTACTCCTTTCTTATTGCTAATCGTAATAACTAACGACTTATTTATCTTATTATTTGCCATTCAAGGCCAACGTTCAAGTTATGTTAATTACTAACATAGTTTTATCTTGATCCTTATATCAATAACTTAATTCATCATTCCTCTTGCTAAAATATATATAGCACCTTACTAAGTATATATATTTCTATACGTATACTCATCTTCGTTTAACCTCACAACATCTCTTCATGAGAAATATTATCTCCTTAAAAAATTTTCATATGTACTTATATAACATTTCTTAGACTATTCAGTTCACACCGAATTTACAGGTATCATAATACCTTATTCTCGATATTCCTTCAAGTACATATTAATTCATTTCTAGGGTTTTGAAATTTTGTAACCCATTTTTCTTTATTCTCATTCAATTAAGAAACCATATAGGTTCTTCTTAAAAATTTTGAAATCCTTAAAATTCCTTCACAGAAACGTCAATTCCATACACTTATTTTCTGTCTAGGTTAATCTTATAACCTTTAATCCATCATTTTAGGATTTTAATAATTATCTAAATTCTCGGGTTGTCACATTCACCCCTTCTTCTAAGAATTTCGTCCCCGAAATTAAAGCATACTAATCTCTGCTTATTCTCTTGATCAAAACTAGGTTTTTAACTTAACCTTTACAATTTCCTCCTTTGAGGATTTCTCATCTATTATCACATTTCAGCATAACTACTCACTAGGAGTTTACATCTTCTAAACCTTCAACAAAACTAGGTTGTCATAATAACCTTTACTCAATCTTCTCAGATTCTACTTGTACTCAACGAGTTCACACTATTCATATCCATAATCACATACTACCCCAACATTACTCTGAGGAGTTTAAAATATTTTCATATCTGTCTGAGGGATCATAAAAACCATGAACTTTGAGGTTTAGGGGTATTTCTACCTGCTACCTCTTTCAATTACGAAAGAAAGGTACTCTACCTCTGAAATATTTTATATTTGGTATGTTTACAATCACAAAGAAGGTAAACTACCGATGCGGGTACTTTAGATGATCAGTCTGTTGTACCTTAGTAATCGGAACGACTATATGCGTTCTTAGATTGGAATATTTTATCCCATTAGTATATCCCCATTTTTAGGGTTATTCACCTCAGACTCATCATAAGATTCCGCACCAAAACAATTTGGTTTGGCATAAGCTTTCAAAGAATACTTTGAATTTCATAAACATTTGTCTAGCTGAATCAAATAGCTTAGATGCATATCAATCATTCGAATTTCAATCGAAACATTGCTGGCCAAATTCAGTTGGCAATAATTTATCTTTAAAATTCTTAAAAATCATTTTGACGTCATGATACCGCACTGTATTTACAGTCCGTTTGAGGATTCCGTCATTGCGTGACTTTGTCATACTACAACCTTCCATAGTGGGCTGACGATCTTTAGATCACATACCACACTAGGTAATTCTGCATTGATAACTCCATCATTTTTATCATCTCTGCACCAGGTTACATGATGCATTAATGATATAAAAATACATTTTGATAATTCAAATCATTTTCGTCTAGCCGAATCAATTGGCCTAGACTCTTCTTTAAACTGTTCAAAAACCTTTGAAAATCATCTTTGGTGTCATCATGCCACAACATGTAACGATGTGTTAGTGGCCCGAAGTCCACACCTACACACTTGTCACCATGTGTCGAGGATAACAAAAATTCATTTTTAAAAGCACATCAGTGCGAATTTAGCTTGATGTCAAAAACTTTGAAGTCTAGCATAGCTAGAAGATTTGGAATACCTATGCTTCCACCATCAACTTCAATTTCTCTACTGATCCATTTCTTAATAAGTCTATCTATTTCTATCATCTTCAATTCTCCAATCTCAACATAACTATACCAGTTCGTCAAACTTACCACACATTATGAGTTCAGGAACTTTCCACAATCATATGAGTTTAAGAACTTGTCCTAGTCAGACCTTTGGCGTCCATTCGCTGAGGGGTTCATAAACATTTCATATAATTATGAGTCACGAACGTACCATAAGTATGAGTTTTAAGAACTCGTACTTAACCTTATATTCTCTACCTATTCGTTATACACATGAGAAAAGAATCACCTTATACACATGCATATAGCAAATAGCGCGACATTAGGTTCCAATGATTATCAATACCAGAAACTAAGTGGTTGTCAAATCAAACTCGGCCACTAATCAATATAGGAAGCTAAGCGAACAATTCCCTGCCCATACAAAGAATTGGTCAACCTAACCACTATATCGACCAGGAGGCTAAGTGATTCTAAAACCAAGTACAAATTCCCCGCCCATACAAGGAATCATACAACTCAGCTGCTGACATGAGTCCTCAATTGAAATCCCTCACCATTCTAACTTTCTCTTTTCTTAATACGAATTTTCTTTAATCCGCATCTTAATATTTACCACTCTTTTCTGAGTTTACATTGTACCATTTCATAGTACATTCTCTTTATAGCGTCAGGCTATATCATTCCAATCACTTAACATATCATATGTTATTCAACGATTTAATCTGATCACGTCGTGATCTTATTTCGTAATCATTTCTTCTTATACTTACGATCGTTTTATTTTACGATCTTCTTATTCATCTCTTTAATCATAGTATATTATGATTTTAATAACATTTCTCATCTTATAGACATAGTCTATTTATTATCACTTTTCATCTCTATTACTGGAGTCAGGTAACTCCGGATTCTTATCCTTATAGCTCTTCAAGATTCTTCTTTGAATCTTATTTATCTTAATCTTTACTTAATAAGGAATTTCTAAAAATTCATCTCTTATCGCTTAAACTCTATTCGAGTTTATTACTTATTATCTCTCCGCGGTTATATCCTAAGGTACACCTACCTAGGGTTTATAACCTACAGCTCTGATACCAACTGTAGCATCCCCAGATCCCAGTCCTAATCACCAAGGATCTGGTATACTAATTCTATAACTATTGCGGAATATATAAACATAAATTGTTTATACATTAAACTTTTACACATCACTCCCAAGGTCTACAACCTTAACTTAATACATACCTTCAATATCTTAGAAGATTTACAATACTATTTTCGTCAGAAAATTTAATAGATCTAACTGCAATGTAATTTAATCTTGCACTTTGACTTTGCCTTTGACTTTACTCGAGCTTTCATCTTAATCTGAAAATTTTATCATGATATAGCAAGGGTGAGCATCAAATTTGCCCAGCAAGTTTAAATTCAATAAAGATATATCATGATTGAAAAGAATGAATAATAAGCTAGCTAACTTTCAACAATATAAACATTGTGAAATAGCATGAACAAATTTTCTTAGCTGAACGACCAAGTCAATAAAAATGAATGGTCAATAATGAACATGAACAGATTAACTGAACCAAATGGTAATGAAGGTGATCAGCCTTTCATACCTGATGAACATTTACAATTTGCACAACGTGCGAATCCATAATCAATATAGACGTGAATAATCAACAACAATTATTCATTAACATGCTTTGAACATATAACTCAAGTTTGAGCTAAGGAAAAACTTGCCTGATTCGTTGACTATAGCTACGCAGTTTAAGTTAACTTCTTTTGGTAAGACCTATCATTAATAATAAGATCGGTCTCTCAATCAACATATTCTACTTTGTATAATAATACAATTACTTTGTCAATAGATTATCTAACACTTAATCAAATATTAGATAACATTCTAACACATCGGTATTATTATCATTCTTGGATAATTATTCAATCACTGTATCATATTCATTATGATTAAACACTTAATCTTTCTTATTATAAACTCTTTTCTATAATCCAGCAGAATGTTTATAATTCAGCAAACTGTTTTCTCTAATTCAGTAAGCTGTTTTCTCTAATACTTCAATCCAGCTAGCTGGATTCATAATCCTTCAACCTAATGACCAATCCAGCAGGCTGGATACATAATTCCTTTAATCCAGCAAGTCAAACTGCAATCCAGCAAACTAGATTACAAATCCAGCAACTAGATTGCAATCCAGCAAGTTGGATTCAACATATTTTCAATTCAGTAAACTTCTTTTCAATACAGCAAGCTGGATTCATCAGATTTTCTAATCCAGCAAGCTGGATTCCATATCCGTACACGAAAATACCAAATTAACTTAGTATTTTTCTATCCTTTGTGCAAACATGTATACACATATTTCATACATAAAAAGTATTTTTCCAAAATTTTCTAACTTCCTTTGGTATTTTCTAAAAATTATTTTTAGTTAATTCCTTAAGAAATTAGCTACCTCGTGCACAACTCTGGAAATTCCCATCTCTTGGCACAATCTTATACGTCTTAACGTGACACTCCAGTTTAAATTTCGTGGCCATCGGAGTTATAGAACTCCGGTTATAGCCATTTTCGTCAGAAAATCACAGAAATTGAAATGGTCATAACTTGCTCATTTTAACTCGGAATGAGTTCATTTTTGGACACAAGGTACTTGATATCATATATTTTCATGTCCCAAAAGGCTAGAATTTTTCTCACAATTTAAGTTACCGAAAATGCCCTTTTAAAAATTTGGGCAGAAGCTATTTGGAGTTTTGCAATTTTTCGTGCTTTGTTAAACATTTTCCATACGGAAATCTACAACTCCTTTTTCAGTGATTCCACTTGGAGATGTTAGATAACTTATCATAGTATACTCCCAAATTTTTCCAGAATTTTTACATGTCCGAAAAATGACCAAACTGCCCCTACTCTTTGACTGTCCAAAACAGTCCATTTTTCCTTAAAAACACAAAACTGTTTTTTGGTAAAACAGTCACTACAACTTGTGTACTCAACATTTTTGAGTGCTACCACTTAGGTTTAGTAGTTAACTTACATATCTAGCACATCCCTTTGACGGATCGCAAAAAGAAGGTGTAGATCAAAAACGGTGGAAATCCAAAGTACATAGAAATTTTAGAGCTTATAAAACTAGAAAAATCACTTTTCTTTATTTTCGATTTCCAACTAAATCAACACCCAATATGGGTAGATCTAAACATTAAACACTCATAAACACATAGATCTAAGGTTTTTGAGTTTAGAAACATAGATTCAAAGTTTGATTTGGAATAATCAAAAATTACATAACAAATGGGGTTTATACCTTTAATTTGTGGCTACCCTTCCTTATTCTTCCAAAGTAGGAGATGAACTTATGGAGCATCAATGGTGTAGGTCCTTCCTCTCTCTCTCCTCCTCTCCACCGAATCTCTCTCTCCCTCTCTCTCTCTCTCTCTTATGCTTTTGTTTTGTTAGTCTAAGAAAAAGTAAGAGGAAGTAAAATAAAAGATGAAAGAGAATGATGTTAGATTTTGTTGGAGGATTTTGTATAGATATAAGATATGTATATAATAGATATTTCCCCAACATCTTCTTATCTCTTTCTCTCACTCAATCATCACATGGTTGCTTGCACTCTTTGCTTAATGTGTTGGTTAAATAAACAAGTGACACATGGAATGAGTTGTCACCAACTAAAGTGAAATAATCATCACATTCATCTCTCCTCCTTTTCCTTCTTTCTCTTTCTTCTCTTCTCTTTCTTCTCTCCCTTATCCGGCCATGTGGCCTTATCTTCCAAGTCTTGCTTCCTTAATGTAATATCTAATGTACATAATGTCCAAAGTGCCCTTTCTTCAATTGGGCTCCAAGTTTGGCTCCTATACTTTTAATTCCTTTGGGCTTCTAAATTAATTTCTTGGGCCATTGAAACATTATCATATTCCAATGTCTTTCCATTTTACCCACTCTAAATATTTAATTAGGGTCCATTCCAAATATAGAATTTAAGTTATCACCCTTGCACACTAAATTTTATAACCAAATTAAACTTACTTTAATTAAGTCATAAAATTAATAAACTTGAGATAATAAAAGTATATCTCTTGACTTAATATAATATTAATATTATTATTCTCCCACATGTTCCTTAACAATTGGCTCGCTTGAGCCTAAAACTTAATTCCTTTGGCTTTTCCAAATAAAATATTTGGACTTCCTAGCTAAAATGTTTGGGCCATAAAATTAATATGATCCATTGCACTAAATTTCATCTTACCCTACTCATTTCATTAGGGTTTTTATGTACTCAAGTTAAATATAAATTCTTACCCAAGTACACTTAATTTCTTAACCCAATTAAACTTACATTAATTAGGTTATAAAATTAATTAACCGAGATGTATAAAATAAATCTCTTAAAATTAGTATATATTTTATATACTATAATTCTCTCATCCCATAACCCTTAAGTTATTTAATTCTTCATTCCTAATATATAATTAGGATCATGCTAATTTCTTTTATTTGTCATCACATAATATTCGTATTCACTTACTCACATAATCATTAAATAAATTATGACATGCTCCACAAATCTCTTAGATTAGGTCACTAGTATATATTTAAATACTTGAACCACCAAATAACAATAACCATTTAGGTTATTAAATTCTCATACACAATTTAAATAACTTATTCAAGTTATACAATTCATATTGTATATTTAAATTTAATTTCCTCCTCCTCTCCACAAATTGTTTTCAAACAATCTATTTATATATTAAATATATAATTTAATATATTCAATCATTTATTCAAATATGAATTTAATTTACTAACTACTTTGATACTAATATTCATATCTACATATTGGATCTCATCTCATATTTTAGCTTTACATCATTTGGTATAATATTAAATATTATATCATTATTCATATAACATCTTTCACTTCTCACACTGATTTTGACTTTTCTCCATAAAAAGTCAACTGTTGACTTAGACCAAAAGTCAACCTTTACACATTTTGTGTTTACTGTCCATTCTGACAAATCTTGACGTTCCGGACGCAACCGAGCAGTCCATGCTTCAAAATTCTATCTCTATCTCAAATTTTGAGTTTTAAATTACTTCTTTCTTATTGCTAATCGTAATAACTAACGACTTATTTATCTTCTTATTTGCCATTCAAGGCCAACGTTCAAGCTATGTTAATTACTAACATAGTTTTATCTTGATCCTTATATCAATAACTTAATTCATCATTCCTCTTGCTAAAATATATATAGCACCTTACTAAATATATATATTTCTATACATATACTCATCTTCGTTTAACCTCACAACATCTCTTCATGTGAAATATTATCTCCTTAAAAAATTTCCATATGTACTTATATAACATTTCTTAGACTATTCAGTTCACACCGAATTTACAGGTATCATAATACCTTATTCTCGATATTCCTTCAAGTACATATTAATTCATTTCTAGGGTTTTGAAATTTTGTAACCCATATTTCTTTATTCTCATTCAATTAAGAAACCATATAGGTTCTTCTTAAAAATTTTGAAATCCTTAAAATTCCTTCACAGAAACGTCAATTCCATACACTTATTTTCTGTCTAGGTTAATCTTATAACCTTTAATCCATCATTTTAGGATTTTAATAATTATCTAAATTCTCGGGTTGTCACATGTTCTAAAGCTAAAAAACCCTAACTTTCTACTACTTTGAAAGGTTATAATTTGATATGTACACCTTCTTTTTGCGATCCGTCAAAGAGGGGTGCTAGATATATAAGTTAACTATTAAACCCAAATGGCAGCACTCGAAATTGTTGATTTTACAAGCTATAGGAACTATTTTAGTGTAAATTGTCAAGCTAGAATAAAAAAGGGGGGGAAATAGTTTCTGTCTAGCTGCTTTCAGGGGCAGTTTCATCCGTTTAAATTGCTGAAAAAATTCTGAGAAAATTTGGGGTGTTAATATACTAAGTTATCTAGATCCAGTTCAAAGATGAAAAGTTTTGTATGTGTAAAATTAGAGTTATGGATTTTACAAGAAAGAACTAGTTTAAAAGAGAACTGAAATAACTTTTTCTGTGTAACTCCAAAAATTATGAAATGTTTACTGGAGGTAGAGTGTCATGCAAGGAGCATACCCTGAAAATTTCAGAAATGTTGGACAAAATTTCGATTTCTGAAAAATATTGCAAGATCTGGCCGTTTTGGTCATTTTAAAAATAGTAAATGAAATCCAAAAATTCCAGAAAAATTATATGTTCCTCATGATACCATGTACTGATATTTTCCAGAAAATAAGAATTTTTGGAACTGATTTGGTATTTTTCATGGATATGTTTGAGTTATGAATAAATAAGAATAATAAGTTATGTGATGTCATAAATAGCAAAAATGTGATTTTATGTCTTAGAAACCATAAATATGATGAGATCAGACTTTAAGAGGGTATTTTGGTCATTGTTGATGAAATATTATATTTATGGCATTTTAGAGTTATTAAATAATGTAATTAGTAAAGGATAAACAATTAAAATAAATTGTTTATTGGTTTATTATTAAATGATTAAAATATTTTCAAGAGATTAATAATATTATTTTAAGATATTATTAAGTAATTAATAATATTTAGATTAAAAATATTATTAAATGATTAATAATATTAGATTAAATTAAAATTAAAATATTATTAAATGATTAATAATATTAGATAATGATTTAAAATATTATTAAATAATTAATAATATTAGATTAAAGTTAAATTAAAATATTATTAAATGATTAATAATATTAGCTAATGATTTAAAATATTATTAAATGATTAATAATATTAGATTAAAGTTAAATTAAAATATTATTAAATGATTAATAATGTTAGATAATGATTTAAAATATTATTAAATGATTAATAATATTATATTAAAGTTAATATAAAATATTATTAAATGATTAATAATATTAGATAAGGATTTAAAATATTATTAAATAATTAATAATATTAGTTAAAGACTAAATTATTATTAAATGATTAATAATATTAGTAAGTGAATAAGATATTATTAAATGATTAATAATATTATGATGTGGGTAAAATGTTATTAAATGATTAGTAATACTTATGAATGAATAAAATATTATTAAGTGATTAATAATGTTAAGAAATGATGAAATATTATGATGGTTATGTGATAGGATATTATCAAAAGATCATATTACTAATGATTTATGGTAGTATTTAATGTTTGATTATGTGATTAAATATTTTAGTAGTGCTATGAGTTGAAATATGTTATTCTAATTGAGGGATCAACCTTAATAATGATAGGTCTTTCAAAAGAAGTTAAATTAAATTGCATAGTAGTAATTAACGATCGAGGCAAGTTTTCTAACTCAACTTGAGTTATTAATTTCAAAACATGTTAGTGGATAATTATTGTTGGATATTCAAATCTATAATGATTATTGTTATTCGCACAGAGTGCATTTGATTTCATGTTCTATTACTTGAATTGTGAAATAATTTAAAGTTCTTTTATTCATAAACTGTTAATAATTGATGAATTGTTCTATTATTTGAACTAAGTTATTATTGAAAGATCGATGCCATTTATTTTGGCTAGATCATTATGGATATTATATGTTGAAATATTTAGCATTTCTTTGAATTCAATCAAAGCCATATTGTTGTGGCACAGACTCATGATGTAAGACCGAGATGAACAACCTTACAAAAAAAGGGAACTTTATTGTCAAACATCCGACCCTTGCACTATTTTTGAGTATTATACATAATCACGGGTACAATGAGGCTGATCACTTTGTGTACTCGTAGAAGAGTATGATTTAATCTTTATGGTTCACTGATACTCTTGAGGTAATTTAGTATTAATTAACTGATAATTCTTCTATTAGTTCATGATCTATTTGTGATCACTCAGCATGAAATCTGGGAATATCCCACTTTATTGTATATTGGTGTAGTATTGCTAACTTTTCTTAATCAATTGAATATTATTGAATCTTCGAAAGAATTTCTCTTTCATCCTTGATATGTTATCCAACATGGAATTCAAGAAAATTCTTGTTATTGAAAATGATTTATTATTCAGCTACCTCGAACTCTTTTGAATATTGTTGACATTCTAGAAAGTTAGACTTTTCTACATCCTTTATTGAATGCTTTAACTTGCGGAGCAAACTAATTGCTCACCCTTGCTTTAAATAAAACATTTCAACTAAAGTCGAGGTAGCCGAAGGTTTTAAGAAGGATAAAGGCAAATCAAAGGCGACCGAGTAGAATCAATTGTGTAATGGTAATTATTATGTTATATTTTGGTTTAAGCCTTTTGTATTATAAGGCATGTAATGTTAAGTTTAGTTAACCTGAGATGATATTACAATTATGTATTTAAGGTATGTTTTTATTAAGGAAACGTAATGAATGATGTAATTTATAATGAATGGGTAGTTAGATGTGATATGTATGATGGATTGTGAGCACCAAACCCGATGTTAGGAAACCCGAATTTGGGGGCGTCACAAACAATATTAACTATACAATATGGCAGAGTAACTCTACGATAGTTTAACAATACTATACGATTGATTTGCTCCTATTACATGTTCATTGAATCAACTTAGAGGATCAACCTAACAAGTTTGATTGTTCTATTTCTAAGTCCTTGCACATATATGTCTTATATAAGGGCTTTACAAAACTATTGAACAATTATACATTATAATCACATCATCAAATTTAAATATGCATGACTTAACAATTCCTAACATATTGCCTCAAAGAGTTTGCCTACGATCTCTCCCCCCGTACATCACTCTGCTTAATCCCACATTCCTTTATGTAATTCTCACCTCGCTCGATCAACTAATGAACCCGACCGCAAGGGAAGTGTAATAGTGTAAGATGTCGTTGTATTGAACTTAAAATTTGTAATGATTAATGAAACATCTTTTATTAGTTAAACTTGTTCACTTTCTTATTTAAGTTGTAGTTTACATTTCCCGGTCCTACAAATTCATATATAACACTCATTAAATTTGAGTCATGAGATATTCTATGGATAATGTTATTGAAGCGATGTGATTCAAAATTTTTCTACCACTTGAATCTGAGTTTAAGAAATTCTTTAATGATACTTATTCATAAGATAATGAGATGTTAAAACTTAATGAGCAATTGATTGCTCACTCTTGTGTTGTTTTAATTTTTTAACCAGTGTAGAAGGGACCGAAGGGTCTAGTATCAAAGGCATGGGTATGAGTATCCTAAATTCAAGGATGAGATATGAATGGTGTAATAAACTAGTTTACATATGTTATAATAGTTTTTGTAATAGCATAGATTACTTATGTTGTATATAAATCATAAATTTATAGCTAGTTTTGTAATTAAGTGAGGAATCCAAAATATGTAACTCCGCAAATAATATGTTGTTATGAGATAGCCCTAGTTTATGTATAGGCAAGTGTGTGGATGTATGAAGGTTAAGACTTGGGTGGCATGTGATGTAATAGATTGTTTAATGTATTGTGAAATATAATCGGTTGTGTAATAAGCAACGGTTGTAGAAAGAATTAGTAGCAGTAATAAAAAAATAGTAGCATCAGTTGTAGAAAGCAATAGCAGCACTAGAGTGATAGATGGAGAAAAAATAATTTCCTTTGTATGCAGCACAGATTTGTAATCTTATATCCCATTAATTAATTCTTATAGATTTTGGGATATGTTTTTCAATAAATCAGTTGTAGCGAGCACAAGAATTTGGGGTATCACATATAAACTTAAATACAACCTGACTAATATATACTATTTGTGACACCCCTAAATTTGGGTACTTCAATTCCCATGAGATTTGGTGTTCATTATCCAAACATCATGTATCCATCTACCCATAATAAATGAAAACCATAAATAGATAGATAGAAATAAATCTTCTCCTTATGTAGTTACAATATCTGAATGTAAATACATCAATTCCAGGTCATACTAACCTTAAATCTCAAAAGCGAAAACCTAAAAATAATAAGTCTTACACAACTTAAACATAAGTCTGAAACATAACATAACAAATAAACAACAAGTCTTAATCACTTTTTAACATTGCCCTTGCCTTTTCTAGTAGAAGGCTCATCGGACCTTTCGTTCTTAACTACAATGTTATTATTACGCAAAAGTGAGCACGATTGCCCACAAGTATAATAATATAACAATAAAATAATAACATGCGAATGAATCAAAAACTTCTGAAATAAGAAAACTTGGCTTTTGACTCAAGAATGAATAACAAGAATTAAAAGAACTCCTGAGGGTAATAAGACCTTGAACTACGTCTTAGGTTGTCAAGTGTTTATACTTGAAACCTTTAATAGTCATAAGACTATGGACTCTTCTTCTCATACTTAGGGGGATCAGCCCTTAGTACTATACTGTGTACAATATCTTAACGCTAAAGCATAAATAATCCCCTATTATAGGGTTGTTCATCTCAGTTTGACATTAGAGTCCGCACCAAAGAAAATTTGGTTTGGATAAGCTCAACAAGGGTTCTAAAATTTAGAATGTTCATCAACTATGAACTAGTCGAATCAATAAGGGTTCGCTAGTCTTACAAGGTTCAATAATAAATGATATTCAATTTGAATAATAAACTCAAGAGGTATACAATAGAATAAATATTGTATAACAGGAATCATGCTTTAAAAAAATGATAACATCTAATATGAAATCTTGAACTTGATTAATAAATAACAAGAACTTGCTCGATATAGAATATAAGTCTAGAACTTGCTCAATAAAGTTTAGGGTTAGAAAACTTGCTCAATGTAAAGAGATAAGGTTTAGAAACTTGCCTCTTGCACAAGCTACGATTAATTCACGTTCCTTATTAAATCCTACTGATCAATACATTCACAATACCCATTAATCAATAGTTCGATATACCTATCGAATCACAACATTGGTCTTTGAATACGTTATTGGACTTTTAAGTCTTATTAATTAATCACATAACATAAGTTGATTAACATATTATTATATGCTTGACATGTCTTCATGTTCATTATATTAGGTTTTAAAAACACATTTTTGAAACTTGAACACTTAGAAAAATTTCTAAAATTCTGTAGGTAGGGCACACTACATTTGTTCATTGGAGCGGCGCAGGCACGCTCCATTTGTTCTTTGGAGCGGCGCGACCGCGCTATGACGCAGACCCAGATTCTGCAGTTCACGAAGAACACACTGAACATCCAAATAAATCCCAAATTAAACTAACACGATGAATTTTAATGCTACCCATGAAGTATAGACTTCACAAAAACATCACACAAAGCCTTTAGCATGATTCTAACACTTAAATTCACGTAATTACACAAATTACAACATTTAATTTCACTATTTTTCAACTTTTGTAAAGTTTTGATGAAAAATATGAATTTTAACATTATAGATTCGTTAATTCACTGAATCCATCCGTTTAAATTCTATTTTGTTCGTTTCAACATACATAAGCATATACAAGTGTTAATTGTTTATACAACATATGATTAAAGTATTTCATTTGTACGTAAGGGCCATATGGCCATATGTACAACTTTTATACTCTGTAACTTCAAAAAAAATCCAATTACTACATATTTATATGAATTTGATGTTTTGAAAACATATATAAATGGTAGAAAACATATTATGATTGTATATTATCATGTATATATACATAAATCATCAATTCATGCATTGATCATACATTATTTGTTTTACAGAGAACTCAAAACACTCATTAATGGAAACTCTGATTCTAGCATGTTTACATGAAATCAATTACTCTAATCACATACAAATCACATAGAATTGAATAATGCATGCTAATAAACATATATAATCAATTTCCTAACACATTGGCCATCAATTTTAGTTTACAGAGAACTAAAATAACTTTAAGAACGTAAATTGAAGTTTGGGTTGAAGAGATTACCCTGCTAGTTTGTGTATATGACTCAAGGATGATGAATTCTTCTCTATTTCTTCTTTAATCTCACAATTTCTCTCTAAATTCTCTTTGTGATTTCTCAGGCTTGTAAAGATATGAATGAACGACTGAAGACGTACGTATTAATTAACCAGCATCGTTGTGGTCAGTTAATCCACGTCGTGGGTTAACTGCTCAACTCCTCTTAGAGCCTTGTTTGGCTAGCCTTTAAAAGGCTCTTTCCCATTTAATTTAATTAATCTATTATTATATAGTTTAATAATGTCACACCCATTTAAGCAATTAATCAAATATTTTATTTAATTTAATTTAAATTAAATAGAATAATTTCTCATCAATTCACATAGTCACATAATTAAATTCTCATTTATTAATTATGTCAAATCATTAAATCTCTAATTAATTATTAAATTAATTAGAATAACATTATGCTTATTAAATAATTCATTTAATCAAATAAGCTCAATTAAAACATACTTTGAATAATAAAATTCTCCATAATAATTTAATCAATATAACACATATATTTAAATTAATATTCCATAAATTCATCAATTAATTATTTAACACAATAATTAAATCATCAAAAAATATTTATTTAATTTAATAAATATTCAAATTAAATTACAAAAATCTCGTTCGTCACATCTTTCCCCCTTTAAAAGGATTTTGTCCCCAGAATCACGACTCAATCAATTCGTCCCGTTACATTCTCCCTCCCCCCCCCCCCTACAAAGATTATGTCCTCAGAATTGCTACACATATAACTAAGAAAAGAATGAGGGTATGTGACAACCCCAAAACAGGTCCATTCCATCCAACATATTCTGAGTCGCCAAATACATGGTACAGAAAATAACTACAACTTTATTACAACAATTGTCGTGCAAAATACAACAACACATATGCTGTGAGTTTGGATACAAATATATACCAAATGTGACTTATGTCCCATCAGTGGACAGCACCTCATAGTGGTACCTTACATAAATGTATAGTCAAAAATTGTTTTAGAAATTAGAATCTTTGGGAAGTGCTCAAGAAAACCTTCGTACATGGGAGGCCATGCTTCTAGGTTGTGATAGATATCATATGGCCACAGAATTATCCTTGGTTGACCCAATATACCCCAAAGAAAAACGAGAAGATTACTATCATATTCTTCCCAATTGTGAGTCTTCTCTTGACTTATCATTATCTCCACTGTCTCTAATTGAGAATTATACTTCAAACAAATACCAAGATTATATAGGTAGTGCTCGTAAAGATACTCAGCAAGTGGATGAGCACAACCCTGTCTTATGATGACACAAGGTTGTATGTCATTAGACATCGTGTATGATAGTGACAAAACACCCTTCCAACGTTGGGTTTGCCTCACCCTATTTTCTTCACCAAATATAACTACTAATTGATGACCACCGTTCTATTCCCTTGTTACCCCCGCTCGACCCAGCTACACTCTTATTACCTGAAAGGAATTGTGAAACAAAAGAGTGAGCACAACTAGCCCAGTAAAGAATATCATGACTAAAGATAAATAAGTTATCAATAGCCTTCAACAGAATTAAATCAGAGATTTAGAACATATGGTAGATGATAAAAATTTCAACCATAGTTGCAGCGGAACGAGCAATCCATTAGAAGAGTCAAATAGACTACAAAGTCTATTATCTTCTCCATGTTAAAAATCCACCAACAATGTTTTATCTCTGTAACATCAATTAATAATTCTGGTCCACAATCATATGAATAACTCATAATCATAATTGTAGTTCTAAATTCATCTTCTCATCCAGGACGAAGATAATTTTCATCACATATCTTTACCTGAAACATCAAAGATCATGGTTACACCAAATCACATTTCCTGTTTATAATCATACTAATAACTTCATCTTTGCACTACGGTCAAAGATATTCATTTGTATCACCAGTTGGTTATGTTCATCTCAACATCTGTTCATCTTTGCACTACTGGCCAAAGATATTCAACAACATGTCATCTTTGCACTACGGGCCAAAGATATTCATCAACAATTCATCTTTGCACTACAGGCCAAAGATATTTTTCAACAGTTTATATTTGCACTACAGGCCAAATATATTCATCAACAGTTCATATTTGCACTACAGGCCAAATATATTAATATCTCAAAGAAATATATAATCATTTCAGGATTTATATAAACAATAATTATAACCATGTTGATTATTTCACCTTTGCACTTAAGCTAAAGATATTCAATTATAAATTCAATGGTCATGATCATACCAGTCAACAATTCATCTTTGCACTACTGGCCAAAGAGAACCCATAGTCATGATCATACCAAAAATCTACCCATCTTTACACTCAAGTCAAAGAGAAATATCATCATTAGGGTTATAAAAATGTTATATATGATAATAAAAATAATATGATCAACATATAGTTTTAATCTCAAGAGTAATATTCATAAATCAACTATAATTTGGTTAGAAAAAAAAACTAATTTTATCATGAATAGTAACTCGTGAATAGTAACTCATGAATAGTAACTCGTGAATAGTAAATCTGACACAAAAAAGGTAAAAATTCCACAATAATATACATACCAATATTTCGGTATAATGATATTGAAAGAATAATATTTCTTAAGCTTATAAACAATTTATTTTAATTGTTTACACTTTACTAAATAATGCATTTAATCATCCTAAAATGCCAAACTCATAAGATTTCATCACAAATAATCAAAAACCCTCATCAAAAATCTGCATATACCTCATATAGGATTCTCAAGCCATAAAATCCTATTTTTCAATTTTCTTACTTCACCTAACATATTTAATTCATTTTCTCATAACTAGTCTATTTTCATAAAAAATACCAAATCAGTTCCAAAAATATTTCTTTTCTGGGATTTAGCAGAATATAGTCCCATATTGAACATATATTTTTCTCAGAATTTTTAAAACCCATTTACTATTTTTCATATGGCCAAAACTGTCGAATATTTAGACTTTTATCATAAATTGTACTTTTATCCAAAAATTCTGAAATTCACAGAGTACACTGATATTATATAGATATACTTCCATTAAAAATTTCATCAATTTTGGAGTTAACCACAAGGAGTTATAAGCGGTTACTTTTAAAATAGTCTTTTCCCGTAAAATTCATAACTCTTAATCTATACATCCAAAAATCACCATTTTTGGGCACAATCAATAAAACTCATCAAAATATCATTTTAAATTTTCTTAAAAATTTTTGAAGGTCGGAAGAAGTACGAACTGAAAAACATAATAACCCTTAAAATCCTTTAATATCTCTTACCTCAAAAGTGCAGTATTTCTGACTGGAATGCAAAGCCGAAGGAAACTTGCACTGAATAGCAACTCTCAAAGTATCTAAATACTCACAAAATATGCTTCATAATATAAAGAGAGAAAGAGAGAAAGCTTATGTTTCTAGCGTGATTTTCAATTCTAACTTAGCCCTCTATTTATAGGAAAATGTTAGCACGCCGAAGCAGACTTAACCTGTAACCTGATGACTTTACCAGCTACTATTTCCACCCACCACATTTGAATAAAAATCTCAACACATTTCTTCACCAACCAAGAGTGGGGCCCACCAATTCTAGAATTTTTTACCAAAATGATTAACTCCGAAAATTCAACAATTTCTGAACCAGTCATCTCGTAAAATTCATAACAAATCATACGTTTATTTTTAACGGTTCAAAATTTGTGGACATATACTCAACTTATATATGTATAACATATCCAAATATTACCACGATCCAACGGTCGGATTAAAAATTATAACCCTCGTAAAATATCTCAAAAACACTGATTATCAGATTATAAATCCTTCGGGCCAGTTTCATTCAAAAATTCACCATGAAATATCCACAAAGAATTTTTGGGTGATTCCAAATTCTAATGTTAGCTTACTTCCAGTGCTTTCTTTTGATATATGGCGCATCTCCTAACTCATTATACACAAAGAGTTATGGATTTTACAAAATCAAGTAATAAACTTATTTTTCTGAAAATCCCATATTTTGTTCTCCATTTCGATAAAATACTGATAAAACACCTCATCATTAATTCTTTCATTTATAACCACATAAATAAATCTATCATTTATATCCACATCAAATAAATATTTTCTTATCATATAAATCAATAATTAATTATTCATAAATAATATTACAGAATCACAATTATGACAACCAGGTAGTTCCCAGGAAAGAGAGGGCTTTCTGATAAGGATTTCTCCTTACTGGACATTGTCAATAATGCTATCTAATAATATTATTCTAAATAATATGAATTATTGATCTGATAATGGAGATGATGTGCAGTGATAATTATTGAGCAACAATAATATAAAATATCAACGCAACAATTATTGAATCAATAAAATAAAATATTGAACAGTAATTACTGTAATAATTATTGAGTAGTGCCTTCTTGCGTAAGGATCAATAATTCAAAAATACTGTGTAAAACCGTGTGCTACTGTGCAAACACGCGTATTACTGTATTTTAACCACCGGATATTTCAACAGTGTTAACGGTAACAACTACGCCATTATTTATAAAAATTTAATTTTGTTGTTATCTTCATCCGACAGTTATTCTGTTATGGGGTCCACAAATGACTGCGCCGTCGTACGGATATTCCCGACAAAAAGAATATTCCACGACCAAACGAATATTCCCCGACAACAATGAATATTTTATAGTCACTTGCGTATTTTGTAAAATTTGCATATTTCACCCATAACTTTAAACTTTTATCAATTTAACCATTTACCGAATAATAATTATAAGAAAAATTGAATAATTTTATTTCATAAAATTCGGTGTCTTACAGGGTAATTCTTCATCATATGCTCTTCGAGTTTCCACGTAGCTTCTTCAGCGTTGTGGTTCCTCCAAATTACCTTAACAGAAGGTATTACTTTATTTCTGAGAACTTGCTCTTTCCTGTCAACAATCTGAATAGAAACTTCTTCATAGGTTAAGTCTTTCTCAAAATCTAGGGGTTCATATTTAATAACATGTTTGTAATCGGGTTTGTAGGGCCGTAAAATAGAAACATGGAAAATATTATGGATATGTTCTAAGGCTGGGGATAAGGCTATCTCATAGGCAACCTCACCAATTCTCCTCAAAAATTCAAAGGGTCCAATGAACCTCGGGCTCAATTTTCCCTTTTTACCGAATCTGATCATTCCTTTCTAGGGAGAGACTTTCAAAAATACCAAGCTGCCCGATTCGAACTCAACATTCTTACGGTGTGGATCAACGTATTTCTTCTGCCTATCCTGAGCTGCTACTAGTCTTTCCCGTATTACTTTAACTATCTCTGATGTTTGTTGTGCCAGTTCTGGTCCTAGTAACTGTCTCTCGCCAACTTCATCCCAGTAAAGTGGAGTTCTGCACTTTCTGCCATACAACGCTTCATAAGGCAACATGCCAATACTAGCGTGGTAATGGTTGTTGTAGTCAAACTCTACAAGCGGTAAGTGATCATCCCAATTTCCCTTAAAATCCATAATGCATGATCTCAACATATCCTCCAATGTCTGGATCATTCTTTTACTCTGCCCATCTATCTGAGGGTGATATGTCGTACTCATTCTCAATTGCGTTCCCATGCATTCCTGTAGTCACTTCCAGAAGTACGATGTAAAGCGTGGATCCCTATCTGAGACTATTAACACCGGAACTCCGTGCCTCGAAATAATTTCTTTTACATATAATTTTGCCAACTGGTCTAAGTTGAATTTGATTCTGATTGGAAGAATGTGCGGATTTTGTCAGTCGGTCAATGATAACCCATACTGTGTCATAGCCTTTTTAAGTTGTCGGAAGGCCAACCACGAAATCCATCGTAATATGTTACCATTTCCATTCTGGGATTTCTAAAGGTTGTAGCAACCCACTCGGCCTCTGATGCTCTGCTTTCACTTTCTGGCATGTCAAACATTTGACAACACACTCTGCCACATCTCATTTCAAATTTGGCCACCAGAAATGTTGTTAGAGATCTTGGTACATCTTGGTGCTACCAGGGTCACTAAAAAAAATGGGCCTTTAGCAACGATTTTTCGGCCAACGACTTTATAAGTCTTTGCTAAAAGTATATGTTTAGCAACGAAATTTGTCCTTCGTTGCAGATTGTGTCAGGCTTTCACTTTTTGCAACGAAATTGATAAGTCGTTGCAAAATTTCGTTGCTAATTCATTGGCGGGAAAAAAATTCGTTAGAAATTCGTTGCAAAATTTTCGGCCACTTGCTTTCCCGTCATCATGGGCAACGAAAGTTTTTTTGTTGCTAAAAATGGGACTTTAGCAACGATTTTTAAGGCAACGACTTATAAAGTCATCGTTAAAAGTGTATGTTTAGCAACGAAACTTGTCCTTCGTTGCAGATTGTGTCAGCCTTTCACTTTTTGCAACGAAATTCACAAGTAGTTGCAAAATTTGGAAACAAAATTCGTTAGAAATTCGTTACAAAATTTATAACTACTTGATTTCACCTCATCGTGGGCAACGAAAGTTTTTTTGTTGCTATATTTCGTTGCCTAATATGGACCACATTCATTTACAATAATTTTTATTTTCGTTGCATATTTTATACAACTTTTTGCAACGACTATTAAAATGTTGTCTTAAATTAAAATAATAATAATAATAATAATAATAATAATAATAATAATAATAATAATAATAATAATAATAATAATAATAATAATAATAATAATAATAATAATATCAGTAATAATAATAATAGTATTACTAATAATAATAATAATAAAAATAATAATAATAACAGTCATAATAATAATAATAATAATAATAATAACAGTCATAATAATAATAATAATAATAATAATAATAATAATAATAATAATAATAATAATAATAATAATAATAATAATAATAATAATAATAATAATAGTACTAATAATAATAATAACAATAATAGTAGTAATAGTAGTAGTAGTAGTAGTAGTAGTAATAATAATAATAATAATAATAATAATAATAATAATAATAATAATAATAATAATAATAATAATAATAATAATAATAATAATAATAATAATAATAATAATACAAAAATAATAATAACAATAACAGTAATAATAATAATAGTAGTAGTAGTAGTAGTAGTAGTAGTAATAATAATAATAATAATAATAATAATAATAATAATAATAATTATAATAATAATAATTATAATAACATACGTTTGGATAAACCTGTTAAGTTAAACACAATTAAAATTTTAAATAAATTGTAACTCATACATGACTTAACATCGGAAAATTGAAGCCTTAGAAACCAAAGAATTCTATAATGGTGGAACCATTCATCTTACATCAGACATTATAGAAAAGTCAACAGTGTTTCATTATAACAAAGGCAATTATGCGGGCTTAAAATAATAATAAATTAATAAAATAATAATAAAATAATAATAATAAGAAGAATAATAATAATAATAATAATAATAATAATAATAATATTAATAATAATAATAATAATAATAATAATAATAATAATAATAATAATAATAATAATAATAACAGTAATAACAGTAATAACAGTAATAACAGTAGTAGTAGTACTAATAATAATAATAATAATATAATAATAATAATAATAATAATAATAATAATAATAATAATAATAATAATAATAATAATAATAATAATAATAATAAGTTTTTATTTTATTTTACACGTGGACGGACTGACGTGGCGAATATTAAACTTTATCCCAAAAAATATGTTGATGCACAGATGTGAACCCAAGACTTCCAGTTTGGAAAATTGATACAATGACCACCCAAGCACATGGGCCAAGTTCCTATTATTTTGCAAGGATCAGTATTTATAACTGAACAAATTATTTCTCCCAAATTAAAATAGATCACATTTCCTTAGATTTGTTACGTACATACATAAATGTACATAACTAATTGCGTGATAATAATAATAATAATAATAATAATAATAATAATAATAATAATAATAATAATAATAATAATAATAATAATAATAATAATAATAATAATAATAATAATAATAATAATAATAATAATAACAACAATAACAATAACAGTAATAATAATAATAATAATAACAGTCATACTAATAATAGTACTAATAATAATAATAACAATAATAATAACAGTAATAATAATAGTACTAATAATAATAATAATAATAATAATAATAATAATAATAATAATAATAATAATAATAATAAAAACAATAATAATAATAATAGTACAAAAATAATAATAACAATAATAATAATAATAATAATAATAATAATAATAATAGTACAAAAATAATAATAACAATAACAATAATAATAATAATAGTACTAGTAGTACTAGTAGTAGTAGTAGTAGTAGTAGTAATAATAATAATAATAATAATAATAATAATAATAATAATAATAATAATAATAATAATAATAATAATAATAATAATAACATACGTTTGGATAAACCTGTTAAGTTAAACACAATTAAAATTTCAAATAAATTGTAACTCATACATGACTTAACATCGGAAAATTGAAGCCTTAGAAACCAAAGAATTCTATAATGGTGGAACCATTTATCTTACATCAGACATTATAGAAAAGTCAACAGTGTTTCATAATAACAAAGGCAATTATGCGGGCTTAAAATAATAATAAAATAATATATATATATATATATATATATATATATATATATATATATATATTATTAACGTCATAACATTCTCAATAGTCGTTGTAGGTACATTTGTGTGGGACAGTAGGAGAGAGAAACATATCACTGCTACTTATCAGATTTGTAATTGTAATTATTATTTTAATTATTATTACAATAATAATAATAATAATAATAATAATAATAATTATTATTATTATTATTATTATTACAAGAATTATTATTTTATTATTATTTAAAATTTTAATTATTATTATTTTAATAATAATTATTATTATTATTTTTATTATAATAATAATTATTATTATTGTAATAATACAGTGTATTATCCCCTTTTTGGTCACTGTATTATTACAATAATAATAATAATTATTATTATTTAAAATTTTAATTATTTTAATTATTTAAAATTTATTATTATTATTATTATAATAATAATTATTACAATTATTATTGTTATTACAATTATTATTTTTATTACAATTCCTAGTATAGTGTCCATAGAGTGTGTGTGTGTGTGTGTGTGTGTGTGTGTGTGTATATATATATATGTAAACAAAATATTCATATAAATATTTATAAAAAATATTCATATCTAAATTTTATAAATTTTAGATGAAATATTTATAAATTTATAAATAAATATTTGTTTATATATATTGCCGTGTATATTCTATTTGTGCGCAGTCTTTCAAAACTGCGTCGTTTTGGCATATTTGTTTTTGATTTCTGATTTATTTTCATCGGTCCCTATTTTGCTCATTTTATATATGAATGTTTGACAAATGATAACTTTATAAGTGTAAATATGTATATCCTCCGATGGGATCCTTGGGTATATTGTAAAAAGGGTATTAATTAATTATTTCTAATGAAGTCAAACTGTATAAAAAACATAACAAAAATTTTCAACTGTTATGATTATCCCACACCGAAATATGAAAAAATCTATTAACAATTAACACAAGTTATTCCAACCAAAAAAAGAATGTATACAATATAGAAATTAAGATCTCATATATTAAACTATATCACAAAGAGAATTAATCAATTATCTCATAAAAAAGGGTAAAATTCAATACAAAGGTGAATAAAATACTAGCAATAAAAAATTAAACATCAAAAATGAAATATTATCCCAAAAATCTTTCCACTCTAACTACAATTTGAAATATTTCATAGAGATAAGTATTTAATTATATATATATATATATATATATATATATATATATATATATATATATTAATGAATAATTAAATATATATATATATAGGGGTGAATATTTGGCCAAAATATCTTCCCTCCCTAGCTCTCTCAGGGGTTTATGTCCCTGAGTTGGTGTTGCGTTGAATCAACCGTAGAAAGTCTGGATTGTCGACTAACTTGTTCATTATATTATCAACATTGTCAAATAAAAAAATATTTTTCCTTTGATTTAAAATTCATTTCTAAAATAAAGACTTTTATAAATAATTATATATTTTTATATATACTTTGAGTATTAATTAAGAATTTGGTATGATTTTAGATATTATAGTAAATTATATTTCGTCCATAATATTATGTTTTATAAATGAGTAAAATTCGAATAACATATTAGGACACGTTTAAAAGTCCGACTCAATTCAAGCTCATTTAAATTTGAAGAGAGCTCGAATTCGATAAACTAAAACTCAACTTGACTTGTTCATAACCTTACTCCACGTGTGACGTATTAAAAGTTATTCCCTCAGTCCCACAAAAGATTCACATTTATCTTTTATTTTTATTCCACAAAAAGAGTGCTCTTTTTATAAATAACAATATAAAATAATATAATATATTAAGTTTATCATTATATTTTAAGAGTCTGCTACATATGACAAGAGATAGATTGGAATTAAAAATGACCACACTTTAAATTATTCTATTTTATCATATAAAGTTTCACATTAATTATAATTCAACTTCGTTATAAATTATTCTATTTTATCACATAAAGTTTCACGTTAATTATAATTTAACTTCGTCATAAATTTGTCAACGTATAAATATCATGTTATCATTACCAACTAATAAGTTACCAATTTATAGGAATAAACATATATCGTAATACATATATATTCTTAAAATTTATAGATTTTATAAATTATATTCTTTTTTATGAAATAAATAAAATAAGTTTTTTCCTAAAATAAGTTGGGCGCAAAAATGTACCTCCATTATTTTCACACCCATTCTCTCCCTCAATTTTCACTCCCTCAGTTTAGAAAATACAGTCGAGCCCTATCTCCCTCAATTGCCCTTTCTCCTTCAATTGTCCTCTTCGACATATCAGTAAGCAACAAAAGCAAAAGAATCAACAAATCAAACCTCTCCCTCTTCGGCAAACCCCTCCTCCTTACTGAAACCCACAACTCATCGCTCTGTTGTCTGTCTTCACATTTCTCCCCCATCAAACTCCATACATATCTCTCTAATCTTACTCCATCCCTCCGTCCCTCCGTCCCTCTCAAATTGGAACCCTTAAAAGCAATTCTGTATATTGAAACTACTTGAGCAGGTAATTTCAGTCTTTAGGTTTTCAAATTATAGTTACATTAATCCAATATAAAAACAAAATGAATTTCTCTCATCTACCCCTAATTTTATTATGGTTTCCTCTATTTCTCTCCTCCCTCTAACAAGCCCTAAATTTTAACTTATCGATAAGTGGTTTGTGGCGGCAGCAGTGTGTTCCCTCCTCCATTGGTGTCCCTAAATTAAAGGTTAGTTTTTAATTTTTGTGTTTATTGTTAAGAGACCTAATATTATTAGTACCTACATGCGTGTATTTTATTGTATATCTTGTTTGGTAGTAGTTAGGGAAGCTTACAACGTGTTTGATAAATTGCCTACTCTAACTAGATCTCTCTTACCCCCTTGCTTTTATAGCTAATTCAATACAGGTTGGCATTTTACATTGTTTAAGTGTCAAACCATGTAACTTTCATTTTCCCATAATTTTATTTTGACTTTATTCCTTCTCAATCAGCAGATAGCTTCTAATTTTAATTATTCTGATAAGTTTGTTCTGATAAGTTTTAATTAGATGGCATACCATTGCTTCAGCAACTCCCTGGCTCGTCCCTTTTCAAAATTGTCGAACTTGTTATTGTTAAGAATTTTGGTACAAATACGATTACTCAAATTATTATTATTTTTAAAAATAATTTTTTACTAAATTTTTGGAGTCTCAAATCATGATTTTCAGTTTGTTCCTTATATTGGGGCTTGTTTGTTTGAGGAGTGTGAATAACTCTATTTACCAACAGAACTATGATGATATTTAAATGTGGCCCATACACCTTTGGTTTCAGGTTATCTAATAAAATTGGTAAATTTGAAACTTGCGTGTGCACTTCTAGTGCTGTTAAATCTAGTTGCTTGATTATGTAGATGATTTTTTCGTTTTTTTAGATGTTATTTTTACTTATAATATCCAATAGGATTCAAAATGAAGAAAAAATTCTTGTCATGTACCTAAAATTCCACAGCTGAATATTTGTAGGCTGTAGCATTTTTATTTTCTTTATCTTCAAAAGCTTTTTTATATAAAGTAAATGTTGATTATATATTGTTCTGTATTTCATGTACTTTTTTTTTGTGCCAGAAAGGACAATTCCAAAATCTCTGTGAAGAATTGCACTTTGAAGCTGCTGATAACTAGTGGTAACATAGAAGCTGCTGATAACTAGTGGTAACATAGAAGCTGCTGATAGCAAAGCAGTCTTCCTTCAAAATCTCTGTGAAGAATTGCACTTTGATACACAGAAAGTTGTTGAGATCCATGATGGTAAGCTGTGATGTAATATCTGGCAACTATGTGATATCTGCTATTTTGAACACACTGCATGGACTTGTACGAATATCATACTATGGGATTTGGTTTTCTTGTCAAGTCGGTGGACTTGTGCCATGGACACGTTTGTACCTTAAGATCAAAATATGCCAAATAAAGCATTTGAATTTTTCTCTATCTTTGCACAACGAAATCTTGACATTGAGTTGCTTTAGTCATATATGGTGAGAAAAAGGAACTGAAATCATATTTTAGTTTTTTTGATACCTGTGCGTAATTTTACATATATTATCTAGTTGTAATATTAAGAATAGGTCTGATGCAGTCATATTTAATATATTTCTAGAAATTTACCGACAAAAGCTTCAGCAAGCTGTATCTGATGGAGGGCTAACTGAGGAGGATGCTAAGTCCTTGGAGAGGTTGCAGGTTATGCTTTGCATTCCTAGACAAACAGTGGAAGCAGCTCATGCTGATATATGTGGCAATTTGTTTGAAAAGGTAATCACTATACTCTGCTCCCTCTTTTCCCCCGTGTTAGTATTATTATTTTTAATGGAGAGTATATTTTAGACTAAAAGACCATTGCATTGCTTCTGCCCTGAGGATATACTAGAGGACCAGAAGTAGTCTATTTGGACCAACAAGGATGATAACAAGAAATCTTACAGTTTTTATTTTTGAGTACTCTATCATGTCATTCAGGTTTTTAGAAAATCAGAAAAGTCGTGCTTTCTAGAATTTTTTTTACCAGAGTGCTTGTTGTCAGGACTTCACCTGTCATCCCGAAGTATATGTATATATACACAAACATA
Source organism: Panax notoginseng (assembly GCA_016801055.1). Classification (NCBI taxonomy): domain Eukaryota; kingdom Viridiplantae; phylum Streptophyta; class Magnoliopsida; order Apiales; family Araliaceae; genus Panax; species Panax notoginseng. Next base: position 153,677,331 of record CM029020.1, read on the forward strand.
TATGTATGTGTGTGTGTGTGTGTGTGTATATATATATATATATATATATATATATATATATATATATATATATATATATATATATGTTAGAAATTGCAGAGAATATAGGGGTAAAGTGGGAATAGCCAGTTCAGGATAGTTCTAGAATTAAGGCAACATGTGCCATAAGAGTAGTTAGAGGGAAAAATTGTCTTTTCTTTTAATTTATCAGAGAATCCCTGTGATATCTATCTTTAAATGTATTAACAGTACATGAAATACAACCCATTTGATGCTATTCCCTGAGGTTGATGGTCAGAATTGGCCTACTCTTTCGATCCAACCCATTTGGAGCACAATTTGGGAAACTAAGACTGCTTGTTTAAGAGAAGGGGTTTTCAAGACTCCTTGTGATGAGAAACTTCTTAGCGCATTGTTTCATTATCCTTTTCTCCAGGCAATGGCTGAAAAGATAGAGCGCATGGAACTTGATTTGGAATCCAGGGACAAGGTAATCTTGATATTATAACTTGCCTAGAACATTTCCTGATTCTCTTTGAGAAATTGGATTGTTTATAATTTATTTATCTTGTAAACAGCAATTTATGGAGCTCCAGGGACTTCACAATTCTCAGCTACTACTGACAGCAGAATTAAGCGATAAACTTGAAAAACCAGAGGTAATTGTAGTAGAGTGGCATATTCTAGTAATCTATAGTTATCACCAACTATTGCATTTCCTGTCACAAAATAATTATTTACTTTTTCTTTTCCATTTTTTTTTCTTCACTCAATTATGATTTGCACCCCAAGGTTTAGCAATGTTCCTCAGTACTTTCAAATTCCAACATACACCCTAAACTTCATATTTAGTTTTTAAGGATACACTTTGATAACTTGTACAACCAAACGTGATTGAAAATAGTCACATGCATGCAAAGCACATGACTAGTATTCTTGTTTGTCTCTCCCCAAAATGCTAACTAACTATAGTAATTTATTTTAAAAACATATTGTTCTCCCTTATTATGTACGGAAAATATCTAATAAGGAATTTTATATTTTCAATCAAAGTCACATGTTGATTTGGAAATACCATAAACAACATGGGATGTCGTAAACCGAAAGGCAGGACACAAAATTTTTTGGCAAAGAGAGAAAATTGATATGTTAATTAAGAGCGACTTAGAATTAAGATTAATCTTCAAGTCATAATATTATACTAGTAAAGATAAGAACATTGGAGATACTGTAGGGCTAAATTTATCTAACATTGAATAGATTAAGAAAGTATATATACTAATATATTATATTTATATATATAATTCCAAAAACAAAGAGTATCATGCAATTTTATAATTTTCTAATTTTTGAAATTTATAATTTTAAAATAAAATATTTCTCAAATTTTAGAGAATATATATTTATAATTTTGAGACCGCGGGAAGAGGAGAGTAGTGGCCGGGAGTATCCCATTAATGTGAACCCACATGCAGAGGGAGCAAATGTTGGTTGTTGCACGTACAGTTTAGATACTACAAATAAAAGATGGATCAATGTGCTCAAGACTTGTCTAGCTCGAACAAAAGCAGCCAATAAAGAGATACGTACACCACAATAACAGAATAATCAAAAGAATTGAAATTAATATACAAGTCAATCAACACGAATTGGTTGATGCTTCCAAATTAACAATTATGGATAGCCGAACTATACCCACCTGCTTGATTCTAACCCATATTGATGGGTCGACTATGGAGAGCAGTCTCCCAAATTATACCCACTCCCGTTAATGCCAAACAATCAAATAAATTTTTATTTTCTTTTTTTGTGGGGGTACTGGGGGCCGGAGTAGTTTATAGTTGTATATTTTCCTCCCATTTTACATTCAAACATGTAGGAACTTGTATTACGTTTAGAACTTAAAATTCGAGAAAAAGAAAATAATTGTTTTTAATGTTTTCCTAATAAACATAATTTTGTTTATTTTAAATAATGTTTATATACACATGTTTATATACACATGTATATTTATGGATTTTACGTATCAGACAGGAGCTCGTAATATGTATATATGTGTATGTGAGTATTGTGTGAATTTTTTTTATGGGACAGTAACATTGTTGCATTTTCTTTCCTCAAAACGGCGATTCAGACAGAGATATATCCAACAAAAAACAAGGGGTTGCCTCTGATCAGCTTTGCTTTACAGCTAGCTGCATTTTTAATCTATTGGGCAGCTTGCTAAAATTATTTACTTTTTCTTTTCCATTTTTGTTCTTCACATAATAATTGCCTAATAAATAATTACATGAAAAACTAATTTGCTTGGTTGTGCCATACACAATGCTCTCAGTATGTTTTCAGTGTTCTCTTTGATTCTTTGTTATGAAGTATCAAATAGTGCTATAACCAGGTTGGAGAGTGATTATGCATTGATATGTCAATCATATTTATTGTTTAGCAACTCAAATTGAACAAGAAATTAGTGGTATTCTAAAGTATTATGAAATAGGAGCCAAGCCTTGACATTGTACCACGTAGCAACTCTATTATCTTTGTGTATTGATTTTGGCACTAAGTGCCTCTGGTGACCTATTTGCTTCATTTTTCTGACTTGCTATTATTTTTAAATGTGCAGGAAGACTGCTTCTACGACCTGCCTTACAATACTGGGTATCAAATTTTCGTGCTATGTTGACGGAAGATAAGGGACGAAATTATGAAGTGTACTCTCTCTATATATGTAGATATATACTTTGATTGAAGAACTGTGGTAGCCTTAGATGGTTAATTGTGAAGATAATGAATGATTATGTAGTGGATGATTTTATTAAGTTAATAATATTTTAGTTTTTTGTATTTTTGCCATTATTTGCTATGGGGACAATGAGCTAGCCAGGTACACAAAAAGAATGTCAAATTTTAATTTGGCAACAATATAATTCGTTACCAAAGTATTGAATAAGTTTTAATATAGCAACAATTTTTTATACATTTAGTAACAAATTTTTGTTGCTAATGGTATTAAAAATATAATATTTGGCAACGAAAAAATAACCTAATAACAACGGAGAGGATATTGTTGCTAATACTAAAATAAAAGGCAATATTTTTTATCGTTGCAAATCATATCAACTTTCGTTGCACATATAAAGAAACGGCAACATATAATGTCGTTGTTAATTGACGACTTTCGTTGCTATTAAAAAAAACCAGCAACAAACATTTTCGTTGCTGATTCAGCATAATGTCGTTGCCAAATAATATAATCAGCAACGAAAATCGTTACTAAAAAGTTTACATTCCGCAACAAAAGCAAGCTTAGGCAACAATTTTCATAATTTACTACAACGAAAAATATCGTTACAAAATGGTGTCAATTGCAACGAAAATGCATGGTCATTGCCAAAAAAAAGAGTTCATTTCGTTGCCAATTAGCAGGCTTTTGCAACGAAATGGGGTTTTTAGCAACGACATTTTAATTATTCTGCAGCAATACATTTTGTTGCTAAAGGATCGATGTCTCTGTACGAAAGTCAAATTTCGTTGCAAAATATATTACATTTGGCAACGAAAAAAATACGTTCGTTGCGAAACAATTAGCAACACTCATTGCACAACGAAAGATACAACGACAGTAAAGTCGTTGCCAAAACCCTTTAGCAACGAAATTTGACACCTTTAGCAACAAAAATCGATTGTTGTTAAAGCCCCATTTTTTTGTAGTGGGTGAATCAAATACCATGAGCTATAAGCCTCGCTCAAAATATCTTCCTTAATCTCTGGCACTGGTGGTACCCAAACTCTGCTCTCAAATCTCAGTATTCCCTCGCTTTCTATTTTGAACCTCGGTTTGATTCCTTTGGATATCTTCTTTTTCACCTTCTCACATTCTTCGTCCTGAAGTTGAGCCTCTTTAACTTTATCCAGTAAAGTTGTATCAGCTTGCATCTAGAACAGCTTCTCATCAATCTCTATAGGATACTTCACTTCTAATTCCAGCTTCTCCATCGCTGAAATTAGCTCCTCTTGAGTGGTTAACATTATCAATTTCTCCCGACCCTTTCTACTTAATGCGTCGGTAACCACACTGCTTTACCCGGATGGTATAAAATTTCGTAATCATAGTCCTTAATTAACTCCAGCCACCTTCCCTGGTGCATATTCAAGTCCTTCTGTGTAAAAATATATTTCAGACTCTTGTGGTCTATATATATTTCACACTTCTCCCCGTAGAGATAGTGTCTCCAGATTTTCAAAGTAAATACCACTGCAGCTAATTCCAAGTCATGGGTTGGATACCTCTTCTCATAGTCCTTCAATTGTCATGATGCATACGCAATGACCCTGTCATTTTGCATAAGCACACAACCCAGTCCTTTATGCAACGCATCACTATAAACCACAAAATTTCATGTGTCATCTGGAAGATATAACACAGGTGATGTACTCAACCTCTTCTTAAGTTCTTGAAAGCTTTCCTCACACTTCTCCGTCCAAACGAATTTCATAGCTTTCCTTGTCAAATTCATCAGCGGGGTTGCGATCTTGGAAAAGTCCTGAATGAATCTTCTATAATAACCTGCCAATTCAAGAAAACTTCTAACTTCCGACGACATCTTTGGTTGATCCCAGTTCATCACATCTTCGACTTTATAGGGGTCTACCGAAATTCCGTCCTTATCGATCACATGTCCAAGAAATTGTACCCTTTCAATCCAGAATTCACACTTTGAAAATTTGGCGTACAACTTCTCTCTTCTCAATGCCTCTAACGTTACTTTCAAATGCTCTACATGTTCTTTCTTGGTTTTCGAATATACCAAAATGCCATTGATAAAGACCACTACAAATTTATCCAAAAATGGTTTGAATACTTTGTTCATGAGGTCCATAAATGCTGAAGGCGCATTCGTTTGACCAAATGATATCACTAGAAATTCATAGTGACCGTATCGAGTCCTAAATGTTGTCTTTGGCATATCCTCTTGCCTCACCTTCAGTTGATGATAACCACTCCTCAAGTCTATCTTTGAAAAGTATCTTGCTCCCTTCAATTGATCAAATAGATCGTCGATCCTCAGTAATGGATATCTATTCTTAATAGTGACCTTATTCAGTTCTCTATAGTCGATGCAAAGCCGCATTGTATCGTCCTTTTTATTCACAAATAACACTGGCGCTCCTCATAGCGATATGCTCGGTTGGATGTACTTCTTGTCCAATAGCTCTTGCAGTTGTATCATCAATTCTTTCATCTCTACCGGAGCCATCCGGTACTGTGCCTTAGATATTGGGGTCGTTCTTAGCGCCAAATCGATCACAAACTCAACCTCTGTATCTGGTGGAAGTCCTAGCAGATCATCAAGAAATATGTCTATGAAGTCCCTCATGACTGGTATATCTTCCACTTTCGGGTTCTCTTTACGACTGTCGACTATGTAGGCTAAATATCCTATACAACCTTGTCTTAACAACTTCCTGGCCTGCATCTTCGTCAGATAACTCGCTTGTCTAGGTGACTTGCTGCCATAAAACACAACCTTTGACGGAGTCATAAGATTAATACATTTCTTCTGGCAATCAATTACAACCCCGTAATTTAATAACCAATCCATTCCCATAATGACGTCAAATTCCCCAAGTCTAATCAGGATAAGATCTACGTTCATAATGTTACCCTTAATATCCACCCTACAATTCTTGTGTACGTATTTAACAAGAATTACTTCTTTATTCGCAATCTCTATGTTCATGGGGTATTCTAACTCATCTTTAGGCAATTCTAAGTTCTTAGCAAAGTCATCGGATCTAAATGAACAAGTAGCACATGAATCAAATAGTACATAAGCATTAACTTTATTGATCAGAATGATACCTGACACCACATCGCGAGACTGCACAGCATCCTGCATTGTCATGTTAAAGGTCCTAGTGGTCGGTCGGTTGGTTGTGGTTGGTCCCGTGATAGTTAAAGCACTTCCACCGATGTTTCCCTTGTTCCCTCCTGATCTTGCCCTTTCAGACCCCTTCTTGGAATAGTCCCTTGCTAGATAGTCCTTTGAGCCGCAAGTGAAGTCGGTGCCCTTCTTTGGGTCAGGACAGTTAGGTGCTATGTGGCCTTCCTGACCACAATTATAGCACACCCATTTTCCTTTCATACAAACTCCCAGGTGAGCTTTCCCGCAGGTCAGGCATGCTTCGATTCTCTTCTTCTGACCTCCTTGCTAATTTCTAGTTGATGATTTGTCAGTCCACCTCCTCTTCTGATTGTTACTTCCTCCCATGTTACTGCCACTAGCTTTGTTATTTCCTCCACTTTCACTCTTCTTCTTTTTCTGATCTTGGTTATACTTGGTTACCGCATCACTTCCACCTTCGACGAGTATGGCTTTCTCCTGCACCTCAGAAAAAGTGTTCAATTAAAACATTGACACTTTGCTATATAACCAGGGCTTCAGTCCCTGCTCGAATTACTTAGCCTTTCTCTTGTCAGTATGCACTTGATACGTGGCAAACCTAGCCAACTCGTTGAATTTCGTCGTATAGTCTGGTACAGACATATTCCCCTATTTCAGCTCTAGAAGATGGACCTCCATTTGGTTATGCGAGCTTGTCGAGAAGTACACCTCGAAGAACATCTCCTTAAACCTCTCCCAGGTGATCACACCTTCTCCCCCATAGACCTTATTTGCTTGCCACCAATAACTGGTTTCTGATTCCAGCATAAATATTGCGTAAGCGATTTTCTGGTCATCTCTGACTCTAGCGACATCATAAACTTTTTCCATCTCTATAACCCAAGTTTGAGCTTCTATCGGGTTCATGGAGCCTTTAAACTCTGGCGGTCCCACCGCCTTGAAGTCCTTGAATGTAGTATTTGGTGGAGCTTGTGGTTGATTGTTAATCGCTCCTGTCAATAAATTCACCAACTGCTGAACGGGGTTAGCATTGGCGTCGTTATTGTTGTTATTCGTTGTCCCTTCCTGGGTTGGTCGACGATTTGGTCGTCTTCTTGGCGGCATTTTTCTGTTAAGAAATATGCTTATTAGATCTTTATTCAATTCTCTAAATATTTAAGGCTTAACTCAAACATTTTAACATAATCACTTAACACATTATCTCAAATAACTCTGATATATTTATTTAATCAAAATTTTTAACAAAATACGATAGCATCACTGCTATTTACATCAACTATCCTGAGATAAAGAATTTACATGATTTAAAACATCAAAATATTCCTCTGTTTAAAAACACATCAGAATTTACATTATTAACTACCAGATAGGTTTTAACATAATTAAACTATTCCTATCACTACATGTTAAGGCATTGAATAGTTTTGCTACGCTCTTCTTCCATAATGCGGGACATCGTCCTGCGATCTAGCATGTACGACGGTAGTCCTTCGAATTGAATTGGGTATCTCATAACCCGACCCTGGGCCTCATCAATTGCATTTTGAAGCGTAGAGTGCGTCTCCTCAAGCTTAGCCTTCTTCGCCCGACAGTTCTCTTCTGCAAGATCTGCACGTCGTGATTCCCTTACCCAGGCTTCCTCTGCTATGGCCAGCCTTGCAGAGTTCTCTTTCAGTTCATTCTTCAACTCCTCTATTTCCCCTGACTTCTGCTCCGTTTGGTCCTTCTCGTGAACCAAATCCCACTCTACGTTTCCCAACGTGTGTGAAGAGCCTCAACCCCTCCATCCCTCTACTCGATGGTAAGTTGTTGAGTAACTGTTCGCTCCCTCAGATCCTGAACAGTATCTCGTAACTCTATGTTACAGTCATATAGCTATTCGTACATCTCGGCACTGATAGAGTTCGGTGGAACTCATCTTCTTCCTCTTCTTCCTCAGGGTCCTCCTCTGGATCAGACTCAGGCTCATGTTCCTGACCAACAACAGTGATCAACGGAGATGGCTCTCTCAGTTCCAACTACTCCCGAACGACATGAATGTCTCGGGGCTACTCCTCTCTAGGTTCTCAGGGTTCCTCCTCCCCAGCTCGACTAGATCCTCCAACATCCGACATCCTGATAACAAAGTTTTAAGTTTTAGTTATTAATCAATACTCGCGAGCACATAAGTTTATCACATAAGCACATAAAGTCTTTTATTATCTTTAATTAATTAAGGAATTCATTTCTTAGAACTCTATAAGAGTTTACCACCACTATGTTCTCGATCTCCTATAAGGCTACTACCTAAGGTTGTTCCCCCACCTAAGGTTTATTTCCTACGGCTTTGATACCAACCTGTGACACCCCCAAATTCGGGTACTTCAGGGTCCTCCTCTGGATCAGACTCAGGCTCATGTTCCTGACCAACAACAGTGATCAACGGAGATGGCTCTCTCGGTACCAACTGCTCCCGAATGACATGAATGTCTCGGGGCTACGCCTCTCTAGGTACTCGGGGTTCCTCCTCCCCAGCTCGACTAGATCCTCCAACATCCGACATCCTGATAACACAGTTTTAAGTTTTAGTTATTAATCGATACTCGCGAGAACATAAGTTTATCACATAAGCACATAAAGTCTTTTATTATCTTCAATGAATTAAGGAATTCATTTCTTAGAACTCTATAAGAGTTTACCACCACTATGTTCTCGATCTCCTATAAGGCTACTACCTAAAGTTGTTCCCCCACCTAAGGTTCATAACCTACGACTTTGATACCAACCTGTGACACCCCCAAATCCGGGTACTTCAATTCCTACGAGATTTGATGTTCACTGTCCAAACATCATAAATTTATCTACCCATAATAAATGAAAACCATAAATAGATAGAAATAAATTCTCTCCTTATGGAGTTACAACATCTGAATGTAAATACATCAATTCCAGGTCATACTAACCTTAAAACATAAGTCTGAAACATAACATAACAAATAAATAGCAAGTCTTCGACACTTATTAACCTTGCCCTTGCCCTTGCCTTTGCTAGTAGAAGGCTCATCAGACCTTTCGTTCTTAACTGTAATGTTATTATTACGCAAGAGTGAGCACGATTGCCCACAAGTATAATAATGTAACAATAAAATAATAACATGCGAATGAATCAAAGACTTCTGAAATAAGAAAACTCGGCTTTTGAATCAAGAATGAATAACAAGAATCAAAAGAACTCCTGAGGGTCATAAGACATTGAACTACGTCCTAGGTTGTCAAGTGTTTATACTTGAAACCTTTAACAGTTATACGACTATGGACTCTTCTTTTCGTACTTAGGGGGATCGGCCCTTAGTACCATACTGTGAACAATATCTTAACACTAAAGCATAATTAATCCCCTATTATAGGGTTGTTCATCTCAGTTTGACATTAGAGTCCACACCAAAGGAAGTTTGGTTTGGATAAGCTCAACAAGGGTTCTAAAATTTAGAACTTTCATCAACTATGGACTAGTCGGATCAATAAGGGTTCGCTAGTCTTACAAGGTTCAACAATAAATGATATTCAGTTTGAATAATAAACTCAAGAGGTATACAATGGAATAAATATTGTATAACAGGAATCATGCTTTAAAAGAATGATAACATCTAATATGAAATCTTGAAATTGATTAATAAATAACAAGAACTTGCTCGATATAGAATTTAAGTCTAGAACTTGCTCAATAAAGTTTAGGGTTAGAAAACTTGCTCAATGTAAAGAGGTAAGGTTTAGAAACTTGCCTCTTGCACAAGCTACGATTAATTCACGTTCCTTATTAAATCCTACATATCAATGCATTCACAATACCCATTAATCAATAGTTCGATATACCTATCAAATCACAACATTGGTCTTTGAATACGTTATTGGACTTTTAAGTCTTATTAATTAATCACATAACATAAGTTAATTAACATATTATTATATGCTTGACATGTCTTCATGTTCATTACATTAGGTTTTAAAAACACATTTTTGAAACTTGAACACTTAGAAAAATTTCTAAAATTCTGGATGTAGGGCGCGGGCACGCTCCATTTGTTCTTTGGAGCGGTGTGGCCGCGCTACGATGTAGACCCAGATTCTGCAGTTCGCAAAGAACACACAGAACAACCTATTAAATCCCAAATTAAACTAATGATTTAAAATATTATTAAATGATTAATAATATTAGATTAAAGTTAAATTAAAATATTATTTAATGATTAATAATGTTAGATAATGATTTAAAACATTAGTAAATGATTAATAACATTAGATTAAAGTTAATATAATATATTATTAAATGATTAATAATATTAGATAAGGATTTAAAATATTATTAAATAATTAATAATATCAGTTAAAGACTAAAATATTATTAAATGATTAATAATATTAGTAAGTGAATAAGATGTTATTAAATGATTAATAATACTTATGAATGAATAAAATATTATTAAATGATTTATAATGTTAAGAAATGATGAAATATTATGACAGTTATGTGATAGGATATTATCAAGAGATGATAATATTACTAATGATTTATCGTAGTATTTAATGTTTGATTATGTGATTAAATATTTTAGTAGTGCTGTGAGTTGAAATATGTTATGCTAATTGAGTGATCAACCTTAATAATGATAGGTCTTTCACAAGAAGTTAAATTAAATTGCATAGCAGTAATTGACAATCGAGGCAAGTTTCCTAACTCAACTTGAGTTATTAATTTCAAAACATGTTAGTGGATAATTATTATTGGTTATTCAAATCTATAATGATTATTGTTATTCGCACATAGTGCATTTGATTTCCTATTCTATTACTTAAATTGTGAAATAATTTGAAGTTCTTTTATTCATGAACTATTTATAAGTCATGTCTTAGCTATTTGTTTCGGCTAGACTAATAATTGATTAATTGTTCTATTATTTGAACTAAGTTGTTATTGAAAGATCGATGCCATTTATTTTGGCTAGATCATTATGGATATTATATGTTGAAATCTTTAGCATTTCTTTGAATTAAATCGAAGCCATATTGTTGTGGTACAGACTCATGATGTAAGACCGAGATGAACAACCCTTACAAAAAAAGGAACTTTATTGTCAAACATCCGACCCTTGCACTATTTTTGAGTATTATGCATAATCACAGGTACAATGAGGCTGATCACTTCTAGTACTCACAGAAAAGTATGATTTAATCTTTATGGTTAACTGATACTCTTGAGGTAATTCAGTATTAATTAACTTATAATTCTTCTATTAGTTCATGATCCATTTGTGATCACTCAGCATAAAATCTGGGAATATCCCACTTTGTTGAATATTGTTGTAGTTTTGCTAACTTTTCTTAATCAATTGAATATTATTGAATCTTCGAAAGAATTTCTCTTTCATCCTTGATATGTTATCCAACATGGAATTCAAGAAAATTCTTGTTATTGAAAATGATTTATTATTCAGCTACCTCAAATTCTTTTGAATATTGTTGACATTCTAGAAAGTTGGACTCTTCTATATCCTTTATTGAACGTTTTAACTTGCGGAGCAAACTAGTTGCTCACTCTTGCTTTAAATAAAACATTTCAACTAAAGCCAAGATAACCGAAGGTTTTAAGAAGGAAAAGGCAAAGCAAAGGCAACCGAGTAGAATCAATTGTGTAATGATAATTATTATGTTATATTTTGGTTAAAACCTTTTGTATTATAGGGCATGTAATGTTAAGGTTAGTTAACCTGAGATGATATTATAATTATGTATTTAAGGTATGCTTTTATTAAGGAAATGTAATGAATGATGTTGCAACGCCCCAGAAAATTGAACCTTTTGTAAATACTTTTATAATGAATAAAATAATATTATTTGTTATTATTATGTGTTAGTAAGATGAATGTCGTTCTATTACCTAGAAACATCGGAACATAGTAGTATTTTAACTACGTGAAGGAATTAAAGTGTTTGAATTTTCAAGACAAAAATAAAAGTTTTTCGAGAAATTTTCTAAAAAACACTATTCATCATTTTTCGCTCGGGAATTATTTTTGAACTTTTGAGAAATACGTAACGTTATAATATCAAGATGAGATGGATTATGTAATAATAATCTGAGTATGAAAAATGCAATATTTCGCATGCGGACTTAATTTGAGAACATTAAGTATTAAATTCTAAAGAAATAGAATTATGGATATTGTAGGAAGTGTAAGTCCAATAAGCGTTAGGGGACAAGCCCAAAATGTGGTAATGTTAGCCCAAGTGTTGGTTTATATAAAGCCACATTGATTTAATGCAAGCCCAAAGATAAGTTAAGTAATTTAAGACTTAAGCCCAATTAATGACCCATTAGTTAACTAGGATCCATGGGGCAACCCATGGGTGAACTTGTTGACCAAGAACTTTGTGTGGTGGGCAAGAAAGTTGAGTGGTTATCAAGATTACTTAGAGCTTAAGTCATAAATAGTAAGGAGGTTACTTAAGGAGGTGGGATGTCCTAATGACTCTTATACCCTAACCTTGGAAGCTCTATAAATAGCAAGCTCATAAATCATTTTTGCTTGTTCAATTATCCAATAACTCTCCTTTATAAAGCAACTTATTGGTTAGAGAGAATAAGCACTTATTAGTCTAAACATCCTTTGTTAGATTTTCAAGAAGAAGGAAGCTAGTCATCTAAGGTAATGATCTTGTGATCTTATATCTTCCATCTCTACCATTGTAGGGTGATAAGAGAAGTGTAACTTAATGAACATGTATGTTAAGTACACATAAGAAATGGATGATCAATGGACTTAAGCCGAATAAGTAAGGAATAAGCCATTCAAATCTAAATAAGTTATAAACTTATGAATAACAATGATGAACTTGTCATATGATTACTTTAAGAAGTTAGAATGATTTAAAAGATGTAAGAATATTGATTAAAGGACTTAAATCGATAATAAGTCATAAGGAATGAAATCTTGTATTTTATAATTTGTTAAGTTATGAACTTATGAGAAATAAGCCATAACTTAAGTTAAAGATAAGTTATTGTAATATGTATGTTGAGATGTCTAGATAATGGATTGAATTCATTTAGAGCGATGAAAAAATCCTAAGTAATGAAGTTTTGTCAGAAATCACACGATTGGACGATAATCGTCGAATTCATGAAATTTTCGGAATGGAAGTCGGATTTTGTGTTTGAACTCAGAAATGTTGGTTTTCGATGGAGACAAGTCGTATTGGGCATTATAGAGTTACGGACTCAAAAATGGTCGGATTCCGACTTAGAACGAAGAAATGAGCGTTGAACGTTCACGAACGTTTATCATTTTCGTTAAAAATGGACTAATAGGTGAACTTTTAGTTAACAAAGTAAAATAGATAAAATTCTTGCATGAAAACGTAGAGTATGTGATTTGTGAACCGTAGGCTCTTGAACGAGCCAATTCGGACTTATAACGAAGAAGTTACGAGCCCGGGAGTTTCACAAAATTTCAAAATTGTAAAAAAAATTGGTGCACAGAGCTGGCGCCGCGGCGCCAGCCCAAGGCATAAAAGCCCGTGCCATAGCGCGAGGTCGAGGCATGAGGTACTGTTAGTTGGCGCCGCAGTGCGACACAGTGAAGGGCAAGTGGCGCCGCAGCGCTGAAGCCGGGACTTGAGCATTGCTAACCCGCGTCGTAGCGCGAGTCCAAGAAGGAAGTCTGGCGCAGCAGCGCCAGCCTTAGGGTTTAGACAGTAAAGAATGGTTACAAGTAAAGCATGCATGGTAATTGATTAACAATGAACTAAGGAACTTGATGTAACATTGTTAAGACATGTTTAACCCTTAAATATGATCATTTAGGGTTGAAGTAACTCAATTACATATAAACGTAAGAATGACGTAACAGAAAGTCGGAACCAATAATAACAAATCTAATACGTAATTAGATTGAGAAGAAGGGTAAGATTCTTTAGGAACCATGTATGTTATTCATGACCTAATGTGTTATGTGATATTATCATCTACTGTAGAGACTTAAGGACTTAAAGTGTACGTGTAATAACTGTAGCAGACGCTAAAGGCAAGTGTTCTAACCCGTGTTTCAGTTCAATCTGAACAAGCTTTGTGATTCATGTATTCTTACGCATAAGTTGATGTCTGATGAAGTCAACGCCAATTCTTTCGGCTAGACTTACGATATGTTGGATTTCTTATAATCTATCAAAGTATTGTCAATAATTTACCAAACTCATATTGGTGTGGTTTTTCAAAAGGAGACTGAGTATGCTAAAATGTTTTGTCGTCAAACGATAGGCACAAGAGGTTGTCACAACTTAAACGTATACACGTTTAATGAATGTAGTGTTGACCAACATAGAGTATTATAGACTGATCACCTAGACGTGCTTGTAAGCTATGTCGGACTTACGGACTTCGTGTCGGGATGTCCTTTTCAAAGAACTTATAAAATGCTCATGGTCTTGGACCGAAATTGATGTTTTACTGAATCTTATTATTGTAAAACATATTAAATAAGAAGAAGTGCTATTTTGAACTATCGATAGTACTTCATAACTATTGTTCAGTTATTGAAGATATACGATTCCTATGTTTCAAACATGCTAGTTTTATCAGAATTGTTGTACTTGCTGAGCTAGTTAGGCTCACTCTTGCTTGAACCATATGAATGCAGTTAAGATCGAACAGACCAACAGATCCGGTAAGGATAAAGGGAATGCTAAGGCGAACCCGTAGATTACTTATGTAATAGTATAGGTTTGTAATGATAATATTTGATATTATGATAAGGACAAATCTAACGGTTATAAAGAACCTAGGGGAATGTTAATATTATTTTGAATATATATATATATATATATATATATATATATATATATAAGACATATTCGTTCTTCTGAGGCATTTCAATTGAATGTTTGTGTGAATTGTAGCACCGTGTAGCACCATCTATCGGGTTGGAAGATACCCAGATTTGGGGATGTCACAGGTTGGTATCAGAGCATTAGGTTATAAAACTTAAGGGGGGATTTAAACCTTAAGTCATAACCTTAAGAAAAGTCAAAGGCATAAAAGATGGGAATTAACCCTATAAAAATGCATTATATATGTTATGTGTTTTTATTATTCTACTGACGTTTAATAATCAAACTTATTTGTGTTGTTTCGAGGTCAGGAGAAAATGGAATGTCTAGAGATGTACGGGTAGTCAGTGAAGGATCGGTTAATCAGATAGAGATTATACCGAACCCCATAGCGGCAGAGCCCGAAGTAGTAGTGGTTGAGTCTGGAGACTTAGAGAGCCTAGACCTCATGTCCGTATTCGATGGTATGATAGAAGAAGAGGTGGAGGTAGTGTCCTTCAACCCAGTAGCTATAGCAGCAGAGATGGCTCCGGGGGAGTCAATGATGTCACTCTTTATGTCAGTGTTGGATAGAAACATCCATTACTGTCAGGAGGTTAAGGAGCTTATAGCAGAGCTTTAGACTGTCTTAAAAGATAAGACGGACATGGAGTCCATGTGAGAACAGGAACACGATGAGAGGGTTTTGGCCAAGGACAAGGTCCATGAGCTGAAACAGGAGATCTTTGAGCTCAGGGGGGAGCTAAAGACCAAAAAGTAGAAGATAGGAAGAATGTCCTATATTCATAGGAGTTCTCATGCGGACTTCCAGCAGCAGGTAGCTGGTTATCCCATAGAGGCAGGGCAGACGCGGCATACTATCAGCAGTGATATTATTGTCGGTCTTGTCAAGGTAGATTTTGATAATGCCTTGAGGCAGATGTAATCTAGTAGTAGCTAGAATAGTTTAGATATGTAAATATTGTGTATATAGTAGTGACGTAAAACCCTCTTTTGTATAACAAAGGGTAGTTTTTTGTAAATCCCAATTTTTGAAAAGCAATTACGGGAAAGTAATGTAATCAGCTTAGGCTGTGTAATGTAAATGATGTAGTATTATACTACAATGAATCAATATAAGCCTTTTTTAGAACATGTTGAGTAATGAATGTTGAAGTTATTGTTTAAATTGTGAATAATAACTAACTAACAGGGAATGAATAATAACGAAATGTGTTATTTATTGTAACAGCAAAATGTCGCCAAGAAGAGTACCACATAATCAAGGCGCTAACATAAATCAACCGAAGGGAGGTCCGGTTAACCCAATGCAGGAATTTGTAAATCTTTTAACAGCAGCGTTTAATAGAACTGGTGCTAACATCCCTGTAAATCCTAGTGTAGTACGAGCTACTACGTTTAAGGATTTTAAAAACGTGGGTCCGCCGGAGTTCAAAGGATCTACGGACCCTTTCGAAGCCCAAACGTGGGTGAAGGAAATTGAGAAGGCATTTGTCATAGAAAATGTCGACGAGGCCCAGAAGGTTACTTTTGCAACCTATATGATGAAGGGAGAGGCCAACTTTTGGTGGGAGGCCAATCAGGCTAGGGCCGGAATTGAGAATTTAATGTGGGTGAGGTTCCAGGAGATATTCTTCGTGAACTACTTTCCCACGAGCATGCAGAGAAGAATGGAGATGCGGTTTTTGAACTTGAAGCAAGGGGACATGACAGTTCCCCAATACGCCGCCAAGTTTAATGAACTGGCAAGGTTCGCTCCAGATCAAGTGGACACTGAGGTGAGGAAGGCGTGACGGTTCGAGCATGGCTTGAAACCCTGGCTCCATAACCGTATTTCTGTGTTCCAAAGTACTTCGTTTGGGACTATTTTAGAGAAGGCGATAATCGCTGAAGGTGGTAGTGAGGCATTGAGCCAGTACCACAAAGATAAGAAGAATAAGGGGAAAGTTGATGGGGGAGTAAAGATAGAAGGAGCCAACGGGAGTGGCGAGGGACAGAAGCGGAAGGTGGTTAACTCTGGGAATACCAGAGTGAAGCAAAGAGACCCGAAGAGGAGGATGGAGGCCTGCAAGAGCTGTGGGAAGACTCATTTAGGAGTCTGTCTCAAGGGTAAGGTTGTATGTTATAACTGTGGACAGGAGGGGCACATTGAGCCTAACTGTCCAAGTCCAAAGAAGAACCACGGATGCTTTGTGTGTGGGTCAACTAACCACATAGCAAAGAACTGCCTGAAGAAGGGGACGGATGAGAACAAGGGCGCCAATAGCGGTAAGTTAGCTATTGGGGGTCCAGCGTAGTCGGGTAGGCCGATGGCCCGTACCTTTAACATGACAGTTCAAGATACGATGGCATCGGGGGACGTAGTCGCAGGTATTATTCCGATCAACGACCTAAATGCTTACGTGCTATTTGACTCGGGTGCTACTTGTTCATTTATCGCATGTGATTATGCTAAGCGATTAGGATTACTTCTCGAAAAGTTCCCAGTATCTTTAAATATTAAGGTAGCAAACGAAGAGATAATTCTTGTTGAAGATGTTCATAGGAGTTGTTGCGTAGACATACGGGGTTGAAAATTATCGGTAGATTTGAAACCGATAAAGTTAGGAGAATTCGACGTAATTCTCGGAGTGGATTGGTTGGTTAACCATGTGGTAATTATAGATTGTCAAAAGATGAGCATAAATATTAAAACGTTAAGACAACCTCATGTAATATTTTATGGTAATAAATCGTCGAGACGTTCGTGTTGTCTTACCATGACACAAACTAGAAAACTGTTAAGAAAGGGGTGTGTAAGTTATCTGTGCCATGTTGTTGATACCCAGAGAGTGGGAGAGACCATGGAACAAATACCTATAGTGAGTGAATTCATGAATGTATTTCCAAGTGAGTTGCCAGGTCTTCCACCGGATAGGGAGACCGAGTTTGTAATAGACATTGTGCTAGGAGCGGCACCAGTTTCCAGGGCACCGTATCTTATGGCGCCAGTGGAGATGAAGGAATTGATGTTACAGTTACAAGAACTGTTGGACAGGAAGTACATTCAACCGAGTGTTTCGCCGTGGGGAGCACCGGTACTGTTTGTCAAGAAGAAGGACAAATTGTTAAGACTTTGCATATACTACCGAGAGTTGAACAAGTTAACGATAAAGAATAAATACATATTGCCCAAGATCGATTATCTTTTTGATCAGTTGAAAGGGGCAAAGTATTTTTCTAAAATAGATTTAAGGACGGGGTATCATCAGCTTAAGGTTAGGAATGAATACGTACCAAAGACGACATTCATGACTCGTTATGGTCATTATGAGTTTCTGGTGATGTCATTTGGGTTGACTAATGCACCAGCTGCATTTATGGATATGATGAACAGAGTGTTCAAACAATATTTGGACAAGTTCGTCGTGGTGTTTATCAATGATATTCTAGTTTATTCAAAGACGCCAAAAGATTATGTTGAACACTTAAGAATAGCGTTGGAAACACTAAGGAAGGAGAAGTTATATGCGAAATTCATGAAGTGTGAATTTTGGCTAGAGAGGGTACAATTTCTAGGTCATGTCATTGACCATGAGGGGATTTCAGTAGATCCAGCAAAGGTGAAAGCCGTGATGAATTTGGAACAACCGACAACACCGACTGAGGTGCGGAGTTTCCTAGGGTTAGCAGGATACTATCAGAGATTCATCCAGGATTTTTCAAAGGTAGCTACTCCGTTGACTAACTTGACAAGAAAGACGGTGAAATATGCTTGGACTGAGAAATGCGAGGACAGTTTTCAAGAACTAAAGAAGAGGTTAAGTGAAGTGCCTATTTTGTCATTACCCGATGACACAGGAAATTTCGTAGTTTATAGCGATGCTTCGCATAGAGGACTTGGTTGAGTGCTCATGCAGCATGACAAGGTCATTGCATATGCATCAAGGTAGTTAAAGGATTATGATTAAGTTTACCCTACTTATGATCTGGAACTGGTCGCGGTAGTATTTGCCTTAAAGATATGGCGACATAATCTTTACGGGGAAAAATGTGAGATATACACGGACCACATGAGTCTAAAATATATCTTCACACAGAAGGAATTGAATATGAGACAGAGAAGATGGCTGGAGTTGATAAAGGATTACGACTGTGAAATCTTGTATTACCCTGGGAAAGCCAATGTAGTTGTCGATGCCTTAAGTAGGAAGGGTCGGGAGAAGTTGTCTATGTTAATGGCTAAAACTGAGTTAATAACAGAGATGGCTAAGATGGAGTTAGAGGTGAAGTTGCCGAGTGAAGCGGGACAAAGATTGTTTGCAACGGAGATCCAATCTACCATCGTAAAGAGAGTTAAGGAGGTGCAGCTCAAAACTGATGAGTGTGACCAGATGAAGAAGCGGTTAATCAATGAAAAAGATATTAAGTACAGTCTGGATACTGAGGGATTAATAAGATTTTAGGGAAAAATTTGGGTTCCAAATGAGATGGAATTAAAGGAGCAAGTTTTACAAGAGGCTCACAATTAGAGGTACTCGATTCATCCTGGTAGCACTAAGATGTATCAAGACCTTCGACAGAGTTTTTGATGGCCGAATATGAAGAGAGAGATAGCCGAGTATGTGAGTAGGTGCTTAACTTGTCAGAAAGTTAAGGCCGAACATCAACGACCAAGTGGCTTGTTACAGTCATTGGAGATTTCAGAGTGGAAGTGGGAGCATATCACGATAGACTTTGTGGTGGGACTTTCGACTACTCAGAAGGGATATGATGCGATTTGGGTAATAGTGGACCGGTTGACGAAGTCAACTCACTTTTTGCCAATTAGAATTAAGTATAACTTAGAACAGTTAGCTAAACTTTATGTTAAGGAAATTATTTCCAGACATGGAGTACCAGTTTCGATTATGTTAGATCGTGATCCGCGATTCACATCGAACTTTTGGAGGAGTCTGCAAGAATAGTTGGGAACGCAGCTAAAATTAAGTACAACATATCATCCACAAATTGATGGACAGAGCGAGAGGGCAATTCAGACGTTAGAAGATATGTTGAGATCTTGCGTCATGGATTTCAAGGGCAGTTTGGATGATCATCTACCATTAGTAGAGTTTGCGTATAACAATAGTTATCATGCTAGCATAGGTATGCCGCCTTACGAAGCCTTATACGGAAGAAAATGCAAAACACCATTGTATTGGGATGAAGTAGGAGAACGCCGAATGCTAGGACCAGAATTGGTGCAGCAAATAGCGGATATAGTAAAGCTAATACGAATGCGATTGATAGCAGCTCAAGACAAACAAATGAAGTTTACAAATTTGCATCAAGTAAATAGGGAGTTCGAAGTAGGTACATATGTTTTTCTAAAGTTATCGCCCTGGAAAGGAACGATACGCTTTGGAAAGAAGGGAAAGTTAAGTCCTAGGTTTATAGGACCTTTTGAGATATTAGAAAAGGTAGGAGGTGTAGATTACATGGTAGCATTACCTCCAGACCTAGAATGAATACATAACATGTTTCACGTATCTGTATTACGTCCTTATAAGCCTGATTACAAACACGTAATAGAGTATGAGCCGATTCATATCGAGAAGGACTTAACATATGATGAGATGCCGGTTCAAATCATCGATCGAAAAGAGCAAGTTCTACGAAACAAAGTTATACCGTCTGTAAAGGTGTTATAGAAGAACCACGATGTCGAAGAAGCAACGTAGGAATTGGAAGAAAAGATGAAGAATAATTACCCTCAATTATTTGTGTAATTTTTTTGTAGCGAGATTCTGGGGACAGAATGTGAGACCCCAACTTTTATGAATAAAGATGAATTTTCTATAAATATCATTTTTGAGTATTAAGGAGTAAATTTGATATAATGTTATAGTTATAGGTAATATTTATAAATTTTGCAAAATAACCAAGTGGTTATAAAATATTCATGTTGTCGGGAAATATTCATTTGGTCATGGAATATTCTTTCTGTCGGGGAATATTCGTACGACGACGCAGCCATTTATGGGCCCCATAATAGAATAACTGTCGGATGAAAAAAACGATAAATTTGAGTTTTTATAAATAACAGCGTAATCGTTACCGTTAACTGTTGGAATACCTGGTGGTTAAAATACAGTAATACGCGTTGTTGTATAGTAGCACAAAGTATTGCACAGTATTTTTGAATTATTGATTCTTACGTAAGAAGACACTACTCAATAATTGTTACAGTAATTACTGTTCAATATTTTATTTTATTGGTTCAATAATTGCTGCGTTGATATTTTATATTATTATTATTTCAATAATTGTCACTGCACTGTATTTCCCATTATCAAATTAATAATTCATATTATTTGAATAATATTATTAGATAGCATTATTAACAATGTCTAGAAAGTTCTGTCAAGGAGAGGTTTGGTCACCTAATTGCGTGCCAGTAAGGAGAAATCCTTATCGGAAAGCCCCCTCTTTCCTGGGAACGGTCTGGTTGTCATTATTGTGATTCTGTAATATTATTTGTGAATAATTAATTATTGATTTATATGATAAGAATATATTTATTTTACGTGGACATAAATGATGGATAGAAAAATATTTATTTTATGTGGTTATAAATGAAGGAATTAATGTTGAGGTGTTTTATCAGTATTTTTGTCGGAATGGAGGTATTAAAAATCAAATAAGTGTTCTTAAAGCTCTATTGTGTGAACTATAATTTTAATCTGACCGTTGGATCGTTGTGATTTTTGGATATGTTATGCATATATAAGTTGAGTATATGTCCACAAATTTTGAACCGTTAAAAAATTAACGTATGATTTGTTATGAATTTTATGAGGTATTAAAAATCATCTGTTTGCGAATTTCGGATATTTTTTGTTTGGAATTTGGAAAAACTTAAAGCTACAAAGTTGTAGAGAATTCGATTTTGTGTGGAATGGACATAAAATTCGTATTTTTCTGATAAAAAGACTATTTATTATGAATTACTGAAGTTTCGAAAAATAAAATGATTTTTATTAAAATGGGTGGGACCCACTTTTATTTTTTTTGGAAAGCATGTTTTGTAATACCCAAAATAAGATTATGCTAATCTCCTTCAAGTCAATCTAATAAAATAAAATAAAATTTTATTACAAATTTATCCATTAACAACATAATATTGTTAAATTTATTATCAAGTAAATTTTATAATTTTATCAACAAGATTAACTAGTTTAAATTAATATACATAACTTTCAATTGATTTACTAATTTCGTTTATAAATGTCATTGCCAAAACATATATATATATATATATATATATATATATATATATATATATATATATATATATATATATATATATATATATATAAAATAACTAAATCAATACTGCAAATCAACGCCTGCAATCATGATATATATAATCATTATCCTTATTATATTACAACAGTACAATACCCTTGCATCAGTTAACGTGTTCAATCATCAATTCATACATATATACAGAACATATAAATTCAATTCATTATTAATAGCAATGTTACAATACCTTTTTGCTTTCTATGCAACAAAGTAAATCTGCAAATTTTCTTTTCCTTTGTTCTCACTTCACAGCACAGCCGCCAACCACTTTTCCTTTTCTTTCTGATTTGTATCGCATGTATAATTATGTTTTAGTATTTATTTACTTATTACAGATTTTATTAATATATTTATTAACTCTCCAAATTTTAATAGGATTTTAAAATTACACAATTATAAATTAGACCCACTTAGTTTAAAGTCCAATTTTATCAATTTAATTTATCCATCACTTATTAATATTTATTAGCCCACATAAATTAAATAACTAGTTTGACCCAAAATAAATGACGGTCCAATTAATATGTTTTTAAAAAAGTAATTTTTATTATTTAATTTTTTTTTGTTTTGTTTTTTTTATTTTTTTTTCCGGGTATTACATCACCTACCCCTTAAAAAGGATTTCGTCCCTGGAATCAAAAGAATAGAACGCACCTAATTTCCAAAGAGATGCGGATACTCCGCTCGAATAGACTCCTCTATCTCCCATATAGCCTCCCGCTCCGAATGATTTCTCCACAAAACCTTAACAAACGGAATAGTCTTCCTCCTCATAATCCTTTCTTGACGATCCAAAATCGCCTCAACTTGCTCCTCACAAGTAAGATCCTCCCAAATCTTATCGAACGGATATTGCACCACATGCAACGGATGATAATGATAACTCCTTAACACTGATACATGGAACACATTGTGCACATGAGCTAGCTGTGGAGGCAAAGCTAACCGATACGCAACTTCACCAACCCTCTCCAAAATCTCAAATGGGCCAATATAATGCGGACTAAGCTTCCCTTTCAACCCAAATCGCCGAATACCCTTCCAAGGAGAAACTTTTAAAAATACGTGCTCACCAGGTTCAAACTCTAAAGTCCTCCTATGCTTATCAGCATAACACTTCTGCCGTGATCAAGCCGATTTCAATTTCTCCTTAGCCACTGCTACCTTCTCCGTAGTGATTTGAACCGACTCAGGCCCTTCTGTGGCTCTTTCGCCAACCTCATCCCAACAAGTTGGTGCTCGACACTTCTTACCAAACAATGCCTCAAACGGAGCAATCCCAATACTTGCATGCAAGTTGTTGTTGTAAGCAAACTCAACTAGGCTCAAGTAATCATCCCAATTACCCGACCACTCAAGTACACAAGACCTTAACATGTCCTCTAATGTCTGAATAGTCCTCTCGGATTGCCCATCAGTTTTCGGATGAAAAGAAGTACTAAAGTTGAGCCGAGTGCCCCAAGCTTGTTGAAACCCTTTCCAAAACTGTGAAGTGAACCGCGGGTCCCGATCTGAAACAATAAACACCGGAGTACCATGAAGTCTAATAATTTCCTGCTAGAAGATATGTGCCAACTTAACCACCGAGTCACCCTCGTGGATAGCCAAAAAGTGTGCCGATTTGGTCAGTCGGTCCACCACTACCCAAATGGCATCATTCTTCTTGAAAGTCTTCGGCAAACCAGTCACAAAATCTATTGTGATATCCTCCCACTTCTAAACTGGAATGTCTAACTGTTGCAGCAAACCACTAGCTCATTGATGTTCTATCTTCACTTGTTGACAAGTAAGACACTTCCCAACATATTCAGCCACGTCTCGTTTCATCCCATTCCACCAAAAATTCTTCTTCAAATCCCTATACATCTTTGTAGAACCTGGATGAATAGAAAATGGCGAACTATGAGCCTCAGCCAACACAGCCTCCCAAATGATTGGATCCGACAGTACACACAACCGCTCACCCAACCAAATCACACCGTGATCATCAATACGAAACTTGGGTTGCTTGCCCTCCTCTAGATTCTGTGTCATACTCCACAACTCCCCATCTTCTTTTTGAGCTTCTTTGACCCACGAGATAAGAGAGGGCTCCACTCTTATACCCGCCAAATACCCATCTGAACCTCGTACAAACAACTCCAACTCGAGCCGCTCCATATCTGAAATAAGCTGAGGTTGTGTAATAAGGGCTGCTACACTCCCTGAACTCTTTCGGCTAAGAGCATCTGCAACCACATTTGCCTTCCCCGGGTGATACTGAATTCTAGCATCATAATCCTTTAGAAGCTCCAACCAACGCCTCTGCCTCATGTTAAGCTCCTTCTGAGTGAAAATGTATTTAAGACTTTTGTGATCGGTGAAGATATCACAAGTCTCTCCATACAAATAATGCCTCCAAATCTTTAGGGCAAAGATCACCTCTGCCAACTCCAAATCATGTGTGGGGTAATTCACCTCGTAAGGTTTAAGCTACCTTAAAGCATAAGCAATCACCTTACCGTGTTGCATCAAAACACACCCCAAGCCCTTCTTAGAAGCATCACTATAAATCTGGTAACCTCTTATCCCCGATGGCAACGCAAGTATAGGAGCTATCACAAGTCGTTTCTTCAACTTCTCGAAACTCTTCTCACGCTCCTCATTCCACACAAACTTCGTGCCCTTTCTCATCAACTGTGTCAATGGCAAGGCAAGCAAGGAAAACCTTTCCACAAACATTCTATAATACCCTGCCAAACCCAAGAAACTCCTAATCTCTATCACCGTAGTAGGTCTCGGCCATTTAGTGATAGCCTCAACCTTCGCAGGATCCACCTTAATGACCTCAGCTGAAATAACATGTCCCAAAAATGCAACCTGCTCCAACCAGAACTCGCATTTAGAGAATTTAGTATACAACTTCTCTTTCTACAAAATCCCCAACACTGTGCGAAGATGCTCCTCATGTTCTTCCTTAGACTTGAAGTAAACCAAAATGTAATCAATAAAGATAATAATAAATTGGTCCAAGTACACCCTGAACACTCGATTCATCAAATCCATAAACACCGCCGGAGCGTTAGTCAACCCGAATGTCATCACCAAAAACTCGTAATGCCCATAGCGAGTGCGAAAAGTTGTCTTAGGGATATCCTCATCCCTCACCTCAACTGATGATAGCCCGACCTCAAGTATATCTTCGAAAAATACTTTACCCCCTGAAGTTGGTCAAATAAGTCATCAATCCTCGGTAATGGATACCGATTCCTGATGGTAATCTTGTTCAACTCCCTGTAATCTATGCACAGCCTCATAGACCCATCCTTCTTCTTCACAAACAAAACTGGAGCACCCCACGGCGAAACACTCGGCTGATTCACACCACGATCTAACAGTTCCTGCAACTGCTCCTTCAATTCCTGTAACTCCAACGGTGCCATCCGATACGACGCCTTAGAAATAAGCTCCTTACTAGGAACAAGCTCAATAGAAAACTCTACTTCCCGCTGTGGTGGAAACCCTGACAACTCCTCAGGAAACACATCGGGAAAGTCATAAACAATTGAAACATCTTCAATACGAGACTCACCCTTAGAGGTATCTTTCACAAACGCCAAATACCCCTCACAACCCTTTACCACCAACTTTCCAGCCTTCAAAGCTGAAATTAACTTCACCACTCTACTCGACTGTGAACCCTGAAACACGAACTCTGGAGACTTCACATCTCCAAATATAACCTTCTTCGCCTGACAGTCAATAGTGGCCTGGTGCTTATCCAACCAGTCCATCCCAAGAATGATATCGAAATCGTGCATACTCATCAGAAGGAGATTAGCCCTGCGAATCTTATCCCCAAAATTGATCGAACACCCTCGATACAAATCAAAAATAACAACAGAAGTCCCCATCGGGGTAGAAATAGACATAACAGAATCTAAAGACTGAGATAGCACACCTAGGTGCCGAACAAAAGACTGAGCAACAACAGAATGAGTAGAACCTGTATCAAACAAAATATACGCCTCACGATTGCCAACTAAAAGAGTGCCAGAAACAGTACCTGGTGCACCTGCCGCCTGGTTATACGTCAAGGCAAACACTCGACCACCCTGACGCTGACCTCTATTGCCACCATTATCACCACCTCCACCATTTCCACGTGGACTGGTACAATCCCTAGCAATATGACCCATCTGTCCACATAAGAAGCATACACTTGTGAGTCTGTGGCACTGCCTCCCCAAATGATTAGCCCCACAAGTAGCACAAGGAGCTATCGGGATAAGATTTGGGTTACCCCCACCAGCTGGTCCCGGATAACAACATTGATTCTGTCCCTGCTGACGATTCTGCCACTGCGGATGATTTTGACCATTCTAAGGTAGCTGCAGCTGACGATTCTATCCTTGCTGAGGCATCTGCTCATAACCCCTATTTTGATTCTGGCCACGCCACTGCCCCTGTTGACCACCACAGTTCCTATTCCACTGACCACTCTGACTTTTCCCATGCTGAACTGAAGTTTAACCCTGCTGGTCATCTATGTCCTTCTTTTGACTCCCTTTCGATTTAGAAAACCGAATGTCCTGTTGCTCCATCTCAATATTTTTGGTCGCATTTACCACAGCCGACACATCTACAAATTTGTTATTTATAAGATGTTGGCGATACCTATAATGAATCCGCCACTTGAACTTCTATGCCTGTTCTGCCGCCGTCCCTGCTGAGGTTCCTGAAAAGCCTGCCAACCTGGTGAACGTCGTCATGAAATTCGTGATGGACTCATCATCTTTCTTTTGAATTGACAGATACTCTCTGGCATAGGCTTCTTTATCCGCAGCTGGGAAGTACTGCTGATAAAAGACCTCACAAAACTCTGCCCAGTTAAGTGCCTCAACATAACCATCACCCTTTGTTACTTTCATCGCTTTCCACCACCTCTGTGCATCCCCTTCTAGCTTGTAAACTGCAAGCAATACTTTCTGATTATCTGAGCACCCCAACACATCAAAGATCTTCTCTAGGTGGGCAATCCAATTCTCTGCATCAATTGGAGTCGGAGCGAAACTGAATAGGTTTTCTACAAGAAAGAACCTAAGCTTTGATACCAACTCTATAACACCCCCTTTCTGAAATAGAAAGAGAGGTTACTCAAAACATAACAAAATGATGAATATATAACAAAACTCTAATCCATAAAAGAATAATCTCATACGGATTTAATGTCTTAGAAGAAACCATAATAAATGCCACACTGGCTCAAACCACAATCTAAAATAACTATTACAACTCTAAATAAGTCAATGTATCATAGCCTAACAAAATATATCAAAACTATTGGATAGAAGGGAGCTCTCGTCACACTTGCCCTTGATTCCCCTGATTACCTGCAGGAAGAAAAATACAGCATGAGCCAAATGCCCAGTACGGATATAGAATACAAATAATGAACCAAATTAACTAACTCAATTAAATGAAAAGAGATGAAACAAACTGAAACTAAACGAACAAGACTAACACAACGAAATAATAGGCTGAATCAAATGGCTGGGTGTTATTTCATACCGAGCTCAGAACAGAACAGAATATACCTTGCCATACAGGTAAGTCAAATAATGCCACACAGGCAAATCAAATAATGCCACACAGGCAAGTCACACACATTGGACCGCGAATCCAATACATGTAAAATTGAAAGGCGTGTTTGGCATAAACATCACCAATTCGCAGAACAAAACAGAACAAAAACTAGGGTCGACCCATACGCCTCCCACAACAAAACACCAAATGGCCAACTCCCACCGGAGCATAAAATGGAGACGCCGTGGACTAATCACACCGCCACGGAAGGTGTCATGCCTCGGTGCCAAGAGAACATACATGTGGTACCCCCACAGGTGGTTATAGCTCAGGTATACCCTACGGTATTCTAACAAAAATATAATGTCACAACACATGCGACAAAATATCAACACAAAGGAGTTCTAGCGTGTACATGTTAAATCGAACGAATCATCAACACGAGTCTCCAAAACAAAACAATCACAATAAATTGACAAAGAATAATTATGAGAAGCAATACTAAATTTCGAAACGAATAACGAAACGAACAAATTAAAAACAAAAGAGTCTCGCTGAAAGAGTACGAAATCCGTACCTGGATTAAGCAATGTAATACCCAAAATAAGATTATGCTAATCTCCTTCAAGTCAATCTAATAAAATAAAATAAAATTTTATTACAAATTTACCCATTAACAACATAATATTGTTAAATTTATTATCAAGTAAATTTTATAATTTTATCAACAAGATTAACTAGTTTAAATTAATATACATAACTTTCAATTGATTTACTAATTTTGTTTATAAATGTCATGGCCAAAACATATTAATATATATATATATATATATATATATATATATATATATATATATATATATATATATATATATATATATATATATATATATAACGAAATCAATGCTACAAATCAACGCCTACAATCATGATATATATAATCCTTATCCTTATTATATTACAACAGTACAGTACCCTTGCATCAGTTAACGTGTTCAATCATCAATTCATACATATGTAAAGAACATATAAATTCAATTCAATATTAATAGCAATGTTACAATACTTTTTTGCTTTTTATGCAACAAAGTAAATCTGCAAATTTTCTCTTCCTTTGTTCTCACTTCACAGCACAGCCGCCAACCACTTCTCCTTTTCTTTCTGATTTGTATCGCATGTATGATTAGGTCTTAGTATTTATTTACTTATTACAAATTTTATTAATATATTTATTAACTCTCCAAATTTTAATAGGATTTTAAAATTACACAATTATAAATTAGACCCACTTAGTTTAAAGTCCAATTTTACTAATATAATTTATCCATCACTTATTAATATTTATTAGCCCACATAAATTAAATAACAAGTTTGACCCAAAATAAATGACAGTCCAATTAATATGTTTTAAAATAATATTTTCATATTTTATTTTATTGATTCAATAATTGATACGTTGATATTTTATATTATTGTTATTTTAATAATTATCATTGCACAGTATTTTCCATTATCAGATCAATAATTCATATTATTTGAATAATATTATTAGATAGCATTATTGACAATGTCTAGAAAGCTCTGTCAAATAAAGGTTTGGTCACCTAATTGCGCGCCAGTAAGGAGAAATCTTTATCGGAAAGCCCCCTCTTTCCTGAAAACGGCCTGATTGTAATTATTGTGATTCTGTAATATTATTTGTGAATAATTAATTATTGATTTATATGATAAGAAAATATTTATTTTATATGGACATAAATGATGGATAGAAAAATATTTATTTTATATGGTTATAAATGAAGGAATTAATGTTGAGGTGTTTTATCAGTATTTTTGTCAGAATGGATGTATTAAAAATCAAATCAGTGTTCTTAAAGATCTATTGCGTGAGTTATAATTTTGATTCGACCGTTGGATCGTTGTGATTTTTGGATACGTTATACATATATAAGTTGAGTATATGTCCACAAATTTTGAACCGTTAAAAATTAACGTATAATTTGTTATGAATTTTACGAGGTATTAAAAATTATCCGTTTGTGGATTTCGGATATTTTATGTCTGGAATTTGGAAAAACTTAAAACTACAAAGTTGTAGAGAATTCGATTTCGTGTGGAATGTACATAAAATTCGTATTTTTCTAATAAAAAAGCTATTTTATATGAATTGTTGAAGTTTCGAAAATTAAATATTTTTATTAAAATTATGGGTGGGACCCACTTTTGTTTTGAAACATGTGGGCTGCAAAAATGTTCCAAGATGGCATGCTTGGCTTTTTCAACAAAGTAGAATACGTAGAAAGAAAAAAAATATTATTTTATTATTTAGTCTCCTATGGAGTTCTAGTATTTTCCTATAAATAGACGCTTAAGTTAGAATTGAAAATCACACCAGAATCAGAGAATTATTCTTCTATAATCTTTAGCGTATTTTTTTAGAGTTTTAGAAAGCTTTGAGCGTAGAAAACATTGAAAGTTTTCTTCAAGAATATCCCCGCCATACCAGTTGGAATACCCTTCTTTTCAAGGTAAGGGATGTTATTTTGTTCAATATTCGCTTGAAATAATATTTTCTTCCATACTCTGTAGTATGTAAGTAATATTATTTCATTTCAGATTTTGAATTATATACTCGTTTTGTTAAAATTTTGGCTTCTATACTCCATGAAATTAGTAGAATATCCTTGATATCTGCGCTTCATCTAGTATCTTTTTATGAAAATATTATTCTAAGCATTCTTGATAAGTTTTAAGTTTTTCATGTCGGAGTACTATTCACGGGGTTACTATTCCTGAAGTACTATTCACGGAGTACTATTCACTCTAGTACTATTCACCCTTGGTACTATTCATAATAAAAATTGATTCGCTTTT
Organism: Panax notoginseng; assembly: GCA_016801055.1. Classification (NCBI taxonomy): domain Eukaryota; kingdom Viridiplantae; phylum Streptophyta; class Magnoliopsida; order Apiales; family Araliaceae; genus Panax; species Panax notoginseng. The sequence continues at coordinate 153,707,864 of CM029020.1, forward strand.
GGTCCAAATTATTTTTGGTATAATATTATTCTTGAATTTTACTCCACAAAGAAGTATCATGTTGACAATTTGGACGTTATTGATTTCAGGATAAATTAAATTATAAATCTTTAAATTTTATCCTTGAACTTGTTTTATTAAATTCTTATACCATTGTCATCATCCTCATGTTTATATTTTGTTGAAAGTCATCTGTGGCCTATTTTGCATAGATGGACTTAGTATAATTATGACCAGAGATTATTCGGTATAATCATGACCGTAATGTTACAAATAATGTGGTAAAAGTCCTCATTGGCCCGTAGTGCATTGGTGGACAGTTGTTGGCATGATCATGACCATTGATGAATACACGAATATCCTTAGCCCGTAGTGCATAGATAATTTGTGGTCATGATACTAATGAATATCCTTGGCTGTAGTGCATGGATGATGTGAATTATTTATTAAGCTAAGTCTCACCGATAAAAGTAATGAAAAACCTTTTAAATCATAGAAGATAGTAGATTTTATTCTCTACTTGACTCTTCTAATGGATTGCTTGTTCGGCTGCATTTAAACTTGATGTTTGTTATATTTTATCAGTTTAACACTATTGAAGACTAGCGATAAATTATTCTGCATTATCTTAGTCATAATATTTCTTCCTGGGCTAGTTGAGCTCACCCTTTTGCTTTCATTGTTCTCTTCAGGAAATGAGAACGTAGCCGAGACTAGTCAGGGAACGGAGTGACGGTCCAGATGATAGCATTAGTAGTCCTCACTATTCTATGAAATAGTGTGATAATAAATGTATTGAGGACTTATTTTGAGTTTTAATACTGTCTTGAAGACAATATTTGTATTAAAATTCACAGCTCACGTTTTATATTTAAGTTTGTATTTGAATTTTGTACCATGTTTTTTGCGACTTAAGATGGGTGATGTATACCTATTTTGGGGGCGTCACAGTTGGTATCAAAGCTTAGGGATATGATCACTGGCTAAGATGTGAGACTAGAACTAGGAGGGGAGAGACGGGAAATTCCTTAGCTAGTATGACCTACCTAAGTTTATTTGGTATTTAATTGGTCGGTCAGAGTATAGGGATAATATGTTGCATGTCAATTAACCCTTATTTTGTGGCAGTATTTGAAAATGACATTCGAGAATATTGAGAATAGCAATGGAGCACATGAGACTGTTGAGTCACCTCAGATCAATACCCAGGATAATGTGCAACAGGAAGACAATAATCCTCAGTTAAACAACAACGATCAAATGATGAACGATGGAATGTTCAGAGGCTTTATGCAATTCATGCAACATCAGGTGAGAGCGGCTCCTGTCTAAAATGTAGGTGGAAACACTGAAAACTCTCGGACGGTCACCGCTAAACAGTTCAAGGAGCTGGGACCATCAGAGTTTTTTTGAGAACCAAAACCACTTAAGGCGGAGACGTGGATAAAGCAGATCTACAAGATATTTGATGTCTTAGGATGCTCCGAGGAGCAAAAGGTTCCCTTTGCCACCTTCATGTTACGGGTAGAAGCAGATTACTGGTGGGAATCTGTAAAGCGTACTTAACCTGCCGCACTGAAGATATCTTGGGAGAAGTTCCAAGAACTATTCAACGACAAGTACTTTCTCGAAAGTATTCGTCACATGAAAGAGATAGAGTTCATTAAATTGGAGCAAAACAGCATGACAATGTCACAGTACGAAGCCAAGTTTGCTGAGTTATCCCGGTTTGCGTCCCACTTAGTTGATAACGAGGAGAGAAAGACACGGATGTTTCTAAGAGGTTTGAAACCTGAGATACGCCAATACTTAATTTCTCACAACTGTGTTTGTATTCAGATGTTATAAATAGGGCTCAGTTATTGGAGCGCGATAACGAGTCAACCCAACCAAGAGAGAATAGCCGGCAAAATGATAATACCAGTGGTAGCAGTCATCAAAGCGGTGACAACAAATGTGGAGGGAATCAACATGCCAGAAATGGTAACTACTTTGGTGGTAATAATGGCCAAAGCAATAAGAGTGGATATTTTAAGAAAAAGAGATTCAACAATGATGAAAAGACGTCGGCACCAGCACCCGTTGTTAAGGAAGGAGAACGACCACCTATCATATGCTTCAAATGCGGAGGGGAGGGACACATCAGTCCAAACTACGCGATGCAGTCCAAAGTATGTTATAATTGTGGAAGAGAAGGTCACCTAGCCCGATTTTGTCGTGCACCAAAGACAAGTCCAGCTGGGATGGAGGCACCAAAGGTCGTCCCAGAAAAGTCAAAGCCGGTAGTTCAAGGGAGAGAATTTACCGTGACCTCTCAGAAAGCAAGGAACCCAAACGAGGTCATCACGGGTAAGCTTATCATAAACTCTAACGAAGTCTATACCTTATTTGATACCGGTTCTACCCATTCTTTTATTTCTCCTACTTGCGCTCAATGTTTAAATTTGACTCCGGAGAAATTAGACTTTGACTTATCTGTTGAAACTCCGTTGGGAGAAACCTTCATTACATCCACTATTTATAAGTCTTGTTTGGTTCAAATCGGTACCCTCACATTACCTATCGATCTTATTTCATTGAAAATACTTGCATTTGACGTAATTCTAGGGATTGATTGGTTAACTACTCATCATGCAAAAATTTATTATTTTCGTAAGGTTGTTAACTTTCATATTCCTAACCAACCTATTATGCGAATTCAAGCAACCAAACCATTAAAATCAATCACTGTCATCTCAAGCCATAAAGCTATTCGTTTATTGAAAAACGGATGTCAAGCTTTCTTAGCTCATGTCACGAATTTAAACAAAAATACATCAGTTTTGAATGATATTTTTATTATTAATAAATTTCCTGACGTATTCCCTGAAGAACTTCCTGGCCTACCCCCAGAGCGAGAAATTAAATTTTGTATCGACCTTGAACGGGGTACAAAATCCATTTCCAAAGCCCCATATCGAATGGCTCCTATTGAACTTCAGGAGTTAAAGACCTAATTATAGGAATTATTAAACATCGGTTTCATTCGTCCTAGTACGTCTCTTTAGGGTGCTCCTGTTCTATTCGTGAAGAAGAAAGATGGGAGTATGCGACTTTGTATTGATTATCGGGAGTTGAATCATGTGACCATCAAAAATAGGTACCCATTGCCACGTATTGATGACCTGTTTGACCAGTTGCAAGGCGCTAAATTCTTTTCAAATATCGATCTTCATTCCGAATATTATCAATTAAAGGTTAGAATCGATGACATTCCAAAGACAGCTTTCAGAACTCGGTACGGACATTATGAATTCCTAGTCATGTCTTTTGGATTGACTAATGCTCCTTCTGCCTTTATGGATATGATGAATCGAGTATTCAAGGAATATTTGGATCACTTTGTGGTCGTCTTTATTGATGACATCCTCATAAATTTCAAAAGCCGTGAAGATCATGAGAAACACTTGAGGCTGATACTCTAAATGCTTCGTGAAAATAAGCTTTATGCCAAGTTGAAGAAATGCGAGTTCTGGCTTGAAAAAGTAGCATTCCTTGGCCACGTAGTATCAAGTCATGGAATATCTGTTGACCCGGTGAAGATTGAAGCTATTCAAAGCTGGGAGCAACCTAAATAAGTGACCAAAGTACGTAGCTTTATCAGCTTAGTTGGTTATTATCGGAGATTCGTAGAAGGGTTTTCTCGAATCGCTACTCCATTAACTCAGCTGACTCGAAAAGATACAAAATTCAGTTGGAGCGTGGAATGTGAGAAGAGTTTTTAAGAACTCAAGAGGAGACTTATTTCAGCACCTGTTCTAACAATACCATCTGGCTCGGAGGAATTTATCATCTACAGTGATGCTTCGGGCAAAGGGTTAGAATGTGTTCTCATGCAACATGAAAAAGTCATAGCCTATGCCTCTCGGCAACTCAAAGAATATGAGAGGAATTATCCTACTTATGATCTAGAGTTGGCAGTTGTTGTCTTCGCACTTAAAATTTGGAGGCATTACTTGTATGGGCAGAAAGTGGAGATCTTTACGGATCATAAAAGCCTCAAATATTTTTTCACCCAAAAGGAACTTAACATGCGACAACGACGTTGGCTTAAACTGTTAAAAGATTATGATCATACCATTCAATACCATCCTGGTAAAGTGAACGTAGTAGCTGACGCATTGAGTAGAAGATCATATGCGGGTACGAGTGCGATATTATAAACGCAAATGCCCATTTTATATGACTTGCAAAGGATGTAGATAGAGTTAAAGACTCCAGGGACCCATGTGATGATAGCCAATATACGAGTAGAACCGACTTTAATCGATAAAGTTAAAGCTGCTCAAGCTACAGACCTTGAGCTAATGCGTATGAGGAAGAAAGTGCAAGAAGGTGCTATACTGGAAGTAAGAATCGATGAAGAAGGAATACTTAGAGTCAACTCCAGACTTTGTGTTCCTAACGACCTTGATTTAAAGTATAAAATTATGATGGAGGCGCACAACACACCGTTTGCAATCTATCCTGAGAGTACCAAAATGTGTCATGATCTTCGACATATATTTTGGAGAAGCAATATGAAGAGAGAGATCGCAAAGTTTATGTAAGACCCCGAATTTTATGAAATAAAAGTATTCAATTTTTCTTATAATTACTATTCAGTAAATGGTTAAATTGATAAAAGTTTAAAGTTATGGGTGAAATGTGAATTTTTTTTCAAAATAAGCAAGTGGTTATAAAATAATCATTGTTGTCGGGGAATATTCGTTTGGTCGTGGAATATTCTTTCTTTCGGGGAATATTCGTACGACGGCACAGCTATTTGTGGGCCCCATAACGAATAACTGTCGGGTGAAGAAAACGACAAATTTGAGTTTTTACAAATAACGGCGTAGTTGTTACCGTTAACACTGTTGGAATACCCGGTGGTTAAAATACAGTAATACGCGTTATTGCACAGTAGCACACGGTATTGCATAGTATTTTTGAAATTATTGATTCTTACGTAAGAAGGCATTACTCAATAATTTTTACAGTAATTACTGTTCAATATTTTATTTTATTGATTCAATAATTGCTACGTTGAAATTTTGTATTATTGTTATTCAATAATTGTTGCTGCACAATATTTCCTATTATCAGATCAATAATTCATATTATTTGAATAATATTATTAGATAACATTATTGGCAATGTCTAGAAAGTTCTGTCTAAGGAGAGGTTTGGTCATCTAATTGCGCGCCAGTAAGGAAAAATCCTTATTGAAAAGCCCCCTCTTTCCTGGGAACGGCCTGGTTGTCATAAATGTGATTCTGTAATATTATTTGTGAATAATTAATTATTGATTCATATGATAAGGAAATATTTATTTTATGTGGATATAAACGAGGGATATATTTTTGTGGTTAAAAATGAAGAAGTTAATGTTGAGGTTTTTATCCGTATTTTTGTCGGAATGGAGGTATTAAAAATTAGGGTTTTTGAGATATTTTGCGGGGGTTATAAATTTTAATCCGACCGTTGGATCGTGGTAATTTTTGGATATGTTATACATATATAAGTTGAGTATATGCCCACAAATTTTGAACCGTTAAAAATGAACGTATGATTTATTATGAATTTTACGAGATGACTGGTTCAGAAATTGTTGAATTTTCGGAGTTTATCATTTTGGTGGAAAATTCTAGAATTGGTGGGCCCCACTTGTGGTTGGTGAAGAAATGTGCTGAATTATATTTCAAATGTGGTGGGTGGGAATAGTAGCAGGTAAAGCCATCAGGTTGCAGGTCAAACCTACCAAAATTTTCCTATAAATAGAGGGCTAAGTTAGAATTGAAAATCACACCAGAAACATAAGCTTTCTCTCTTTCTCTCTCTATATTATGAAGCATATTTTGTGAGTTTTTAGATACTTGGTGAGTTGCTATTCATCAGTGCAAGTTTTCTTCAGCATCATATCCGATATCCAGTCAGAAGTACTGCTCTTTTGAGGTAAGGGATTGTAAGGGATTGTAAGGGATAGTAAGGGATTTTAAGGGTTGTTATGATTTTCAGTTTCGTAATTTTTCTGATCTTCAAAAATTCTGGAAAAATTTGAAATGATATTTTGATGAGTTTTCTTGATTGTGTCCAAAAATGGTGATTTTTGGATGTATAGATTGAGAGTTATGAATTTTATGAGAAAAGACTATTTTAAAAGTAACAGCTTATAATTCCTTGTGGTTAACTCCAAAATTGATGAAATTTTTATTGGGAGTACATGTATATGATAGAAGTATACTCTGTAAATTTCAGAATTTTTAGACAAAAGTACAATTTTTGATAAATGTCTAAATATTCGGCTATTTTGGCCATATGAAAAATAGTAAATGACTTTTAAAAATTCTGAGAAAAATATATGTTCACTATGGGACTATATTATGCTAAATTCCAGAAAAGAAATATTTTTGGAACGGATTTGGTATTTTTCATGAAAATAGTCTAGTTATGAGAAAATGAATTAAATATGTTATGTGAAGTAAGAAAATTGAAAAATAGGATTTTATGGCTTGAGAATCCTATATATGAGGTATATGCAGATTTTTGATGAGGGTTTTGGTTATTGATGATGAAATCTTAAGAGTTGGCGTTTTATGATGATTAAATGCATTAATTTGTAAAGTGTAAACAATTTAAATAAATTGTTTATAAGCTTAAGAATATTATTCTTTCAATATCATTATACCGAAATATTGGTATGTATATTATTGTGGAATTTCTACCTTTTTCATGTCGGGGTTACTATTCATGAGTTACATTTTTCATGTCGGGGTTACTATTCACGAGTTACTATTCACGAGTTACTATTCACGAGTTACTATTCACGATAAAATTGGTTTCTTTTTCTAACCAAATTATAGTTGATTTATGAATATTGCTCTTGAAATTAAATCCATGTTTTGATCATATTGTTTTTATTATCATATATAACATTTTTATAACCTTGATGTTGAAATTCTCTTTCGCTTGAGTGTAAAGATGGGTAAATTATTGGTATGATCATGACTATGGGTTCTCTTTGGCCAGTTGTGCAAAGTTGAATTGGTGACTGGTATGATCATGACCATTGAATTTATAAGTGAATATCTTTAGCTTAAGTGCAAAGGTGAAATGATCAACATGGTTATAATTATTGTTTATATAAATTCTGAAATGATTATATATTTCTTTGAGATATTAATATCTTTGGCCTGTAGTGCAAAGATGAAATATTGATGAATATCTTTGGCCTGTAGTGCAAAGATGAATTGTTGATGAATATCTTTGGCCCGTAGTGCAAAGATGACATGTTGAATATCTTTGGCCAGTAGTGCAAAGATGAACAGATGTTGAGATAAACATGACCAACTGGTGATACAAATGAATATCTTTGGCCGTAGTGCAAAGATGAAGTTATTAGTATGATTATGAACAGGAAATGTGATTTGGTGTAACCATGATCTTTGATGTTTCAGGTAAAGATAGGTGATAAAAATTATCTTCGTCCTGGATGAGAAGAGGAATTTAGAACTACAGTTATAATTATGAGTTATTCATATGATTGTGGACCAGAATTGTTGATTGATGTTACAGGGATAAAACATTGTTGATGGATTTTTAACATGGAGAAGATAATAGACTTTATAGTCTATTTGACTCTTCTAATGGATTGCTCGTTCCGCTGCAACTATGGTTGAAATTTTTATCATTTACCATATGTTCTAAATCTCTGATTTATTGTTGATGAAGGCTATTGATAATTGAATTATCTTTAGTCATGATATTCTTTACTGAGCTAGTTGTGCTCACCCTTTTGCTTCACAATTCCTTTCAGGTAATAAGAGTGTAGCTGGGTCGAGCGGGGGTAACAAGGGAATAGAACGGTGGTCATCATTTAGTAGTTATATTTGGTGAAGAAAATAGGGTGAGGCGAACCCAACGTTGGAAGGGTGTTTTGTCACTATCATACAAGATGTCTAATGACATACAACCTCGTGTCATCATAGGACAGGGTTGTGCTCATCCACTTGATGAGTATATCTATGGGCACTACCTATATAATCTTGGTGTTTGTTTGAAGTATAATTCTCAATTAGAGACAGTGGAGATAATGATAAGTCAAGAGAAGACTCACCATTGGGAAGAATATGATAGTAATCTTCTCGTTTTTCTTTGGGGTCTATTGGGTCAACCAAGGATAATTCTGTGGCCATATGATATCTATCATAACCTAGACGCGTGGCCTCCCATGTACGAAGGTTTCCTTGAGCACTTCCCAAAGATTCTAATTTCTAAAACAATTTTTGACTATACCTTTATGTAAGGTGTCATTGTGAGGTGATGTCCACGGTTGGAACATGAGTCACATTTGGTATATATTTGTATCCAAACTCACAGCATATGTGTTGTTGTATTTTGCACGACAATTGTTGTAATAAAGTTATAGTTGTTTTCTGTACCATGTATTTGGCGACTCAGAATAGGTTGGATGGAATGGATCTATTTTGGGGTCGTTACATTTGGTATCAGAGCTTAGGGATATGATCTCTGGCGGAGATCGGGGAATACAACTAGGAGGGGAGAGATGAGTAAATCCTTCGCTAGTGTGTCCTACCTAAGCTTATTTGTTGGTCAGTCATAATATCGGGATATTATGTGATATGTTAATTTGTTAAATTAACACTTGTTTTGAAGCTGTATTCTAGAATGTTATTTGAAATACAGGAGATGAGCAATGGAGAAATTATGATGACAGAGAAGATGGAATTTGAAATGAAAGGAAGGTATTCTCAACTCTTTGAAATACCAGGTACGTAAATTTCGAGGACGAAATTTCATAAGGAGGGGAGATTGTAAGACCCCGAATTTTATGAAATAAAAGTATTCAATTTTTCTTATAATTACTATTCAGTAAATGGTTAAATTGATAAAAGTTTAAAGTTATGGGTGAAATGTGAAATTTTTTTCAAAATAAGCAAGTGGTTATAAAATAATCATTGTTGTCGGGGAATATTCGTTTGGTCGTGGAATATTCTTTCTTTCGGGGAATATTCGTACGACGGCGCAGCTATTTGTGGGCCCCATAACGAATAACTGTCGGGTGAAGAAAACGACAAATTTGAGTTTTTACAAATAACGGCGTAGTTGTTACCGTTAACACTGTTGGAATACCCGGTGGTTAAAATACAGTAATACGCGTTATTGCACAGTAGCACACGGTATTGCATAGTATTTTTGAAATTATTGATTCTTACGTAAGAAGGCACTACTCAATAATTGTTACAGTAATTACTGTTCAATATTTTATTTTATTGATTCAATAATTGCTACGTTGAAATTTTATATTATTGTTGTTCAATAATTGTTGCTGCACAGTATTTCCTATTATCAGATCAATAATTCATATTATTTGAATAATATTATTAGATAACATTATTGGCAATGTCTAGAAAGTTCTGTCTAAGGAGAGGTTTGGTCATCTAATTGCGCGCCAGTAAGGAAAAATCCTTATTGGAAAGCCCCCTCTTTCCTGGGAACGGCCTGGTTGTCATAAATGTGATTCTGTAATATTATTTGTGAATAATTAATTATTGATTCATATGATAAGGAAATATTTATTTTATGTGGATATAAATGAGGGATATATTTTTGTGGTTAAAAATGAAGGAGTTAATGTTGAGGTTTTTATCCGTATTTTTGTCGGAATGGAGGTATTAAAAATCAGGGTTTTTGAGATATTTTGCGGGGGTTATAATTTTTAATCCGACCGTTGGATCGTGGTAATTTTTGGATATGTTATACATATATAAGTTGAGTATATGCCCACAAATTTTGAACCGTTAAAAATGAACGTATGATTTATTATGAATTTTACGAGATGACTGGTTCAGAAATTGTTGAATTTTCGGAGTTTATCATTTTGGTGGAAAATTCTAGAATTGGTGGGCCCCACTTGTGGTTGGTGAAGAAATGTGCTGAATTATATTTCAAATGTGGTGGGTGGGAATAGTAGCAGGTAAAGCCATCAGGTTGCAGGTCAAACCTACCAAAATTTTCCTATAAATAGAGGGCTAAGTTAGAATTGAAAATCACACCAGAAACATAAGCTTTCTCTCTTTCTCTCTCTATATTATGAAGCATATTTTGTGAGTTTTTAGATACTTGGTGAGTTGCTATTCATCAGTGCAAGTTTCCTTCAGCATCATATCCGATATCCAGTCAGAAGTACTGCTCTTTTGAGGTAAGGGATTGTAAGGGTAAGGGATAGTAAGGGATAGTAAGGGATTTTAAGGGTTGTTATGATTTTCAGTTTCGTAATTTTTCTGATCTTCAAAAATTCTGGAAAAATTTGAAATGATATTTTGATGAGTTTTCTTGATTGTGTCCAAAAATGGTGATTTTTGGATGTATAGATTGAGAGTTATGAATTTTATGAGAAAAGACTATTTTAAAAGTAACAGCTTATAATTCCTTGTGGTTAACTCCAAAATTGATGAAATTTTTATTGGGAGTACATGTATATGATAGAAGTATACTCTGTAAATTTCAGAATTTTTAGACAAAAGTACAATTTTTGATAAATGTCTAAATATTCGGCTATTTTGGCCATATGAAAAATAGTAAATGACTTTTAAAAATTCTGAGAAAAATATATGTTCACTATGGGACTATATTATGCTAAATTCCAGAAAAGAAATATTTTTGGAACTGATTTGGTATTTTTCATGAAAATAGTCTAGTTATGAGAAAATGAATTAAATATGTTATGTGAAGTAAGAAAATTGAAAAATAGGATTTTATGGCTTGAGAATCCTATATGAGGTATATGCAGATTTTTGATGAGGGTTTTGGTTATTGATGATGAAATCTTAAGAGTTGGCATTTTATGATGATTAAATGCATTAATTAGTAAAGTGTAAACAATTTAAATAAATTGTTTATAAGCTTAAGAATATTATTCTTTCAATATCATTATACCGAAATATTGGTATGTATATTATTGTGGAATTTCTACCTTTTTCATGTCGGGGTTACTATTCATGAGTTACATTTTTCATGTCGGGGTTACTATTCATGAGTTACTATTCACGAGTTACTATTCACGAGTTACTATTCACGAGTTACTATTCACGATAAAATTGGTTTCTTTTTCTAACCAAATTATAGTTGATTTATGAATATTGCTCTTGAAATTAAATCCATGTTTTGATCATATTGTTTTTATTATCATATATAACATTTTTATAACCTTGATGTTGAAATTCTCTTTCACTTGAGTGTAAAGATGGGTAAATTATTGGTATGATCATGACTATGGGTTCTCTTTGGCCAGTAGTGCAAAGTTGAATTGTGACTGGTATGATCATGACCATTGAATTTATAATTGAATATCTTTAGCTTAAGTGCAAAGGTGAAATGATCAACATGGTTATAATTATTGTTTATATAAATTCTGAAATGATTATATATTTCTTTGAGATATTAATATCTTTGGCCTGTAGTGCAAAGATGAAATATTGATGAATATCTTTGGCCTGTAGTGCAAAGATGAATTGTTGATGAATATCTTTGGCCCGTAGTGCAAAGATGACATGTTGAATATCTTTGGCCAGTAGTGCAAAGATGAACAGATGTTGAGATAAACATGACCAACTGGTGATACAAATGAATATCTTTGGCCGTAGTGCAAAGATGAAGTTATTAGTATGATTATGAACAGGAAATGTGATTTGGTGTAACCATGATCTTTGATGTTTCAGGTAAAGATAGGTGATAAAAATTATCTTCGTCCTGGATGAGAAGAGGAATTTAGAACTACAGTTATGATTATGAGTTATTCATATGATTGTGGACCAGAATTGTTGATTGATGTTACAGGGATAAAATATTGTTGATGGATTTTTAACATGGAGAAGATAATAGACTTTATAGTCTATTTGACTCTTCTAATGGATTGCTCGTTCCGCTGCAACTATGGTTGAAATTTTTATCATTTACCATATGTTCTAAATCTCTGATTTATTGTTGATGAAGGCTATTGATAATTGAATTATCTTTAGTCATGATATTCTTTACTGAGCTAGTTGTGCTCACCCTTTTGCTTCACAATTCCTTTCAGGTAATAAGAGTGTAGCTGGGTCGAGCGGGGGTAACAAGGGAATAGAACGGTGGTCATCATTTAGTAGTTATATTTGGTGAAGAAAATAGGGTGAGGCGAACCCAACGTTGGAAGGGTGTTTTGTCACTATCATACAAGATGTCTAATGACATACAACCTCGTGTCATCATAGGACAGGGTTGTGCTCATCCACTTGCTGAGTATATCTATGGGCACTACCTATATAATCTTGGTGTTTGTTTGAAGTATAATTCTCAATTAGAGACAGTGGAGATAATGATAAGTCAAGAGAAGACTCACCATTGGGAAGAATATGATAGTAATCTTCTCGTTTTTCTTTGGGGTCTATTGGGTCAACCAAGGATAATTCTGTGGCCATATGATATCTATCATAACCTAGACGCGTGGCCTCCCATGTACGAAGGTTTCCTTGAGCACTTCCCAAAGATTCTAATTTCTAAAACAGTTTTTGACTATACCTTTATGTAAGGTGTCATTGTGAGGTGATGTCCACGGTTGGAACATGAGTCACATTTGGTATATATTTGTATCCAAACTCACAGCATATGTGTTGTTGTATTTTGCACGACAATTGTTGTAATAAAGTTGTAGTTGTTTTCTGTACCATGTATTTGGCGACTCAGAATAGGTTGGATGGAATGGACCTATTTTGGGGTCGTTACATTTGGTATCAGAGCTTGGGGATATGATCTCTGGCGGAGATCGGGGAATACAACTAGGAGGGGAGAGATGAGTAAATCCTTCGCTAGTGTGTCCTACCTAAGCTTATTTGTTGGTCAGTCATAATATCGGGATATTATGTGATATGTTAATTTGTTAAATTAACACTTGTTTTGAAGCTGTATTCTAGAATGTTATTTGAAATACAGGAGATGAGCAATGGAGAAATTATGATGACAGAGAAGATGGAATTTGAAATGAAAGGAAGGTATTCTCAACTCTTTGAAATACCAGGTACGTAAATTTCGAGGACGAAATTTCATAAGGAGGGGAGATTGTAAGACCCCGAATTTTATGAAATAAAAGTATTCAATTTTTCTTATAATTACTATTCAGTAAATGGTTAAATTGATAAAAGTTTAAAGTTATGGGTGAAATGTGAAATTTTTTCAAAATAAGCAAGTGGTTATAAAATAATCATTGTTGTCGGGGAATATTCGTTTGGTCGTGGAATATTCTTTCTGTCGGGGAATATTCGTACGACGGCACAGCTATTTGTGGGCCCCATAACGAATAACTGTCGGGTGAAGAAAACGACAAATTTGAGTTTTTACAAATAACGGCGTAGTTGTTACCGTTAACACTGTTGGAATACCCGGTGGTTAAAATACAGTAATACGCGTTATTGCACAGTAGCACACGGTATTGCATAGTATTTTTGAAATTATTGATTCTTACGTAAGAAGGCACTACTCAATAATTGTTACAGTAATTACTGTTCAATATTTTATTTTATTGATTCAATAATTGCTACGTTGAAATTTTGTATTATTGTTGTTCAATAATTGTTGCTGCACAGTATTTCCTATTATCAGATCAATAATTCATATTATTTGAATAATATTATTAGATAACATTATTGGCAATGTCTAGAAAGTTCTGTCTAAGGAGAGGTTTGGTCATCTAATTGCGCGCCAGTAAGGAAAAATCCTTATTGAAAAGCCCCCTCTTTCCTGGGAACGGCCTGGTTGTCATAAATGTGATTCTGTAATATTATTTGTGAATAATTAATTATTGATTCATATGATAAGGAAATATTTATTTTATGTGGATATAAACGAGGGATATATTTTTGTGGTTAAAAATGAAGGAGTTAATGTTGAGGTTTTTATCCGTATTTTTGTCGGAATGGAGGTATTAAAAATTAGGGTTTTTGAGATATTTTGCGGGGGTTATAAATTTTAATCCGACCGTTGGATCGTGGTAATTTTTGGATATGTTATACATATATAAGTTGAGTATATGCCCACAAATTTTGAACCGTTAAAAATGAACGTATGATTTATTATGAATTTTACGAGATGACTGGTTCAGAAATTGTTGAATTTTCGGAGTTTATCATTTTGGTGGAAAATTCTAGAATTGGTGGGCCCCACTTGTGGTTGGTGAAGAAATGTGCTGAATTATATTTCAAATGTGGTGGGTGGGAATAGTAGCAGGTAAAGCCATCAGGTTGCAGGTCAAACCTACCAAAATTTTCCTATAAATAGAGGGCTAAGTTAGAATTGAAAATCACACCAGAAACATAAGCTTTCTCTCTTTCTCTCTCTATATTATGAAGCATATTTTGTGAGTTTTTAGATACTTGGTGAGTTGCTATTCATCAGTGCAAGTTTCCTTCAGCATCATATCCGATATCCAGTCAGAAGTACTGCTCTTTTGAGGTAAGGGATTGTAAGGGATAGTAAGGGATAGTAAGGGATTTTAAGGGTTGTTATGATTTTCAGTTTCGTAATTTTTCTGATCTTCAAAAATTCTGGAAAAATTTGAAATGATATTTTGATGAGTTTTCTTGATTGTGTCCAAAAATGGTGATTTTTGGATGTATAGATTGAGAGTTATGAATTTTATGAGAAAAGACTATTTTAAAAGTAACAGCTTATAATTCCTTGTGGTTAACTCCAAAATTGATGAAATTTTTATTGGGAGTACATGTATATGATAGAAGTATACTCTGTAAATTTCAGAATTTTTAGACAAAAGTACAATTTTTGATAAATGTCTAAATATTCGGCTATTTTGGCCATATGAAAAATAGTAAATGACTTTTAAAAATTCTGAGAAAAATATATGTTCACTATGGGACTATATTATGCTAAATTCCAGAAAAGAAATATTTTTGGAACGGATTTGGTATTTTTCATGAAAATAGTCTAGTTATGAGAAAATGAATTAAATATGTTATGTGAAGTAAGAAAATTGAAAAATAGGATTTTATGGCTTGAGAATCCTATATATGAGGTATATGCAGATTTTTGATGAGGGTTTTGGTTATTGATGATGAAATCTTAAGAGTTGGCGTTTTATGATGATTAAATGCATTAATTAGTAAAGTGTAAACAATTTAAATAAATTGTTTATAAGCTTAAGAATATTATTCTTTCAATATCATTATACCGAAATATTGGTATGTATATTATTGTGGAATTTCTACCTTTTTCATGTCGGGGTTACTATTCATGAGTTACATTGTCGAGGTTACTATTCATGAGTTACTATTCACGAGTTACTATTCACGAGTTACTATTCACGATAAAATTGGTTTCTTTTTCTAACCAAATTATAGTTGATTTATGAATATTGCTCTTGAAATTAAATCCATGTTTTGATCATATTGTTTTTATTATCATATATAACATTTTTATAACCTTGATGTTGAAATTCTCTTTCGCTTGAGTGTAAAGATGGGTAAATTATTGGTATGATCATGACTATGGGTTCTCTTTGGCCAGTTGTGCAAAGTTGAATTGGTGACTGGTATGATCATGACCATTGAATTTATAATTGAATATCTTTAGCTTAAGTGCAAAGGTGAAATGATCAACATGGTTATAATTATTGTTTATATAAATTCTGAAATGATTATATATTTCTTTGAGATATTAATATCTTTGGCCTGTAGTGCAAAGATGAAATATTGATGAATATCTTTGGCCTGTAGTGCAAAGATGAATTGTTGATGAATATCTTTGGCCCGTAGTGCAAAGATGACATGTTGAATATCTTTGGCCAGTAGTGCAAAGATGAACAGATGTTGAGATAAACATGACCAACTGGTGATACAAATGAATATCTTTGGCCGTAGTGCAAAGATGAAGTTATTAGTATGATTATGAACAGGAAATGTGATTTGGTGTAACCATGATCTTTGATGTTTCAGGTAAAGATAGGTGATAAAAATTATCTTCGTCCTGGATGAGAAGAGGAATTTAGAACTACAGTTATGATTATGAGTTATTCATATGATTGTGGACCAGAATTGTTGATTGATGTTACAGGGATAAAACATTGTTGATGGATTTTTAACATGGAGAAGATAATAGACTTTATAGTCTATTTGACTCTTCTAATGGATTGCTCGTTCCGCTGCAACTATGGTTGAAATTTTTATCATTTACCATATGTTCTAAATCTCTGATTTATTGTTGATGAAGGCTATTGATAATTGAATTATCTTTAGTCATGATATTCTTTACTGAGCTAGTTGTGCTCACCCTTTTGCTTCACAATTCCTTTCAGGTAATAAGAGTGTAGCTGGGTCGAGCGGGGGTAACAAGGGAATAGAACGGTGGTCATCATTTAGTAGTTATATTTGGTGAAGAAAATAGGGTGAGGCGAACCCAACGTTGGAAGGGTGTTTTGTCACTATCATACAAGATGTCTAATGACATACAACCTCGTGTCATCATAGGACAGGGTTGTGCTCATCCACTTGCTGAGTATATCTATGGGCACTACCTATATAATCTTGGTGTTTGTTTGAAGTATAATTCTCAATTAGAGACAGTGGAGATAATGATAAGTCAAGAGAAGACTCACCATTGGGAAGAATATGATAGTAATCTTCTCGTTTTTCTTTGGGGTCTATTGGGTCAACCAAGGATAATTCTGTGGCCATATGATATCTATCATAACCTAGACGCGTGGCCTCCCATGTACGAAGGTTTCCTTGAGCACTTCCCAAAGATTCTAATTTCTAAAACAGTTTTTGACTATACCTTTATGTAAGGTGTCATTGTGAGGTGATGTCCACGGTTGGAACATGAGTCACATTTGGTATATATTTGTATCCAAACTCACAGCATATGTGTTGTTGTATTTTGCACGACAATTGTTGTAATAAAGTTGTAGTTGTTTTCTGTACCATGTATTTGGCGACTCAGAATAGGTTGGATGGAATGGACCTATTTTGGGGTCGTTACATTTGGTATCAGAGCTTGGGGATATGATCTCTGGCGGAGATCGGGGAATACAACTAGGAGGGGAGAGATGAGTAAATCCTTCGCTAGTGTGTCCTACCTAAGCTTATTTGTTGGTCAGTCATAATATCGGGATATTATGTGATATGTTAATTTGTTAAATTAACACTTGTTTTGAAGCTGTATTCTAGAATGTTATTTGAAATACAGGAGATGAGCAATGGAGAAATTATGATGACAGAGAAGATGGAATTTGAAATGAAAGGAAGGTATTCTCAACTCTTTGAAATACCAGGTACGTAAATTTCGAGGACGAAATTTCATAAGGAGGGGAGATTGTAAGACCCCGAATTTTATGAAATAAAAGTATTCAATTTTTCTTATAATTACTATTCAGTAAATGGTTAAATTGATAAAAGTTTAAAGTTATGGGTGAAATGTGAAATTTTTTTCAAAATAAGCAAGTGGTTATAAAATAATCATTGTTGTCGGGGAATATTCGTTTGGTCGTGGAATATTCTTTCTTTCGGGGAATATTCGTACGACGGCACAGCTATTTGTGGGCCCCATAACGAATAACTGTCGGGTGAAGAAAACGACAAATTTGAGTTTTTACAAATAACGGCGTAGTTGTTACCGTTAACACTGTTGGAATACCCGGTGGTTAAAATACAGTAATACGCGTTATTGCACAGTAGCACACGGTATTGCATAGTATTTTTGAAATTATTGATTCTTACGTAAGAAGGCATTACTCAATAATTGTTACAGTAATTACTGTTCAATATTTTATTTTATTGATTCAATAATTGCTACGTTGAAATTTTGTATTATTGTTGTTCAATAATTGTTGCTGCACAGTATTTCCTATTATCAGATCAATAATTCATATTATTTGAATAATATTATTAGATAACATTATTGGCAATGTCTAGAAAGTTCTGTCTAAGGAGAGGTTTGGTCATCTAATTGCGCGCCAGTAAGGAAAAATCCTTATTGAAAAGTCCCCTCTTTCCTGGGAACGGCCTGGTTGTCATAAATGTGATTCTGTAATATTATTTGTGAATAATTAATTATTGATTCATATGATAAGGAAATATTTATTTTATGTGGATATAAACGAGGGATATATTTTTGTGGTTAAAAATGAAGAAGTTAATGTTGAGGTTTTTATCCGTATTTTTGTCGGAATGGAGGTATTAAAAATTAGGGTTTTTGAGATATTTTGCGGGGGTTATAAATTTTAATCCGACCGTTGGATCGTGGTAATTTTTGGATATGTTATACATATATAAGTTGAGTATATGCCCACAAATTTTGAACCGTTAAAAATGAACGTATGATTTATTATGAATTTTACGAGATGACTGGTTCAGAAATTGTTGAATTTTCGGAGTTTATCATTTTGGTGGAAAATTCTAGAATTGGTGGGCCCCACTTGTGGTTGGTGAAGAAATGTGCTGAATTATATTTCAAATGTGGTGGGTGGAAATAGTAGCAGGTAAAGCCATCAGGTTGCAGGTCAAACCTACCAAAATTTTCCTATAAATAGAGGACTAAGTTAGAATTGAAAATCACACCAGAAACATAAGCTTTCTCTCTTTCTCTCTCTATATTATGAAGCATATTTTGTGAGTTTTTAGATACTTGGTGAGTTGCTATTCATCAGTGCAAGTTTCCTTCAGCATCATATCCGATATCCAGTCAGAAGTACTGCTCTTTTGAGGTAAGGGATTGTAAGAGATTGTAAGGGATAGTAAGGGATAGTAAGGGATTTTAAGGGTTGTTATGATTTTCAGTTTCGTAATTTTTCTGATCTTCAAAAATTCTGGAAAAATTTGAAATGATATTTTGATGAGTTTTCTTGATTGTGTCCAAAAATGGTGATTTTTGGATGTATAGATTGAGAGTTATGAATTTTATGAGAAAAGACTATTTTAAAAGTAACAGCTTATAATTCCTTGTGGTTAACTCCAAAATTGATGAAATTTTTATTGGGAGTACATGTATATGATAGAAGTATACTCTGTAAATTTCAGAATTTTTAGACAAAAGTACAATTTTTGATAAATGTCTAAATATTCGGTTATTTTGGCCATATGAAAAATAGTAAATGACTTTTAAAAATTCTGAGAAAAATATATGTTCACTATGGGACTATATTATGCTAAATTCCAGAAAAGAAATATTTTTGGAACGGATTTGGTATTTTTTATGAAAATAGTCTAGTTATGAGAAAATGAATTAAATATGTTATGTGAAGTAAGAAAATTGAAAAATATGATTTTATGGCTTGAGAATCCTATATATGAGGTATATGCAGATTTTTGATGAGGGTTTTGGTTATTGATGATGAAATCTTAAGAGTTGGCGTTTTATGATGATTAAATGCATTAATTTGTAAAGTGTAAACAATTTAAATAAATTGTTTATAAGCTTAAGAATATTATTCTTTCAATATCATTATACCGAAATATTGGTATGTATATTATTGTGGAATTTCTACCTTTTTCATGTCGGGGTTACTATTCATGAGTTACATTTTTCATGTCGGGGTTACTATTCATGAGTTACTATTCACGAGTTACTATTCACGAGTTACTATTCACGAGTTACTATTCACGATAAAATTGGTTTCTTTTTCTAACCAAATTATAGTTGATTTATGAATATTGCTCTTGAAATTAAATCCATGTTTTGATCATATTGTTTTTATTATCATATATAACATTTTTATAACCTTGATGTTGAAATTCTCTTTCGCTTGAGTGTAAAGATGGGTAAATTATTGGTATGATCATGACTATGGGTTCTCTTTGGCCAGTTGTGCAAAGTTGAATTGGTGACTGGTATGATCATGACCATTGAATTTATAAGTGAATATCTTTAGCTTAAGTGCAAAGGTGAAATGATCAACATGGTTATAATTATTGTTTATATAAATTCTGAAATAATTATATATTTCTTTGAGATATTAATATCTTTGGCCTGTAGTGCAAAGATGAAATATTGATGAATATCTTTGGCCTGTAGTGCAAAGATGAATTGTTGATGAATATCTTTGGCCCGTAGTGCAAAGATGACATGTTGAATATCTTTGGCCAGTAGTGCAAAGATGAACAGATGTTGAGATAAACATGACCAACTGGTGATACAAATGAATATCTTTGGCCGTAGTGCAAAGATGAAGTTATTAGTATGATTATGAACAGGAAATGTGATTTGGTGTAACCATGATCTTTGATGTTTCAGGTAAAGATAGGTGATAAAAATTATCTTCGTCCTGGATGAGAAGAGGAATTTAGAACTACAGTTATAATTATGAGTTATTCATATGATTGTGGACCAGAATTGTTGATTGATGTTACAGGGATAAAATATTGTTGATGGATTTTTAACATGGAGAAGATAATAGACTTTATAGTCTATTTGACTCTTCTAATGGATTGCTCGTTCCGCTGCAACTATGGTTGAAATTTTTATCATTTACCATATGTTCTAAATCTCTGATTTATTGTTGATGAAGGCTTTTGATAATTGAATTATCTTTAGTCATGATATTCTTTACTGAGCTAGTTGTGCTCACCCTTTTGCTTCACAATTCCTTTCAGGTAATAAGAGTGTAGCTGGGTCGAGCGGGGGTAACAAGGGAATAGAACGGTGGTCATCATTTAGTAGTTATATTTGGTGAAGAAAATAGGGTGAGGCGAACCCAACGTTGGAAGGGTGTTTTGTCACTATCATACAAGATGTCTAATGACATACAACCTCGTGTCATCATAGGACAGGGTTGTGCTCATCCACTTGATGAGTATATCTATGGGCACTACCTATATAATCTTGGTGTTTGTTTGAAGTATAATTCTCAATTAGAGACAGTGGAGATAATGATAAGTCAAGAGAAGACTCACCATTGGGAAGAATATGATAGTAATCTTCTCGTTTTTCTTTGGGGTCTATTGGGTCAACCAAGGATAATTCTGTGGCCATATGATATCTATCATAACCTAGACGCGTGGCCTCCCATTTACGAAGGTTTCCTTGAGCACTTCCCAAAGATTCTAATTTCTAAAACAATTTTTGACTATACCTTTATGTAAGGTGTCATTGTGAGGTGATGTCCACGGTTGGAACATGAGTCACATTTGGTATATATTTGTATCCAAACTCACAGCATATGTGTTGTTGTATTTTGCACGACAATTGTTGTAATAAAGTTATAGTTGTTTTCTGTACCATGTATTTGGCGACTCAGAATAGGTTGGATGGAATGGATCTATTTTGGGGTCGTTACAGTTTATCTCAAGGTGTCTAACTTGTCAACGAGTCAAGGCGGAGCATCAAGTACCAAAAGGTCCATTGCAACCACTTGAAGTTCTATAATGGAAGTGGGAGCACATTACCATGGATTTCGTTACCGGTTTTCCAAGGTTTCTCAAGGCATAGATGCAATTTGGGTCATTGTTGATAGATTGACCAAATCGGCTCATTTCTTATCTATACGAGAAACTTATACACTTGAACGTCTTGCTCGTATGTACATAAACAAGATTGTAAGATTGCATGGTATGCCAGTATCCATAGTTTCTGATCGAGACCTAAGATTCACTTCAAGATTTTGGGTTAGTTTGCAAAAAGCTATGGGCACGAATTTACGATTTAGTTCGGCTTATCATCCTCAAACGGACGGGCAGTCAGAGAGAACTATCCCAACTCTTGAAGATCTATTAATACTCTGTGTCCTTAACTTCAAGGGAAGTTAGGACAAGTTCTTACCATTGGTGGAGTTTTTCTACAATAACAGTTATCAAGCAAGTATTGGCATGGCTCCATTCGAGGCATTGTATGGAAGAAAGTGTCGTTCTCCAGTATGTTGGGATGAGGTGGGTGAAGCAACATTGTTGGTACCGAAGTTGGTACGTATAACTACGGAAAAGATTCAAACGATCCGACAACGTATAAAAACCTCACAAGATCGACAAAAGAGTTATGCTGATCTTCATCGAAAGGACGTGGAATTCAATATTGGAGAACATGTGTTGTTACGTGTTGCTCCATGGAAAGGAGTTACGAGATTTGGAAAGAGAGAAAAGCTCAATCCTTGATTCATTGGCCCATTTTTAATCCTCGAACGAGTAGGAACTGTGGCCTATAGACTCGCCTTAACCGCCAAGTATGTCTCGTGTTCATAACATTTTTCATATATCTATGTTACGTAAATATGTGAAAGACTCGAACCACATTATTGAGTTAGAACCGGACGAAATAACAAAAGATTTAACGTATGAAGAGGTTCCTGTTAAAATCTTTGATAAGAAGGAGCATATTTTACGCTCCAATGTTATACCTCAAGTCAAAATTTTGTGGAGAAACCACGATGTTGAGGAAATGACCTGGGAGTTAGAATTTAAAATGAAATCAAGGTATCCTTACCTCTTCGACATACCAGGTACGTACCCTAATTTCGAGGTTGAAATTTCATAAGGAGTCGAGGTTATAAGACCCCAACTTTAATGAATAAAGATGAATTTTCTATAAATATAATTTTTGAATATTATGGAGTGAATTTGATATAATATTATAGTTGTGGGTAATATTTATAAATTTTTCAAAATACGCAAGTTGTTATATAATATTCGATTGGTCGGGAAATATTCGTTTTAACAGAGAATATTCGTACGACGGCACAATCATTGTGGACCCCACAAGGGAATTATTGTCGGATTGAGAAAACGATAAAAATATCTTTTTATAAAATAACGGCGAAAGTTTTACCGTTAACTGTTGGAATAGCTGGTGGTTAAAATACAGTAATACGCATTGTTGCACAGTAGCACACGGTATTGTACAGTATTTTTGAATTATTAATTCTTACATAAGAAAGCACTACTCAATAATTGTTACAGTAATTACTTTTCAATATTTTATTTTATTGGTTCAATAATTGCTACGTTGATATTTTATATTATTGTTATTTTAATAATTGTCACTACACAGTATTTTCCATTATCAGATCAATAATTCATATTATTTGAATAATATTATTAGATAGCATTATTGGCAATGTCTAGAAAGTTCTGCCAATGAGAGGTTTGGTCACCTAATTGCATGCTAGTAAGGAGAAATTCTTATCGAAAAGCCCCCTCTTTCTTGGGAACGGCCTGGTTGTCATTATTGTGATTCTGTAATATTATTTGTGAATAATTAATTATTGATTTATATGATAAAAAAATATTTATTTTATGTGGACATAAATGATGGATAGAAAAATATTTATTTTATGTGGTTATAAATGAAGGAATTAATGTTGATGTGTTTTATCAGTATTTTTGTCGGAATGGAGGTATTAAAAATCAAATCAGTGTTCTTAAAGCTCTATTACGTGAGTTATAATTTTGATCCGACCGTTGGATCGTTGTGATTTTTGGATACGTTATACATATATAAGTTGAGTATATGTCCACAAATTTTGAACTGTTAAAAATTAACGCATGATTTGTTATGAATTTTATGAGGTATTGAAAATATTTCGTTTGTGGATTTCGAATATTTTCTGTCTGGAATTTGAAAAAACTTAAAGCTACAAAGTTGTAAAGAATTCGGTTTCGTGTGGAATAGACATAAAATTCGTATTTTTATGATAAAACGGTTATTTTATATGAATTGTTGAAGTTTCAGAAATTAAATATTTTTATTAAAATTGTGAGTGGGACCTACTTTTGTTTTGAAATATGTGGGCTGCAAAAATGTTCCAAGATGGTATGCTTGGCTTTTTCAACAAAGTAGGATACGTAGAAAGAAAAAAAAATATTATTTTATTATTTAGTCTCCTATGGCGTTCTAGCATTTTTCTATAAATAGACGCTTAAGTTAGAATTAAAAATCACACCAGAATCAGAGAATTCTTCTTCTATAATCTTGAGCGTATTTCTTTAGAGTTTTAGAAATCTTTGAGCATAAAAAACAGTGAAAGTTTTCTTCAAGAATGTCCCCGTCATACCAGTTTGAATACTCTTCTTTTCAAGGTAAGGGATGTTATTTTGTTCAATATTCGCTTGAAATAATATTTTCTTCCATACTCTGTAGTATGTAAGTAATATTATTTCGTTTCAGATTTCGAATTCTATACTCGTTTTGTTAAAATTTTGGCTTCTATACTCCATGAAATTAGTAGAATATCCTTGATATTTGCGCTTCATCTAGTATCTTTTTATGGAAATATTATTCTGAACATTCTTGATAAGTTTTAACTTTTTCATGTCGGAGTACTATTCACGGGGTTACTATTCCCGAAGTACTATTCACGGGATATTATTCACTCGAGTACTATTCACCCGGGGTACTATTCATGATAAAAATTAATTCATTTTCGGTCCAAATTATTTTTGGTACAATATTATTTTTGAATTTTACTCCACAAAGCAGTATCATGATGACAATTTGGACGTTATTGATTTTGGATAAATTAAATTATAAATCTTTAAAAATTTATCCTTGAACTTGTTTTATTGAATTCTTATACCATTGTCATCATCCTCATGTTTATATTCTGTTGAAAGTCATCTGTGGCCTGTAGTGCATAGATGGACTTGGTATAATTATGACCGGGGATTATTCAGTATAATCATGACCGTAATGTTACAAACGAAAAGTCCTCATTGGTCCGTAGTGCACTGGTGGACAGTTGTTGGCATGATCATGACCATTGATGAATACACGAATATCCTTGGCCCGTAGTGCATGGATAATTTGTGGTTGTAATACTAATGAATATCATTGGTCGTAGTGCAGGGATGATGTGGATTATTTATTAAGTTGAGTCTCAGCGATAAAAGTGATGAAAAACCTTTTAAATCATAGAAGATAGTAGATTTTATTCTCTACTTAACTCTTCTAATGGATTGCTTGATCCGCTGCATTTAAACTTGATGTTTGTTATATTTTATCAGTTTAACATTGTTGAAGGCTAACGATAAATTATTTTGCATTATCTTAGTCATAATATTTCTTATTGGGCTAGTTGAGCTCACCCTTTTGCTTTCATTATTCTCTTCAGGAAATGAGAACGTAGCCGGGACTAGTCGGGGAACGGAGTGACGGTCCAGATGATAGCATTAGTAGTCCTCACTATTCTATGAAATAGTGTGATAATAAATGCATTGAGGACTTATTTTGAGTTTTAATACTGTCAAGAATACAATACTTGTATTAAAACTCACAACTCATGTTGTATATTTAAGTTTGTATTTGAATTTTGTACCATGTATTTGGCAACTCAAGATGGGTGATGTATACCTATTTTGGGGACGTCACACATTATCTTAGTCATAATATTTCTTACTGGGCTAGTTGAGCTCACCCTTTTGCTTTTATTGTTCTCTTCAGGAAATGGGAACGTAGTCGGGACTAGTCGGGGAATGGAGTGATAGTCCAGATGATAGCATTAGTAGTCATCACTATTCTATGAAATAGTGTGATAATAAATGTATTGAGGACTCCATTTGAGTTGAATACTGTCTAGAAGATAATATTCGTATTAAAACTCTTAGTTTATGTTTTGTCGTATTCTACACGGCAGTTGTATTATTAAGTTGTATTTAAATTTTGTACCATGTATTTGGCGACTCAAGATGGGTGATGTATACCTATTTTGGGAGCGTCACACAGATTCCTTATAAGGGGGAGAGAGTGTAACGCCCCGAAAAATCGAACCTTTTGAAAATACTTTTATAATGAATACAATAATATTATTTGTTATTATTATGTGTTAATAAGATGAATGTCGTTCTATAACCTAGAAACATCGGAACATAGTAGTTTTTTAACTACGTGAAGGAATTAAAGTGTTTGAATTTCCAAGACGAAAATAAAAGTTTTTCGAGAAATTTTCTAAAAAATACTATTCATCGTTTTCCGCTCGGGAATTATTTTTGAACTTCCGAGAAATACGTAACGTTATAATATCAAGATGAGATGGATTATGTAATAATAATCTAAGTATGGAAAATGCAATATTTTGCATGCGGACTTAATTTGAGAACGTTAAGTATTAAATTCTAATGAAATAGAATTATGGATATTGTAGGAAGTGTAAGTCCAATAAGCGTTAGGGGACAAGCCAAAATGTGGTAATGTTAGCCCAAGTGTTGGTTTATATAAAGCTACATTGATTTAATGCAAGGCCAAAGATAAGTTAAGCAATTTAAGACTTAAGTGTGACGCCCCCAAAATAGGTAGACATCACCCATTCTGAGTCGCCAAATACAAGGTACAGAAACAAATACAACTTTATTAAAACACTTGTCGTGCAAAATACGACAATACAATACTGTGAGTTTAAATACAAATATTGTCTTCTAGACAATATCCACACTCAAATAAGTCCTCATTACAATTATTGAAACACTATTTTATAGAAATAGTGAGGACTGCTAAAACATCTTTCTAGAACCATCACTCCATACCCCGACTAGATCCTGCTATGTTCTCACCTCCTGAGAAGAAAAATGGAACAAAAAGGAAAAGGGTGAGCTCAACTAGCCTAGTAAAGAATATTATGACTAAGATAATATACAACAAATTATCATTAGTCTTCAACAGGAAAAAATCTGATAAAATATAATAGACAATAAGTTTTAGATCAACAACTGCAGCGGAAACAGCAAACCATTAGAAGAGTCAAGTAGAGAATGAGTTCTACTATCTTCTAAGATTTAAAAAGTCATCATCAATATTTTATCCCTGTAACAACAATCAATAACCATCTTTAATCAAATATTCATCTTTGCACTACAGGCCAAAGATATTCATTTGTATCACCAGTCGGTCATGTTCATCTCAACACATGTTCATCTTTGTACTACGGGCCAAAGATATTCATCAGTTAATCATTCGTCTTTGTACTATAGGCCAAAGATATTCAGTAATATCATCATTTAGGACTGAGGATGATAGTGAGACAGAAGGACAAATATTAGGTATTCATATTATAGTTTATCCAAGTGCAATAATACTCCATAACAACCAATTGTGAAGTAGAATTCAAAAATAAAGATCAAACCATGGATACAATCAAAGATAGTAACCATAATAGACATCTTGGACAAAAAGGAAAAATTTTATTTTTCGGTGAATAGTGCCGTATTCGTGAATAGTGTCGTATACGTGAATAGTGCCGTCTACGTGAATAGTAACCCGACACAAAAAGTTTCAAATTTGATAAAAAGTTCAAACCAATATTTCGGCATAATGATATTGAAGAAAATAACATCCCTTACCTCAGAATAACCGTACTTCTAACTGAATTTCGGATATAGTGCTGACAGAAACTTGCACTGAATACCAACTCTCAAAGTATCTAAATACTCACAAAATACGCTCGATAATATAGAGAGAGAAAGAGAGAAAACTTATGAATTCTGGTGTGATTTTCAATTCTAATTTAGCTCTCTATTTATAGGAAAATGTTAGCACGCCGAAGCAGACTTGACCTGTAACTTGATGGCTTTAGCTGCTACTATTCCCACCCACCACATTTGAATAAAAATTCCAGCACATTTCTCACCAACCAAAAGTGGGGCCCACTCAATTCTAGAATTTTCCACCAAAATTATTTATAAACCTAATTTCTGAATCAGTCACCTCTTGAAATTCATAACAAATTATACGTTCATTTTTAACGGTTTAAAATTTGTGGACATATACTCAACTTATATATGTATAACATATCCAAAAATCACAACGATCCAACGGTCAGATTAAAAATTATAACTCACGCAATATATCTCAAGAAATAGTGATTTAATTTTTAATACCTCCACTCCGACAAAAATACCTCAACATTAATTCCTTCACATAAAATAAATATATCCATCAATTATATCCACATAAAAAATAAATATTTTCTTATCATATAAATCAATAATTAATTATTCACAAATAATATTACAGAATCACAATTATGACAACCAGGCCGTTCCTAGGAAAGAGGGGGCTTTCCAATAAGAATTTCTCCTTACTGGCGCGCAATTAGATGACCAAACCTCTCCTTAGATAGAACTTTCTAGACATTGCCAATAATGCTATCTAATAATATTATTCAAATAACATGAATTATTGATCTGATAATGGAAAATACCGTGCAACAATAATTATTGAAACAATAATAATATAAAATATCAACGCAGTAATTATTGAATCAATAAAAATAAAATATTGAACAGTAACTACTGTAACAATTATTGAGTAGTGCCTTCTTACGTAAGAATCAATAATTGGTGCAATACCGTGTGCTACTGTATTTTAACCACCGGGGTATTTCAACAGTATTAACGGTAACAACTACGTCGTTAATTATAAATAGCTTATACTTGTCGCTTTTTTCATCCAATCGCTTTTCGTTATGGGGCCCACACAAGGATGCACCATCATACGAATATTCCCCGACAGCAAGAATATTCCACGACCAAACGAATATTCTCCGACAAAATGAATATTTTATAACCACTAGCTTATTTTGTAAAATTTGCACATTTCACCATAACCAAAGCATTATATCAAATTAACACCTTATTATTCACAATAATATTTAGAGAAAATTTAATTTTATTCATTAATAAGTTGGGGTCTTACAACCTCCTCTCCTTATGAAATTTTATCCTCGAAATTGACGTACGTACCTGGTATTTCGAAAGGTGAGGATACCTCGCTTTCATTTCTGATTCTAACTCCCAGGTCATTTCTTCAATAGCATGGTTTCTCCACAAAATCTTAACTTGTGGTATAACCTTGGTGTGTAGGACATGCTCTTTCCTATCCAAGATCTTAATAGGTACCTCCTCGTATGTTAAATCTTCTGCTATCTCGTCCGGTTCGAACTCAATTATGTGGTTCGGGTCTTTCACATATTTACGAAGCACAGATACGTGAAAAACATTATGAACACGAGACATGCTTGGAGGTAATGCGAGTCGATATGCCACATTTTCTATTCGGTCAAGAATTTCAAATGGACCAACAAATCGTGGATTGAGCTTTCCTCTCTTCCCAAATCTTGTAACTCCTTTCCATGGTGCAACACGTAACAATACATGATCCCCAATACTAAATTCTACATCCTTTCGATGAAGATCCGCATAACTCTTTTGTCGATATGTGCCGTTTGTATACGTTGTCGAATCGTTTGGATCTTCTCTGTAGTTATGCGTACCAATTCTGGTCCCAACAACGTTGCTTCACCCACCTCATCCCAGCATACTGGAGAATGACATCTTCTTCCATACAATGCCTCGAATGGAGCCATGCCTATACTTGCCTGATAACTGTTGTTGTAGGAGAATTCCACTAGTGGCAAGTACTTATCCCAACTTCCTTTGAAATCTAGAACACAGAGTCTTAATAGATCTTCAAGGGTTTGAATAGTCCTCTCTGATTGCCCATCCGTTTGAGGATGGTATGCTGAACTGAATCGTAAATCCGTGCCCATAGCTTTTTATAAGCTAACCCAAAATCGTGAAGTGAATCTTGGGTCACGATCCGAAACTATGGATACTGGCATGCCATGCAATCTCACAATCTCATTCGCGTACATACTAGCAAGACGTTCAAGGGAATAAGTCTCATGTATAGGTAAGAAATGAGCAGACTTGGTTAATCTATCAACAATAACCCAAATTGCATCTATGCCTTGAGAAACTTTGGGAAGACCTGTAACAAAATCCATGGTAATGTGTTCCCACTTCCATTTCGGGATCTCAAGTGGTTGCAATGGACCCTTTGGCACTTGATGCTCCGCCTTTACACGTTGGCAGGTTAAACACCTCGAGATAAACTCCGCGATCTCTCTTTTCATATTGCTCCACCAAAATATATGTCGAAGATCGTGATACATTTTGGTACTCCCAGGATAGATTGCAAACGGTGTGTTGTGTGCCTCCATCATAATTCTATGCTTCAAGTCAAAATCGTTTGGAACGCAAAGTCTGGAGTTGACTCGAAGTATTCCTTCTTCATCGATTCTTGTTTCTGGAATAGCACCTTCTTACACTTTCTTCTTCATACGCATCAGCTCCATGTCCGTAGCTTGAGCAACTTTAACTTTATCGATTAAAATCGGTTCTACTCGTATATTTGATATCATCACGTGGGTACTTGGAGCCTTTACCTCTATCTCCATCCTTTGCAAGTCATACAAAATGGGCCTTTGTGTTGACAATATCGCACTCGTACCCGCATATGATCTTCTACTCAATGCATCAGCTACCACGTTTGCTTTTCTAGGATGATATTGGATGGTATGGTCATAATCTTTCAACAGCTCAAGCCAACGTCGTTGCCGCATGTTGAGTTCCATTTGGGTGAAGAAATATTTGAGGCTTTTATGATCCGTATAGATCTCCACTTTCTCCCCATACAGGTAGTGTCTCCAAATCTTCAACGCGAAAACGACTGCTGCTGCCAACTCCAAATCATGAGTAGGATAATTCCTCTCATATTCTTTGAGTTATCGCGAGGCATATGCTATGACTTTCCCATGTTGCATGAGAACACATCATAACCCTTTGCCTGAAGCATCGCTGTAGATAACAAATCTATCCGAACCAGGTGGTATTGTCAGAACAGGTGCCGAAATGAGTCTCCTTTTGAGTTCTTGAAAACTCTTCTCACAATCCTCGCTCCAACCGAATTTTGTATCCTTCCGAGTCAGCTGAGTTAACGAAGTAGCGATTCTAGAAAATCCTTCCACGAATCTCCGATAATAACCAGCTAAGCCCAGAAAGCTACGTACTTTGATCACCGACTTCGGTTGCTCCCAACTTTGTATGGCTTCAATCTTCGCCGGGTCGCCAGATACTCACATGTTTTGACACCACGTGCCCAAAGAATACTACTTCCTCAAGCCAGAACTTACATTTCTTCAGTTTGGCATATAGCTTGTTTTCACGAAGCCTTTACAGTACCAACTTCAAATGGTGCTCATGATCTTCACGGCTTTTGGAATAGATGAGGATGTCATCAATAAAGACAACAACGAACTGATCTAAATATTCTTTGAACACACGGTTCATCATATCCATGAAAGCAGCAGGAGCATTAGTCAATCTAAACGACGTGACTAAGAATTCATAATGCATGTACCGAGTTCTGAAGGCAGTCTTTGGAATATTCTCAGTTTTAATCTTCAGCTGATGATATCCAGAACGAAGATCGATCTTTGAAAAGAATTGTGCTCCTTGCAACTGGTCGAACAAGTCATCAATATGAGGTAGCGGATACCTATTCTTGATGGTGACATGGTTCAATTCTCGATAGTCAATACAAAGTCGCATACTCCCGTCTTTCTTCTTTACGAATAAAACAGGAGCTCCCCAAGGAGACGTACTAGGACGAATAAAACCGATGTCTAACAATTCCTTTAATTGGACTTTTAACTCCTGAAGTTCAATTGGAACCATTCGATATGGGGTTTTAGAAATGGGCTTTGTATCGGGTTCAAGGTCAATAAAGAATTCAACTTCACGTTCTGGGGGTAGACCAAGAAGTTCTTCAGGAAATACGTCAGGAAATTCACTAACAACAGAAATATTATTCAAATCTGACGTGTTTTTATTCAAGTCCATAACATGGGCTAAGAAAGCTTGACATCCGTTTTTCAATAAATGAATGGCTTTATGGCTTGATATGACAGCAATTAATTTTAATGGTTTGGTTGCTTGAATTCGCATAACAGGTTGGTTAGGAATATGAAAACTAACAACCTTGTGAAAATAATCAATTTTGGCATGATGAGTAGTTAACCAATTAATTCCTAAAATCACATCAAAAGCAATTATCTTTAAAGAGATAAGGTCAACAGGTAATGTGATTGTGCCAACTTGGATTAAGCAAGATTTATAAACTGTAGATGTAATGAAAGTTTCTCCTAACGGAGTCTCCACAGATGGGTCAATGTCTAATTTCTCCGGAGTCAAGTTTAAACGTTGAGCACAAGCAGGAGAGATAAAAGAATGGGTAGAACCGGTATCTAGTAAAGTATAAACTTTCGCAAGAATTTATGATTAGCTTACCTGTGATCACCTCGTTTGGGTTCCTTGCATTTTGGGCAGTCACTACAAACGCCCTTCTAGGAACCACTGACTTTGACTTGTCCGGTACAGCCTTTGGAGTCACCATCCCCATTGAACTTGGTTTCGCTACAGTACAATCTCGAGCGATATGACCTTCCTTTCCACAGTTATAACACACCTTGGATTGTTGTGGGCAGTTTGGGTTGATGTGTCCCTCTTTCCCGCATTTGTAACAAACGACCGGTGCTCGTTCTCCTCCCCTAGAAATAGTTAATGTTTGTGCTGACGTTTTTATGTTATCATTATTGTACCTTCTCTTCTTGAAATCTCCTCTTGACTCGCTCCTTCTATTATCATGGCCACGATTTCCACCAGAGTGGTTACCACTTTTGTCCGAATATTTTCCTCCCTGCTGGTTATCATTGGTCCGATGACCACTGCCACCGGTATTACCTTGGTTGTGTTCCCTCGGTTGAATATACTCATTTGCTCTAATAATTGAGCCTTGTTTACAACATCTGAATATAAAGAAAATTTATAAGAGATAAGATATTGCCGAATCTCGGGTTTTAAACCTCTCAGAAACATCCTTGTCATTCGTTCCTCATTCTCGACCAAATGAGGTGCAAACCTGGATAACTCTGCAAACTTCGCCTCGTACTGGGACACCGTCATGTTGTTTTGTTTCAGTCTAATAAACTCTACCTCCTTCATATGACGAATACTTTCAGGAAAGTACTTATCATTAAACAGTTTCTGAAATGTTTCCCAGGACATGTTGAGTGCGTCAGGCTGGGTACGGTTCACAGACTCCCACCAGTAGTCTGCCTCATCGCGGAACATAAAGGTGGCGAATGGAACCTTCTGTTCCTCCGTGCATCCCAAGACATCAAATATCTTGGTAATTTGATTGACCCACGTTTCCGCCTTGATCGGATCCGGCTTCCCTGAAAGTCTGGTGGTCCCAACTCTTTGAACTGCTTGGCCGTGACAAACCGCGCGTTGTTATCATTTCCACCCGTATTCTGCACACGAGTCTCCCTCGTCTAATTTTGCATGAACTGCAAAAAAGCTCCTAAACATTCCATCATTCATCGTTTGCTCGGTAACGTTGTTTACAGGAGGAATATTGCCTTCCTGTTGCACGTTCTCCTGGTTTGTGACTAAAGGTTGTTCCACAGTCTCATATACTCCATTGTTAACGTTCTTGGTTACCATTCTCAAATACTGCCATAAAACAAGGGTTAATTAAACAAATTAACATATCACATATTATCCCTATATTATGACCAACCAACAAATAAGCTTAGGTAGGACACACTAGCGAAGGATTTACTCGTCTCTCCCCTCCTAGTTCTATTCCCCGATTTCTACCAGAGACCATATCCCTAAGCTCTGATACCAACTGTGACGCCCCCAAAATAGGTATACATCACCCATTCTGAGTCGCCAAATACATGGTACAGAAACAAATACAACTTTTATTAAACACTTGTCGCGCAAAATACGACAACACAATATTGTGAGTTTAAATACAAATATTGTCTTCTAGACAATATCCACACTCAAATAAGTCCTCATTACAATTATTGAAACACTATTTTACAGAAATAGTGAGGACTGCTAAAACATCTTTCTAGAACCATCACTCCATACCCCGACTAGATCCTGCTATGTTCTCACCTCCAGAGAAGAAAAATGGAACAAAAAGGAAAAGGGTGAGCTCAACTAGCCCAGTAAAGAATATTATATGACTAAGATAATATACAACAAATTATCATTAGTCTTCAACAGGGAAAAATCTGATAAAATATAATAGACAATAAGTTTTAGATCAACAACTGCAGCGGAAACAGTAAACCATTAGAAGAGTCAAGTAGAGAATGAGTTCTACTATCTTCTAATATTTAAAAATTCATCATCAATATTTTATCCCTGTAACAACAATCAATAACCATCTTTAATCAAATATTCATCTTTGCACTACAAACCAAAGATATTCATTTGCATCATCAGTCGGTCATGTTCATCTTAACAACTGTTCATCTTTGCACTATGGGCCAAAGATATTTATCAGTTAATCATTCATCTTTGCACTACAGGCCAAAGATATTCACTAATATCACCATTTAGGACTGAGGATGATGAAAAATAATTTAAAGAAAACGAATCCAGTGAGACAGAAGGACAAATATTAGGGATTCGTATTATAGTTTATTCAAGTGCAATAATACTCCATAACAACCAATTGTGAAGTAGAATTCAAAAATAAGATCAAAAATGGATACAATCAAAGATAGTAACCATAATAGACATCTTGGACAAAAAGGAAAATTTTATTTTTCGGTGAATAGTGCCGTATTCGTGAATAGTGCCGTATACGTGAATAGTGTCGTATATGTGAATAGTAACCCCGACACAAAAAGTTTCAAATTTGATAAAAAGTTCAAACCAATATTTCGACATAATGATATTGAAGAAAATAATATCATTTAAGAAGAAAATAACATCCCTTACCTCAGAATAACCGTACTTCTGACTAAATTTCGGATATAGTGCTGACACGAAACTTGCACTAAATAGCAACTCTCAAAGTATCTAAATACTCACAAAATACGCTCGATAATATAGAGAGAGAAAGAGAGAAAACTTATGAATTTTGTTGTGATTTTCAATTCTAACTTAGCCCTCTATTTATAGAAAAATGTTAGCACGCCGAAGCAGACTTGATCTGCAACCTGATGGCTTTACCTGCTACTATTCCCACCCACCACATTTGAATAAAAATTCCAGTACATTTCTCACCAACCAAAAGTGGGGCCCACTCAATTCTAGAATTTTTTACCAAAATCATTTATTAACCTAAATTCCGAATCAGTCACCTCTTAAAATTCATAACAAATTATACGTTCATTTTTAACGGTTCAAAATTTGTGGACATATACTCAACTTATATATGTATAACATATCCAAAAATCACAACGATCCAACGGTCAGATTAAAAATTATAATTCACGCAATATATCTCAAGAATAGTGATTTAATTTTTAATACCTCCATTCCGACAAAAACACCTCAACATTAATTCCTTCACATAAAATAAATATATCCATCAATTATATCCACATAAAAATAAATATTTTCTTATCATATAAATCAATAATTAATTATCACAAATAATATTACAGAATCACAATTATGACAACCAGGCCATTCCCAGGAAAGAGGGGGCTTTCCAATAAGAATTTCTCCTTACTGGCGCGCAATTAAATGATCAAACCTCTCCTTAGGTAGAACTTTCTAGACATTGCCAATAATGCTATCTAATAATATTATTCAAATAACATGAATTATTGATCTGATAATGGAAAATACTGTGCAGCAACAATTATTGAAACAACAATAATATAAAATATCAACGCAGCAATTATTGAATCAATAAAATAAAATATTGAACAGTAACTACTGTAACAATTATTGAGTAGTGCCTTCTTACGTAAGAATCAATAATTGGTGCAATACCGTGTGCTACTGTATTTTAACCACCGGGTATTCCAACAGTATTAACGGTAACAACTACGCTGTTAATTATAAATAACTTATACTTGTCATTTTCTTCATCCAATCGCTTTCCGTTATGGGGCCCACACAAGGCTGCGCCGTCGTACGAATATTCCCCGACAGCAAGAATATTCCACGACCAAACGAATATTCCCCGACAAAATGAATATTTTATAACCACTTGCTTATTTTGCAAAATTTACACATTTCACCCATAACCAAAGCATTATATCAAATTAACACCTTATTATTCACAATAATATTTAGAGAAAATTTGATTTTATTCATTAATAAATTGGGGTCTTACATTAAGCCCAATTAATGATCCATTAGTTAACTAGGATCCATGGGGCAACCCATGGGTGAACTTGTTGACCAAGAACTTTGTGTGGTGGGCAAGAAAGTTGAGTAGTTAGCAAGATTACTTAGAGCTTAAGTCATGAATAGTAAGGAGGTTACTTAAGGAGGTGGGATGTCCTAATGACTCTTATACCCTAACCTTGGAAGCTCTATAAATAGCAAGCTCATAAATCATTTTTGCTTGTTCAATTATCCAGCAACTCTCCTTTATAAAGCAACTTATTGGTTAGAGAGAATAAGCACTTATAAGTCCAAACATCCTTTGTTAGATTTTCAAGAAGAAGGAAGCTAGTCATCTAAGGTAATGATCTTGTGATCTTATATCTTCCATCTCTAACATTGTAGGGTGATAAGAGAAGTGTAACTTAATGAACATATATGTTAAGTACACATAAGAAATGGATGATCAATGGACTTAAGCTAAATAAGTAAGGAATAAGCAATTCAAATCTAAATAAGTTTATAAACTTATGAATAACAATGATGAACTTGTCATATGATTACTTTAAGAAGTTAGTATGATTTAAAAGATGTAAGAATATTGATTAAAGAACTTAAATCGATAATAAGTCATAAAGAATGAAATCTTGTATTTTATAATTTGTTAAGTTATGAACTTATGAGAAATAAGCCATAACCTAAGTTAAAGATAAGTTATTGTAATATGTATGTTGAGATGTCTAGAAAATGGATTGAATTCATTTAAAGCGATGAACAAATCCTAAGTAATGAAGTTTTGTCAGAAATCACACGATTGGACGATAATCGTCGAATTCGTGAAATTCTGGGAATGGAAGTCGAATTTTGTGTTTGAACTCAAAAACGTTGGTTTTCGATGGAGACAAGCCGTATTGGGCATTATAGAGTTACGGACTCAAAAATGGTCGGATTCTGATTTAGAACGAAGAAACGAGCGTTGAACGTTCACGAATGTTTATCGTTTTCGTTAAAAATAGACTAATAGGTGAATTTTTATTTAACAAAATAAAATAGATAAAATTCTTGCATGAAAACATAGAGTATGTGATTTGTGAACCGTAGGCTCTTGAACGAGCCAATTCGGACTTATAACGAAGAAGTTACGAACCCGGAGTTTCACAAAATTTCAAAACTGTAAAAATTTTCTGGTGCACAGAGCTGGCGCCGCGGCGCCAGCCCAAGGCATAAAAGCCAGAGCCGTAGCACGAGGCCGAGGCATGAGGTACTATTAGTTGGCACAGCAACGCGACACAGTGAAGGGCAAGTGGCACCGCAGCGCCGAAGCCGGGACTTGAGCACTGCTAACCCACGCCGCAGCGCGAGTCCAAGAAGGAAGTCTGGCCGCCGCATTGCCAACCTTAGGGTTTAGACAGTAAAGAATTGTTACAAGTAAAGCATGCATGGTAATTGATTAACAACGAACTAGGGAACTTAATGTAACATTGTTAAGATATGTTTAACCCTTAAATATGATCATTTAGGGTTGAAGTAACTCAATTACATATAAACGTAAGAATGACGTAACGGAAAGCCAGAACCAATAATAACAAATCTAATATGTAATTAGATTGAGAAGAAGGGTAAGATTCTTTAGGAACCATGTATGTTATTCATGACCTAATGTGTTATGTGATATTATCATCTACTGTAGATACTTAAGGACTTAAAGTGTACGTGTAATAACTGTAGCAGACATTAAAGGCAAGTGTTCTAACCCTTGTTTCAGTTCAATCTAAACAAGCTTTGTGATTCATGTATTCTTACACATGAGTTAATGTATGATGAAGTTAACGCTAATTCTTTTGACTAGACTTACGATATGTTGGATTTCTTATAATCTATCAAAGTATTGTCAATGATTTACCAACAAATATTGGTGTGGCTTTCAAAAGGAGACTGAGTATGCTAAAAATTTCGTCGTCAAACGACAGGCACAAGAGGTTGCCACAACTTAAAACGTATACACGTTTAATAAATGTAGTGTTGATCAACATAGAGTACTATAGGCTGATCACCTAGACGTGCTCGTAAGATATGCCGGACTTACGAACTTCGTGCCGGGATGTCCTTTTCAAAGAACTTATGAAATGCTCATGGTCTTGACCGGAATTGATGTTTTACTAAATCTTGTTATTGTAAAACATTTTGAATTAAAAGAAGTGCTATTTTGAACTATCGAGAGTACTTCATAACTATTGTTCAGTTATTGAAGATATATGATTCCTATGTTTCAAGCACGCTAGTTTTATCAGAATTGTTGTACTTGCTGAGCTAGTTAGGCTCACTCTTGCTTGAACCATATGAATGCAGCTAAGATCGAACGGACCAATGGATCCGGCAAGGATAAAGAGAAGGCTAAGGCTAACCCGTAGATTGCTTATGTAATAGTATAGATTTGTAATGATAATATTTGATATTATGACAAGGACAAATGTAACGGTTATAAAGAACCTGGGGAATGTTACTATTATTTTGAATATATATAAGACATATTCGTTCTTTTAAGGCATTTCAATTGAATATTTGTGTGAACTGTAGCACCGTGTAGCACCATCTGTCGGGTGGAAGATACCCGGATTTGGGGGCGTCAAAGGTTGTTATCAGAGCATTAGGTTATAAATCTTAAGTGGGGATTTAAAGCTTAAGTCATAACCTTAAGAAAAGTCAAAGACATATAAGATGGGAATTAACCCTATAAAAATGCATTATATATGTTATGTGTTTTTATTATTCTACTGATGTTTACTAATCAAACTTATTTGTGTTGTGTAGATGTCAGGAGAAAATGAAATGTCTAGAAATGTACAGGTAGTCAGTAAAGGATCGGTTAATCAGATAGAGATTATACCGAACCCCATAGCGGCAGAGCCCGAAGTAGTAGTGGTTGAGTCTGGAGACTCAGAGAGCCTAGACCTCATGTTCGTATTCGACGGCATGATAGAAGAAGAGTGGAGGTAGTGTCCTTCAACCCAGTAGCTATAGAAGCAGAGATGGCTCCGGGGGAGTCAATGATGTCACTCTTTATGTCAGTATTGGATAGAAACATCCATTACTGTCAGGAGGTTAAGGAGCTAAAAGCAGAGCTTCAGGTTGTCTTAGAAGATAAGACGGACGTGGAGTCCATGTGGGAACAGGAGCACGATGAGAGGGTTTTAACCAAGGACAAGGTCCATGAGCTGAAACAGGAGGTCTTTGAGCTCAGGGGGAGCTAAAGACCAAAAAGCAGAAGATAGGGAGAATGTTCTATATTCATATATAGGAGTTCTCATGCGGACTTCCAACAGCAGGTAGCTGGTTATCCCATAGAGACAGGGCAGACGCGGCATACTTTCAGCCGTGATATTATTGCCGGTCTTGCCAAGGCAAATTTTGATAATGCCTTGAGGCAGATGTAACCTAGTAGTAGCTAGAGTAGTTTAGATATGTAAATATTGTGTATCTAGTAGTGACGTAAAATCCTCTTTTGTATAACAAAGGGTAGTCTTTTGTAAATCCCAATTTTTGGAAAGCAATTACAGGAAAGTAATGTAATCATCTTAGGCTGTGTAATATAAATGATGTAGTATTATTCTACAATGAATCAATATAAGCCTTTTGCAGAAACATGTTGAGTAATGAATATTGAAGTTATTGTTTAAATTGTGAATAATAACTAACTAACAAGGAATGAATAATAATGAAATGTGTTGTTTATTGTAACAGCAAAATGCCACCAAGAAGAGTACCACATAATCAAGGCGCTAACGTAAATCAACCGAGGGAGGTCCGGTTAACCCGATGCAGGAATTTATAAATCTTTTAACGGCAGCGTTTAATAGAACTGGTGCTACATCCCCGTAAATCTTGGTGTAGTACGAGCTACTACGTTTAAGGATTTCAAAAACGTGGGTCCGCTAGAGTTCAAAGGAACTACGAACCCTATCGAAGCCCAAACGTGGGTGAAGAAAATCGAGAAGGCGTTTGCCATAGCAAATGTCGACGAGGCCCAGAAGGTTGCTTTTGCAACCTATATGATGAAGGGAGAGGCCAACTTTTGGTGGGAGGCCAACTAGGCTAGGGCCGGGATTAAGAATTTAACGTGGTGAGGTTCAAGGAGATATTCTTCGAGAACTACTTTTCCACGAAAATGCAGGGAAGAATGGAGATGCGGTATCTGGACTTGAAGCAAAGGGACATGACGGTTCCCCAAACGCCGCCAAGTTTAATGAACTGGCGAGGTTCGCTCCACATCAAGTGGACACTGAGTGAGGAAGGCGCGACGGTTCGAGCAGGGCTTGAAACCCTGGCTCTATAACCGTATTTCTGTGTTCCAAAGTACTTCGTTTGGGACTATTTTAGAGAAGGCGATAATCGCTGAAGGTGTAGCGAGGCGTTGAGCCAGTACCACAAGGATAAGAAGAATAAGGAAAGTTGATGGGGGAGTAAAGATAGAAGGAACCAACGAGAGTGGCGAGGGACAGAAGCGGAAGGTGGTTAACTCTGGGAATACCAGAGTGAAGCAAGGAGACCCGAAGAGGAGGATGGAGGCCTGCAAGACCTGTGGGAAGACTCATTTAAGAGTTTGTCTCAAGGGTAAGGCCGTATGTTACAACTTTGGATAGGAGGTGCACATTGCGCCTAATTGATTGCTCACTCTTGTGTTGTTTTAATTTTTTTAACCAGTGTAGAAGGGACCAAAGGGTCTAGTATCAAAGGCATGGGTATGAGTGTTCTAAATTCAAGGATGAGATATGAATGGTGTAATAAACTAGTTTACATATGTTATAATAGTTTTTGTAATAGCATAGATTAGTTATGTTGTATATAAATCATAAATTTATAGTTAGTTTTGTAATTAAGTGAGGAATCCAATATTTGTAACTCCACAAATAATATGTTGTTATGAGATAGCTCTAGCTTATGTATAGGCAAGTGTGTGGATGTATAAAGGTTAAGACTTGGGTGGCATGTGATATAATCGATTGTTTAATGTATTGTGAAATATAATTGGTTGTGTAATAAGCAGCAATTGTAGAAAGAATTAGTAGCAGTAATAAAAAAAATAGTAGCATCAGTTGTAGAAAGCAATAGCAGCACTAGAGTGATAGATGAGAAAAAACAATTTTTCCTTTGTATACAGCACAGATTTGTAATCTTATATCCCATTAATTAATTCTTGTAGATTTTGGGATATGTTTTTAAATAATATATCATATTACCCTTCTGCAAAAAAAAAAAAAAAAGTGTTGCTTGTTATACATATGACGAGATAGCTTATGGTTATGAAATGGACAGGTGTTGAATTTATGTTAAGGAAATGCTTGTATTATAAGCAAGTGATGTTCATATATGAGAATAGTGACCACCAAATTCAGTTGTAGCGACTACAAGAATTTGGGGTATCACATATAAACTTAATACAACCTGACTAATATATTCTATTAATTTCTCAAAGGATGTTTGCATCATTACATTATTGGACACATCAATCCCTTGATTAAATTCCAGAATCCACCAGGGATAATAATCTGGAAACCATCTGGAAATAATAAAGTAACCAAGAATGTTTTTATTGAATAATATGTTACCCTTACAATGAATATAAGACCTTTGTAAAGAGGTATGTTACAGCCAGAAAGATAACTCGAAGTTTTTTTCTTCGATGTTAGACAGTTTTGATCCCTACCAAAGTACCTAGCAATGTGTTGATCAAAATGGTC